>CM065702.1:29602468-29612468 GCA_017654935.2 Phymorhynchus buccinoides
GATTCTGAATGTAAGTTTACTTTCGTTTTGCATATTTGTTTTAAAGAAAGATTTGATGCACGTGTTCTTGCATGGCGGTTGTTTCCTAATAATTATTATCATGCTGGCAATTGCTTTCAACATGTGTAGATTAAAATCAGAGACCATAATATGCAATCCATTTTTCTGAAGATTGAACAAAATATGACAATGTTTAAAGAGAGAGAGAGAGAGAGAGAGAGAGAGAGAGAGAGAGAGAGAGAGAGAGAGAGAGAGAGAGAGAGAGAGAGAGAGAGAGAGAGAGTCTGTGTGCGTATATGTATGCGCGCACAAACATTATGTGTGTCTGTGTGTGTGTGTGTGCGTTAGTGCGTGCGCTTCAGTGTGCGCGCGCGTGTGTGTGCATGTACACACACTGTATGCATACAAATACTAGGTGAAGACGGGGTAAAAAGCCCAAGGGCGGGTAAGAAGGCCATGCCAATTATCTCATGAAATGAAGCAAATTTCAGTCACATTTTGCCCATGAGACGAGTGTTAACACTTACTCTGGTGCAATTCTGCCACATGCAATATAGTGTGGCTGGTGAATTAACAGAGAGGATAAACTAAAATAACGGGTTGTCTTATGCCCTTACGTTTATTGAAGTCTGTGTTGACATTTGAACATAACATGTTGAATGAAAGTTTGAAAGAAATAAACAAATAACCACGTGACCTGTGTGCTGGTGCTTCAGGTGTAATAAAAAAAATCAGGTAGTGTATGGTTTAGTGTCTGTGCTGATGCAATAAAAATCTTGAACGTAATGTTTTTTGTGTTAAACTGACATCCAGGAACACGTAACTCGGGATAACCCAATAATGAAGCGTTCGTGTCGAAATTCAGGTACAATCCAGGTGTAATCCAGGTAGCAACCCAAACTGTAATTCATGTGGTAAGCACGCCATAGTAAGTCTGCTGTTGATACTATTTGGGGACAATGATAAAGTAACAGCACCTCCACCACCACTACAAAGTTTCACCATTGTTATGGAAACAACACACAATAGTATAAACCAAATTCCTGACAAAGGTAAAACACAGGTGTGACAGGTAAGAACAGGTAAGAACAGGTATGTCCAGGTGAACAAGAGTAGCCACATAAACCAATGTATAATGGTGTAAAAACGAAGTAGCATGCCAATTTAAGAGTTGTAGAATGATTTGCCAGTTAGACAGGTGTGTCAGGTACTCAGGTGTGCCAGGTTGAACAGGTATGTCCAGGTGAACAAGAGTAGCCACATAAACCAATGTATAATGGTGTAAAAACGAAGTAGCAAGCCAATTTAAGAGTTGTAGAATGATTTGCCAGTTAGACAGGTGTGTCAGGTACTCAGGTGTGACAGGTAAGAACAGGTAAGAACAGGTATGTCCAGGTGAACAAGAGTAACCACATAAACCAATGTATAATGGTGTAAAACGAAGTAGCATGACAATTTAAGAGTTGTAGAATGACTTACCAGTTAGACAGGTGTGTCAGGTACTCAGGTGTGCCAGGTTGAACAGGTAAGAACAGGTAACAGGTATGTCCAGGTGAATAAGAGTAACCACATGAAACCAATGTATAATGGTTGTAGAATGATTTGCCAGTTAGACAGGTGTGTCAGGTACTCAGGTGTGCCAGGTTGAACAGGTAAGAACAGGTGAACAAGAGTAAGCACATAAACCAATGTATAATGGTGTAAAAGCGAAGTAGCATGACAATTTAGGAGTTGTAGAATGATTTGCCAGTTAGACAGGTGTGTCAGGTACTCAGGTGTGCCAGGTTGAAAAGGTGTGGTAGTTGATTATATTCCAACTGGTGTGTCAGTGGTATATGCATGCCACTTGAATGGATATGTCAGTGGAACATTACTGTAATGTTGTACAGTGGAACAGTGAAACATGTATGTCCATTGATTAGGTGTGTCGGTTGAACTGGTGTGAAATGGTATGATATTTGGACAGGTATGTCAGTTAAACAGGTGTCTCGGGTTGAATACATGTGAAATGGTGTGTCAGTTGAAGAGGTGTGTCAGGCTTCACGTGTGTGAAATTGTATGTCAAACGAGCTGGTGTAACAAGTGTTACAGGTGTGAAAAGGTGTGTCTCTTTTTAACAGGTGTCAGGTGGAAAACGTGTCTCAGTACAATGTATGTGAAATGAAGTGTCAGTTGAAAAGGCATGAAATGGTGGCTGTACCAACTTGAAAACGAGTGTATTGTGTTCACAGGAGTGTCAGGTAATAACAGGTAGATAAGGTGTTAACAGGTGTGTCATGACATCAAAATAATCAGATGTCTCAGGTGTAAGCTGTAGATAAGGTGTTAACAGGTGTGTCATGACATCAAAATAATCAGATGTCTCAGGTGTAAACATGTGTTTAAGGTTGAACAGTCAACAGATGAAAAACAATGTTACAGTGTGTCAAGGAATAGTTGTGCTAGGTTTAAAAAAAAAGTCGAGTGCTAAATGGTGTGCCAGACTGAACAGGTGCTAAAGGGGAATCAGTATAAGAACGTGTCAGGTGTTAACATATGTCTCAGTTTGAACATAAATATCGATATGAATACGTCAGGTTAAACAGATATGTCAAGTGTTAACATTTGAACTACAGGTGTAAACGGGTTGATACAAATGTATCAACTAAAGATTGTGTAAAAGTGAAGTAGATGTGTCAAATGTCAACATGCTTATGGCAGGTATCAACAGAGGCTTCAGGTTGCATAGGCCACTGCAACGACTACCTTTTGTAAGAGGGAATGCCCTTGGTGGGTGGGTGTTTGAGTACTGACCAAACCCTATTTGAGGCCACTGAATGTGCCTTTTGCAAGAGTGAATGCCCTTTTGGATACTGACCAACAAGGGCTTAAATCGTGCCGTCCAGGTTGTTAATAACCCTAGTTACAGTGGCCAATAGATGTGTCATGTACTAACAGGCGTGTCGGGCTGGATAGATCTGTCAGGTACTAACAGGTGTGTCAGGCTGGGTAGATGTGTCAGGTACTAACAGGCGTGTCAGGCTGGATAGATGTGTCATGTACTAACAGGCGTGTCAGGCTGGATAGATGTGTCAGATACTAACAGGCGTGTCAGGTTGGGTAGATGGCTCAGGCATCAACAGGTGTGTCGTTATCAATCACAAGTGTGTCAGGTATTGACAGGTATAACAGTCATGTTAGGTTGAATAAAAAACCATGTGTTTAAGTTCTCATCAATTGTGTCAGGGACAGCATGTTAGGTAGTAACAGGCGTTTCATGTTGTGTAGGTGTGTCGGGTATTGAAAGGTGTTCTAGACTGAACAGGTGTGTCAGGTATTAACAAGCATGTCAAGAGTAACAGGTATTACCAGGTGTGTCAGGTTTAGTAAGTGTGTCAGGCAATAAGAGGAGGGCCAAGTGGAATAGGTGTAAACAGTCGCGATCAGATATGTTGCGTTGAACTGTTTCAATTTGAGTTGATTATAGTTCATTAGTTGTCCCAAATATCTGGCTGGGAGTCACCACATGATGCTGGTGCTCTTGGATTCATGTTGTGATTGATGAGAGAGAGAGAGAGAGAGAGAGAGAGAGAGAGAGAGAGAGAGAGAGAGAGAGAGAGAGAGAGAGAGAGAGAGAGAGAGAGAGAGAGAGAGAGAGAGAGAGAGAGAGAGAGAGAGAGAGATGGATGCGTGTAGTGTGTAAGAGTGTGTACACATGTATTAAATTTTGTCAGTTTGTATATAAACATGTGTGTGTTTGTTCTTGTTTGTATGTGTGCTCATGCGTTTGCATGTACGCGCATGTGAATATTGCATATTGACGTGGGTGGAGAGAGAGAGGCAGAGACCGACAGACAGACACAGGGAGAGACATACAGACAGGCAGACACACAGATAGAGAGTCAATAATAAAACATAAAAAATGGGTTCATCCAGAACAAGCTTATATGATTGTGCAAGCGTAGGATGTACCCACGCACCTGTACAGATGCACGCGCGCGCACGCGCACACACACACACACACACGCGCGCGCGCGCGCGCGTACACAATATTGTATACAGGCCCCCCCCCCACCCGGGGCTTTTTTGGAAATAAAAACCTTGAACCTTGAACCACACACATACACATACACAGACGTAGATGGAGAGAGTGTTTGTGTTTTTGTGTGTGTCAATGCGGCATGGGTGGAACTGGAAGTGTGCGTGTGCGTGTGCGTACATGTACGTGTGTGTGAGTGTGTGTGCAGCGCGCTTGTGCGTATGTGTGTGCACGCACGCACGCGAATGTTGAGTGAGAGAGAGAGAGAGAGAGAGAGTGTGTGTGTGTGTGTGTGTATGTGTGAGTGAGTGAGTGTGTGTGTGTGTGTGTGTGTGAGAGAGAGAGAGAGAGAGAGAGAGAGAGAGAGAGAGAGAAGAGAGAGAGAGGTAGAGAGAGAGCGGGAGAGAGAGAGAGGGAGAGAGAGAGAGAGAGAGAGAAAGACAGATATACATTGTGAGAGAGAGCAGAGAGAATGAAACTTATAGTTTGTGGAGAGAGTGCAAAATGGGGTGTGGGTGTAGATCTAGCTTGAGCCAAAACTGGCAATGACATTCATGACATAGATCTAGATTAGCGATTTGGCTTGATCATTACACAGCTTACGTATGTAATCACGACAGTGCGCGCCCGCGCACACACACACACACATTGTGACAAACGCACACAGACATAGGCCAAAAGTGTAGGCGGTTGCGCACATATATGTGCATGTGTTGCAAAGCACCTGCATCTATCTAGTCCTACCTTTGTATCATAGGCCTAAGCACGCACGCGCGCACACACTCACGCGCGCGCGCACACACACACACACACACACACACGCGCGCGCTTTGTACAGTGTTATCAATGACGTAGAACCTGCCTCATAGTCATATCTCTGAGGCTTGCAAATAAATGTCGTCACTGGGTTGTAGGCCTCACAAGTTTGCTTATTTTTGCTTCCAAAACTAGACATGAGGGAGTTAGATTTTGACGTATTTTATGAAGGAAGGCTGCAGGTTGTTCCATACTTTTCGTGATTCGTGTGCATTGAGGAATAAAAAAATAAAACGGTGGTAAATGTGAGTGAAAATTGGTAGGTCACATTGTATAGGGGAACATAACTTTAGCTAATTCTACCTTCTTCAAGATCAACAGCAAATCTTGGTTGTTAGTGCTTTGAACAGCACCCCATCCAGATCAAAGAATTATGAAAGCCTGAATAACTTTTTCTTGTATTCCCTGGATCTATTTTTCCAGAGTTTTTCTTCACACACAAAAAATCAAAAATCGTGAACGGGAGTATGTTGATCATAGCAGACAGCAACAAGAAACCACTTCCTCTCTGTTTCATCGTGTCCAGTGTGTAAAATATTGAGCTAAAACTCATAATTTTCATGTTACAGAGTCGTTTCACGCACATACTAACGATCTATACTGTTGCCGTTTTGTTATTGACTCGAGGGAAGCAGCAACAAACACTCTATGGTAGAATAGATCTATCGCGACTATTGTCGCGACAACCAGTTTACGGTAGCATAGATCTATCGCGACTATAGTCGCGACAACCAGCGTAAAGGTTAATGCTTAGCATTTGCATTTGCTAGGAAGAACCAACAAAATTTAAACAAACAAAAAAACAAAACAAAATCTTTATAAAATACTTCTGTAAGGTGTTTAAATAACATTTCAATTGAAACTATTATGAAATATCAAGAAATCAATTTAAAAAAACAACAAGTTAAGCAACACGAAAGTGACGTTTTGGGTAACATTTTTAGAAAACGCGTCACTCCGTGGGCATGAGAAAACCAAAGACAATAATTCATTTATAATTATGGAACAATGTGTACTTTAATGTCCTCTTTGCATTCAACAACTTTCAGTTTGATCAAGCTGTCCATCCATAATTTTTTTTTAAATTTTTTACTCCAATTTAATTGTTAAAATGTCTCACTTTAACCTATAATTAAGTATAAACACGTTTCTTTCTTGGGGGCTCCACTGGATGATCAGCATCTGCAGTAGAGACATCAGGGGTATATGAAATATTAAACTGAACATTTATATTTCACATATATATTAAAAACACCTCCACATGAAGTGGAATACTGAGCTAGCCTTGATCAAGGGAGACAACTACACATAACCATCAACACAGAACTGGCACCTGTATGAAGAAAAACAAGGCATGTACATTAAACAATGGAATCTGTTGTATTGAATAACTATGACAATAATGATAAAGAAAAATACTAATGGGTTTATCTAAGGTTGTGTAAACCATTAACAATAATGAAAGAAAGATTGCTTTATTCTCCAACAATAAACGTTGAGTCATCAGACGATCAGTTTAAAAAAAAAAATCCTACTGTCTGTAAAAGGTAACAAGAATAAGATTTTCAGACTGATTGTCCCAGATCCAACGTATGTGCTATACCTTAAAAGGCTTACGTCATGATTATAAATAAAAATTCTCCTGATTAGAGTAATTTTAAATGAGACTTTGCCACTTGTTCGACTTAGTAGCAATAGTACATTAACAATAACAAAATAAAAAATGTAAAATACTACACGTCATGACAGACACAGGGCTCCCAATCATCCCGCAAAACAAGGGGTCCCAGGGACTCCTTCACTTAGTGACTGTATAGAGGGTCCTAGAGGCGGGATAGAGGGTCCCACTCCCAGTGGCGTTACGAATGCTAAAAATAATTGTTTCTAGTGCATCCCTGGGACCCCCTGCACATTCTTTTGGAGGGTCCTGTAGAATTTTAGTGCTTCATACAATCATAGACCCCAAAATGGGGGTCCCTGGTAGCCCTGAGACAGGAGTGCTAAAACTGAAACTGTGAGTCATCATATCAGTCATCAGAACAAAGAACAAAAGCCCGCAGAAAGTAGGTGCCAAGGAGAGCAGGGCCATGGGTGGCCAATGGCAATGAAACGTCTCCTTTGACTCCCCTATGTTGGGGCTACATAACGTTTTGGGGGGTTTGTTCACACAAGGAGGAATTTAGGAAACACGTGGCGAGTTGGTGATCAACTCCACCAGCCAACCACCCAACAAGATCAACACGCTCCCTGCATGCTCAGTCTGCTTGGCGCGGCATCATGTTAGGGACCGATTAGCGGGACCTGGCTGGCTGGGCCAAGCTTTCTATATTTCTTCTTTTTCTCCTGTCCACTTCCTTCTTCTTGATAGTTTGTTGTCTTATGCATTCCTGTAGATCCTCCCAAATACAGCGACATAATAGTCTGCGGAAAAGAAAGAAAGGCTCAAAGCCTGAGAGTGAGAAGAAACTGAAAAGTTAGGCCTTAGAGTTAGACAGAAGAGGGACAGATAGACTCATATTGTCATAAAGAAATAAAGGCTTAATGCTTGTAGTTTTTTAGTTGTACTGGGTTAAGAACTTAAGACCATTAAACCCCCAGTTCACCTGGAAAGGAACAGGCCCCACTTCCAGCAACAAACAATTATAAATTAATTTAAGCAGAAGAGTCTCTCTCCAGGAGAAAGGGAACAAAAAAAACCACTCTGGAACTGCTCAGCTGCGAGTGACCTCTTCGTGACGAGAGCTCTGTCTCACAGACTCTGAGCTGTCAATAAAAGCTATAAAAAATGACTGAAATATCATCTGCTTATAATTATGTCCAGCTACATTATTACAAAGGCTAGAGATTAAATCAAACTATATCAACAACAAACATTGTCCATGTCCTGAATGATCGAGACAAAAACTGCTGACTTGCTGATCGAGGCAATGGCTCCACACCACAGGCACAAATCAGCAAAAACCGCTTTACCAAAATCCACCAAAATCGTTTTTTAGACATGCCCTGCTCGCATTTCTCTTCTTTTTTTTACAGGATTTTCTTAAGCAATGTCTAAACTACCAGAAATATATTATCACGACCGGGTGAGTCGTGCCGTAGTAGGAAATAGCGATACAAAGACGTGTATTTATCAACTTTTCAACTCCTTCCCGCGATTTCAGCCGACTCTAATGTTGATTCACCGAAGCTTTCATGTCTTCTCGAATTTTATTGGTTGAGTTTTCAGCTCTTTGACCAATAGAAAAGCTGTTATCTGAGCCAGAAATAACCCATCAGAACACGTTTTCACAAAACCGGATTTGGGGATAACTCTTGGCAAAAACACGTTCGATAACTCTTGCAGTTGGGCCTTGCTACATTTGCTTTAGTTTACCCCGTCTTCACCTACAAATGCAATTGATATGTCCATGTATGTTGAACACAGGTGTTCCGAAGCAGCAATGGAAGGCGTTGGAAACACTGATGCAGCGCTGGCCTCAGGCAGTGTCAATGCTTCGAAGGGTTCTGTCACGATAGTGACAGATTGTGACACGGCGGTGAAAATAGAGAACACGGAGGAAGTGTATGTGGTCCAGCACCTCAGAGAGACGCACGTGCACGTGGGGAACGGAGACGAGCACGGCCTGAGCGATCTGCCTCAGGGAAAGTTTGAACTTGAAGGGGGTACGAACGGAGTCACTTGGGCAATTCAGTGGAACCTCCCTTATAAGACCTTCAAAAATCATCCAGATAAGCATCTTCTATTCAGGACATTCTTGGTGTTGCACTGCCTCCGGGTATTGCCTCCAGGATCGTTTCCACCGTCTTTATATCTACTAATGTCCCATATGTGTCTGTTCCAGACCGGAGGACGTTAAGCAGATTTCCATCATCCAAAATGAGGTCTTATAAGGAGGGGTCTTATAAGGGAGGTAATTTTAATACTCAGAAAGAAGGGCAATATCTCAGAGAAGTAGGTCTTCATACTGGAGGGAGTCTTATAATGGGAGGTCTTATAATGGAGGTTCCACTGTACTCACGTCACATTTCTGCCTGTTATCAAAGAATCCGGTACTTTGCTGTTATGTAGGGGAGATCATTCATGATAGCAAAAAAAGTCACAGTTGATGGCTTTTTCAGTCAACAGACTAGGCTTATCTCCCCTACGCGTGGCTATGTGAATAGTGTCGTAAATTGTGATTTACATGGTAATAATGACTGCAAATAAACAAATCAACAAATCAAACAAACAAAAAGAAAATCAACAAGCTAGGAATGTCAGGTTGTTATTTCAACCTCCACCAAAGGGGAAAAACACATCAGTTTAGCAACAGGTTATGCAAAGCTTTTGTTCTATTAAAGCACAGAAGAGTTTTGTTTTGCTTTGTTTAGAAAAGAAAGAATAAAAGAGTTGTTTGAAAAAAACCCGCGTCTGAACGATGGCGCCACTGTGAATCAGTTATTTTCATACGGTTTTTCTTCTTGGGGGGTGGTCATTTGATTCCCCTCATGGGCCTATATATTGGAAGATTCAAAGTTCCAACATTTTTTTAATATTGAAGTCACAAATACTGTGAAACTTTGAGGACAAAGAAAAAGAAACGACCCTAATCAGATGACCTCGTGTGTGTGTGTGTGTGTGTGTGTGTGTGTGTGTGTGGTTTTTGTGTGTGTGTGTGTGTGTGTGTGTGTGTGTGTGTGTGTGTGTGTGTGTGTGTGTCTTTGTGTGTGTGTGTGTGTGTGTGTGTGTGCGTGCGTGTGCGTGCGTGTGCGTGTGTGCGTGCGTTTCAGATTGTGGTTGTGACCCGTCCTCAGGCCCACTATCAAGGCCAAGTCGTTGGACTCAAACGACAGCCTTTCTGTGCACGGGGCTTCGGCAGACCGTTAGAATAGCCGACAACTACGCCAGGGTGGACCTCTATTTAAACAACAAAGCCGTGGAGGCTGCAACGAAGGATGGCCATGACGTGGAGCAAATTGGACGTAAGCTTTATGCATTAGGTTAGGTTAGGTACATTATAGTCACAGAGGGCGTCTCTGTGAAATTCGGGTTGCTCCCACCTGGAGAGCGCTGGAGAGCGCGTTGCAGCCAGAGGCGCGCCAACCAATTTTTTTTTTTGCATGCGATTTTTATGTGTGACTGATGAGGAAGGAAGGGGGGGGGGGGGGGGGGGGGGGGGCGGTTAA
>CM065702.1:29617468-29634968 GCA_017654935.2 Phymorhynchus buccinoides
ATTTCGGTGATTTCTCCATGGGTTGTTAGATTTCAGGGTTTTTTTCCTGGGTTGCTAGATCCGGCAATTTTCGCCATTCTGTGACTTTCCCCTATATTACTAGATTTCGGTGATTTCTCCGTAGGTTGCTGAATTTTGACAATTTCTCCATTGGTTGCTGAATTTTGTCAATTTCTCCATTGGTTGCTGAATTTTGGCAATTTCTCCATAGGTTGCTAGATTTCGGCGATATCTCCATAGGTTGCTAGATTTTGGCGATATCTCCATAGGTTGCTAGATTTCGGCGATATCTCCATAGGTTGCTAGATTTCGGCGATATCTCCATAGGTTGCTAGATTTCGGCGATATCTCCATAGGTTGCTAGATTTCGGTGATATCTCCATAGGTTGCTAGATTTCGGCGATATCTCCATAGGTTGTTAGATTTCGGCGATATCTCCATAGGCTGCTAGATTTCGGCGATTTCTCCATAGGTTGTTAGATTTCGGCAATTTCTTCACAGGTTGTTAGATTTCGGCGATATCTCCATAGGTTGCTAGATTTCGGCGATTTCTCCATAGGTTGCTAGATTTCGGCGATTTCTCCATAGGTTGCTAGATTTCGGCGATATCTCCATAGGTTGCTAGATTTCGGCAATATCTCCATAGGTTGCTAGATTTCGGCAATTTCTCCATAGGTTGTTAGATTTCGGCGATTTCTCCACAGGTTGTTAGATTTCGGCAATTTCTCCATAGGTTGCTAGATTTCGGCGATATCTCTATAGGTTGTTAGATTTCGGCGATTTCTCCATAGGTTGCTAGATTTCGGCGATTTCTCCATAGGTTGTTAGATTTCGGCGATATCTCCATAGGTTGTTAGATTTCGGCGATTTCTCCATAGGTTGTTAGATTTCGGCAATTTCTCCATAGGTTGCTAGATTTCGGCGATATCTCTATAGGTTGTTGGATTTCGGCGATATCTCCATAGGTTGCTAGATTTCGGCAATATCTCCATAGGTTGCTAGATTTCGGCGATTTCTCCATAGGTTGCTAGATTTCGGCGATTTCTCCATAGGTTGCTAGATTTCGGCGATTTCTCCATTGGTTGCTAGATTTCGGCGATATCTCCATAGGTTGCTAGATTTCAGCAATTTCTCCATAGGTTGTTAGATTTCGGCAATTTCTCCACAGGTTGTTAGATTTTGGCAATTTCTCCATAGGTTGCTAGATTTCGGCGATATCTCTATAGGTTGTTGGATTTCGGCGATATCTCCATAGGTTGCTAGATTTCGGCGATTTCTCCATAGGTTGTTAGATTTCGGCGATATCTCCATAGGTTGTTAGATTTCGGCGATTTCTCCATAGGTTGTTAGATTTCGGCAATTTCTCCACAGGTTGCTAGATTTCGGCGATATCTCCATAGGTTGCTAGATTTCGGCGATATCTCCATAGGTTGCTAGATTTCGGCGATATCTCCATAGGTTGTTAGATTTCGGCGATATCTCCATAGGCTGCTAGATTTCGGCGATTTCTCCATAGGTTGTTAGATTTCGGCAATTTCTTCACAGGTTGTTAGATTTCGGCGATATCTCCATAGGTTGCTAGATTTCGGCGATTTCTCCATAGGTTGCTAGATTTCGGCGATTTCTCCATAGGCTGCTAGATTTCGGCGATATCTCCATAGGTTGCTAGATTTCGGCAATATCTCCATAGGTTGCTAGATTTCGGCAATTTCTCCATAGGTTGTTAGATTTCGGCGATTTCTCCACAGGTTGTTAGATTTCGGCAATTTCTCCATAGGTTGCTAGATTTCGGCGATATCTCCATAGGTTGTTAGATTTCGGCGATTTCTCCATAGGTTGCTAGATTTCGGCGATTTCTCCATAGGTTGTTAGATTTCGGCGATATCTCCATAGGTTGTTAGATTTCGGCGATTTCTCCATAGGTTGTTAGATTTCGGCGATTTCTCCATAGGTTGCTAGATTTCGGCGATATCTCCATAGGTTGTTGGATTTCGGCGATATCTCCATAGGTTGCTAGATTTCGGCAATATCTCCATAGGTTGCTAGATTTCGGCGATTTCTCCATAGGTTGCTAGATTTCGGCGATTTCTCCATAGGTTGCTAGATTTCGGCGATTTCTCCATAGGTTGCTAGATTTCGGCGATATCTCCATAGGTTGCTAGATTTCAGCAATTTCTCCATAGGTTGTTAGATTTCGGCAATTTCTCCACAGGTTGTTAGATTTTGGCAATTTCTCCATAGGTTGCTAGATTTCGGCGATATCTCTATAGGTTGTTGGATTTCGGCGATATCTCCATAGGTTGCTAGATTTCGGCGATTTCTCCATAGGTTGTTAGATTTCGGCGATATCTCCATAGGTTGTTAGATTTCGGCGATTTCTCCATAGGTTGTTAGATTTCGGCAATTTCTCCACAGGTTGCTAGATTTCGGCGATATCTCCATAGGTTGCTAGATTTCGGTGATATCTCCATAGGTTGCTAGATTTCGGCGATATCTCCATAGGTTGTTAGATTTCGGCGATATCTCCATAGGTTGCTAGATTTCGGCGATTTCTCCATAGGTTGTTAGATTTCGGCAATTTCTCCACAGGTTGTTAGATTTCGGCGATATCTCCATAGGTTGCTAGATTTCGGCGATTTCTCCATAGGTTGCTAGATTTCGGCGATTTCTCCATAGGCTGCTAGATTTCGGCGATATCTCCATAGGTTGCTAGATTTCGGCAATATCTCCATAGGTTGCTAGATTTCGGCAATTTCTCCATAGGTTGTTAGATTTCGGCGATTTCTCCACAGGTTGTTAGATTTCGGCAATTTCTCCATAGGTTGCTAGATTTCGGCGATATCTCCATAGGTTGTTAGATTTCGGCGATTTCTCCATAGGTTGCTAGATTTCGGCGATTTCTCCATAGGTTGTTAGATTTCGGCGATATCTCCATAGGTTGTTAGATTTCGGCGATTTCTCCATAGGTTGTTAGATTTCGGCAATTTCTCCATAGGTTGCTAGATTTCGGCGATATCTCTATAGGTTGTTGGATTTCGGCGATATCTCCATAGGTTGCTAGATTTCGGCAATATCTCCATAGGTTGCTAGATTTCGGCGATTTCTCCATAGGTTGCTAGATTTCGGCGATTTCTCCATAGGTTGCTAGATTTCGGCGATTTCTCCATTGGTTGCTAGATTTCGGCGATATCTCCATAGGTTGCTAGATTTCAGCAATTTCTCCATAGGTTGTTAGATTTCGGCAATTTCTCCACAGGTTGTTAGATTTTGGCAATTTCTCCATAGGTTGCTAGATTTCGGCGATATCTCTATAGGTTGTTGGATTTCGGCGATATCTCCATAGGTTGCTAGATTTCGGCGATTTCTCCATAGGTTGTTAGATTTCGGCGATATCTCCATAGGTTGTTAGATTTCGGCGATTTCTCCATAGGTTGTTAGATTTCGGCAATTTCTCCACAGGTTGCTAGATTTCGGCGATATCTCCATAGGTTGTTAGATTTCGGCGATTTCTCCACAGGTTGTTAGATTTCGGCGATTTCTCCATAGGTTGTTGGATTTCGGCGATATCTCCATAGGTTGTTGGATTTCGGCGATATCTCCATAGGTTGTTGGATTTCGGCGATTTCTCCATAGGTTGTTAGATTTCGGCGATTTCTCCATAGGTTGCTAGATTTCGGCAATTTCTCCACAGGTTGCTAGATTTCGGCGATTTCTCCATAGGTTGTTAGATTTCGGCAATTTCTCCACAGGTTGCTAGATTTCGGCGATTTCTCCATAGGTTGTTGGATTTCGGCGATATCTCCATAGGTTGTTGGATTTCGGCGATTTCTCCATAGGTTGTTGGATTTCGGCGATTTCTCCATAGGTTGTTGGATTTCGGCGATATCTCCATAGGTTGTTGGATTTCGGCGATTTCTCCATAGGTTGTTGGATTTCGGCGATATCTCCATAGGTTGTTGGATTTCGGCGATTTCTCCATAGGTTGTTGGATTTCGGCGATATCTCCATAGGTTGTTGGATTTCGGCGATTTCTCCATAGGTTGTTGGATTTCGGCGATTTCTCCATAGGTTGTTAGATTTCGGCGATTTCTCTATAGTTTGCTAGATTTCAGCGATATCTCCAAAGGCTGATAGATTTCGGCGATATCTCCAAAGGCTGATAGATTTCGGCGATTTCTCTATAGTTTGCTAGATTTCGGCGATATCTCCAAAGGCTGATAGATTTCGGCGATTTCTCCACAGGTTGCTAGATTTCATCGCTTTCTCCATAGGTTGCTAGATTTCGTCGCTTTCTCCTTGTTTACTAGATGTCGGTGCTTTTCCCCATAAGTCGCTCGACTTCAGTAGGTTGCCAGAGTTCGGCATTGTTTTGGTCTATCTGGGGCTGTTCTTTCCTGGTTTTCTTCCTACCTCTCTGATCGCACACAGACAGTTGTTGTCAATTGTGCTTCATCTCTTCCAAAAGGTCTTCAGTTCGATGTGCCCCAAGGTTCAGTCTTAGGCCCTATCCTTTTTGTTCTTTATACCCAACCTCTCTCCGCCATCATCAACCAGCATTCTATTCTACATCATAGCTTTTCGGATGACAATCAACTGTACATTTCTGCCCACCTGAGTCAATTAGATCAAATGATTTCTTCTTCTAAGTTGTGCATCTCTGCTGTTAAAACATGGATTTTTACAACAAACTGCAACTAAATGCTGAAAAGACAGAGATGATTCTTGTAGCCTCTAACCACACAATTAAAACTCAGGTTCTCCCAGGTTCTGTCGACATTGATGGAACTGAGATCAAGCTATCGGCATCCGTCCGCAATCTAGGTGTTACTTTGGACCAAACCCTTTCTTTCAAACAGCATGTTTCCAATGTTTGCAAGGCTTGCTATCTAGAACTTCGAAGAATTAGTTCCATCCGCCGTTTCCTCTCTCAAGATGCCCTGAAGACTCTAGTATGTGCTTTTGTCCTGTCTCGCCTTGACTACTGTAACTCACTTCTTGCTGGCTGTCCATCAATTCTCATCTCTAAGCTCCAACGGGTCCAGAATAATGCTGCTCGTCTCATTTCTCGCTCCCCTAGGTACGATCACATCACTCCGGTTCTTCGTTCCCTACATTGGCTCCCAGTTCAATCACGTATTGACTACAAAATTCTCCTCCTTGCCTTCAAGTCACTGAATGATCAAGCTCCCGTGTATCTCTCTGATCTTCTTCATCTCTATGTCCCAGCTCGCCAACTACGTTCGTCTTCTGATTCTCGTCTCCTTTCCATTCCCTCCATCCGTCTCAAATCTGCTGGCCAACGTTCTTTTTCTTGTCAAGCACCATCTCTGTGGAATGCTCTGCCTTCTCCTCTCCGACACTCCAACTCAGTCTCCTCATTCAAAACCTCTCTTAAAACCCATCTTTTTCCTGCTGCGCCCTAAATATTTGATCAGTTGTCTATCGTTGTGTGCACGTGAGGGAAAATTGAATAAGAGGTCTGTGCTGTGCTTTGTGGTGCGTGTGTGTGAGTATGTGTGTGTGTGTGTGTGTGTGTGTGTGTGTGTGTGTGTGTGTGTGTGTGTGTGTGTGTGTGTGTGTGTGTGTGTGTGTGTGTGTGTGTATGTGTGTCTGTGTTGTGCGTGTATGTGAGCATGCATGTGTGCATACATGTGTGCTTGTGTGTGTTTTGGTTTTGTGGGTTGTGTATGCACGCATGTGTGTGTGTGTGTCTATGTTTGTGTGCGTGTCTGTGTGTCTGTCTGCGTGCGTACGTTTGTGTGTGAGGGTGTTTGTGTATGTGTGTTGGTGTATGTGGTCAGTCCATGCGGCTCGGTTGCTGTGGCTTACCGAATGGGGTATGAACGAGTTGGCGTCGATAAATATGTGTGTTTATGTGTGTGTGTGTGTGTGTGTGCGTGTGTGTGTGTGTGTGCGCGTGTGCGTGCGCGTGCGCGCGTGTGTGTGTGTGTGTGTGTGTGTGTGTGTGTGTGTGTGTGTGTGTGTGTGTGTGTGTGTGTGTGTGTGTGTGTGTGTGTTAGAGAGAGAGAGAGAGAGAGTTGCTTTGTATATGCGCTGTTGCTGGTTAATGCTGTTTTTGTTGTCTGTTGATGAATCATTGATTGTAAAGCGCTTTGGGCTCATCTGAGGTAAAGCGCTATATAAATGTACAATTATTATTATTATTATTATTGTTAAGCCTACCGAAGCCTTATATTTTGCTAGATTTCGGCGATTTCCACCATTTTTGGGTTCTCTCCATGGAATTCCAGTTTCTTTGTTTGTTGTTTGTATCCATTCTTAGCCTGTAATCAAAGAGTAAAGGGGGATTCTTAGTTTATAATTATGACATGAACACAATACGCAATGTTAAGTGATGGGACCTCCATGATGACTTTCACGACAGAGCCCAAAATATGCACAGGACATGATGAAAGAAAACATTTATTTTCAAAAGGATAGAAATATGCTTAAATGTAGTTTCATCTAACACGATGTGATGTTGAAATTGTTTTCAGATTACTTGTTACACATTTTTTTTAAACGTGTGTGGTCTGCTAGTATAATTAAATAACAGTATTAATAATCTTACTGCCACCGTATTCTGTTTCGATATAAGCAATAATTGAGATGACTTACTGTGGGCGACAGGGACTAAAAAGCTGCATGATTTGGGGTTGAACACTTTGCTTCATTGAATTCTTAATTAGAGCGCAAACAAGACTTTGACACACACACAAAAATGTTTTCAACGAAGCAAAACGGATCAATTGATGGACTTGCTATGTCTGTATGCAAACTTGGATGGGGCTTGATCGGGAGGGTAGGCTTAGCCATCGGAGGAAAGCCAGGGCCGGACCATGCGATTCGTAAGGGGGGGTTCCGCCGAGGGACCAGGCAGCTGCATAGGCTTCGGTAGTAGTCTTTTGGGGGCCCAGGGGCCCAGGGGCTCAGGGGCCAAAGCCCCCCAGAAATGTTTGCAATGTAGTGATTATTAAGACAAAAATCGGGTCATTTTCTTACTTTTCACCCTTGTATAAGGTATACATGATTGGGACAGAGAGGGGGGTTCCAGAAACCAGGACAACCCCCCCCCCCTCACTAGATCCGTCCCTGAAAGCTATGATATGGAAGGGTATGCCAGAAAATACTGTCATTCTTCTTGGATAAGTCAGAAGACGCTATCACAAAGGAATTTTTTTTAAAGGCTAACAGTACCCTCTGGCTTTCACGTTTATCAAATAAATATCGAAATCCAGTTTTATAAAAAAACAAAACAAAAACCCAACCTTTTTTTGTGTCGAAACATCCATTTTCGCTTATTAATTGTTTCATGAAACCCATGTCTTCCATTTCTTAAATAACACCAGTATTCTTCTCTTGCCTTTTGGATTTTCAGGAACAGAGTAGAAGAGTGGGAAAGGAAGACAACTGAGGAGAGCAAGAAACTGGAAGAGGGCAGCGGGTTTCAGCAGACCAGGAGCAAGACAAAGTGAAAGAAAAGACAGACGCTATTTCAGAGAGGCTTGAAATGAATGTGATGTTAGCTTAATGTAATGTAATGTAAGGTAAGGTATGATGCAGCGTGATGTGTTAGCTTAATGTAATACAATGTAATATAATGTTATGTAATGTAAGGTATAATCTATAGTAGTATGATGCAGCATGATGTGTTAGCTTAATGTAATGCAATGTAGTGTAATGTAATGCAAGGTATAATTTATAGTAGTATGATGCAGGATGATGTGTTAGCTTAATGTAATGCAATGTAGTGTAATGTTATGTAATGTAATGTAATGTAATGTAGCCTATATAGTAGTATGGTGCAGCATGATGTGTTAGCTTAATGTAATGCAATGTAGTGTAATGTTATGTAATGTTATGTAATGTAAGGTAGCCTATATAGTAGTATGGTGCAGCATGATGTGTTAGCTTAATGTAATGCAATGTAGTGTAATGTTATGTAATGTTATGTAATGTAAGGTAGCCTATATAGTAGTATGATGCAGCATGATGTGTTAGCTTAATGCAATGCAATGTAGTGTAATGTTATGTAATGTAATGTAATGTAAGGTATATAGTAGTATGGTGCAGCAAGATGTGTTAGCTTAATGAAATGCAATGTAGTGTAATGTAATATAATGTAATGTAATGTAAAGTAGCCTATATAGTAGTATGATGCAGCATGATGTGTTAGCAATGCAATGTAGTGTAATGTTATGTAATGTAATGTAATGTAATGTAATGTAACCTGTATAGTAGTATGATGCAGCATGATGCGATGTAATTATTATGCAACGTAAAGGTTATAACAGAAGTGTAAAAAACAACCACATGTGGATTTTGATTATTTTTTAAAAGTCACTTTATCTGAAACCGGTGTGTGTGTGTGTGTGTGTGTGTGTGTGTGTGTGTGTGTGTGTGTGTGTGTGTGTGTGTGTGTGTGTGTGTGTGTGTGTGTGTGTGTGTGTGTGCGCGTGCGTGCGTGTGCGTGCGTGCGCGCGTGTGCGTGCATGTGTGTGTGTGTGTGTGTGTGTGTGTTACTCAATTTAACGTCCTTCCACTAAAAGTGATTCAGACAAAATTATATTGTGTTGTGATGTTGGTGTGGTGAGTGTATGTGCATGTGCCTGTGATTGTGTGTATGCATTAAAGTAAGTAACAGGATATCTATGCAGGCTTAATCATAACTCTCTCCACCCCCACCTCATTAAAATGTTAAACGTACACTTAAAGAATATAACCGAACAATGAACAATGTTAAAGATACGTACTAAGTGAACTACTTAATAAACATTTACAAACAGAATCAAGAATAGAATAATTGTTTAGAATACTGGGTAGAGACAATGGTGTCGATCCATCAGTAAAACCGTCAATACCCGAATTCTGGAAACGTTCTCTTGCTTTAGGACAATGAATCAGTAAATGACTGACACTCAAGGATTCACCACACATACATTTAACATTATTGCAATATTTGGTTTTGAATGAATTCAACCGAAGTCTATGGATTAGACTTTCAATCTCCCTGGACGAGAAAGTAACGCGTTTTTGTAATGTTTTCCCGTTGCATCTATCATTACATTTAATACAGTTATTGTAATATTGAACGTCTGAGTTCATCAATAAAGTTTTGACATTTTCTTGAGATGTTTTGTTTATAATTGAGAAACATTCTGTCAGATCTAAAAGAACATTGATTGATACAGCGTCATTAATATTTTGAGCTGCCTTTTTTGCAGCTTGGTCTACCCGTTCATTTGCTGATATTCCACAGTGAGAAGGCACCCAACAAAAAGTAACAATAATGCCTTTCAAAGAAAGAAGGTGTATTATATGATTAATTTTGATTACCATGTCAAGTCGTATACATGAATTGGGAGACTTAATAGCATACATTGCTGCTTTAGAATCAGCACATATTAAGATTTGACTGTTATTTATAGGAAAGCTTAGAATGAAATCCAAAGATTGAAGTATAGCAAGTAATTCAGCGCTAAATATAGACAACTTTTTACCAAGATAGAATAACTTTTCTACTTTTAAGCTGGGAATAACGAAAGCTGCTCCCGTGTTAGTATTGTCTAACACTGAACCATCTGTGAATTTTTTTAAATGATGATTGTAATTGTTTTCTAAATGCGTGTACACAGACGTTCTTAAAATATTTGGAGAATCCTTCTTAGATAAATGAGTGTGATCAATATCAAAGATAGCTTTAGATTGCTCCCATTTCGGAATAGGAGAAAATGTGGTTTTTTTAGCAATGTTATTTGTTTCTATTTTTGTATCACGTAGAAGATCGGAGGAAAACGAATAAATAGATTTTGTTGATTGAATATTCTGTGCACGTTTTCCAAAATCCTTTTCGGATTTTAAACATACCTCTTCTGAGCAAAAATTGTGTTGTGATAAACTTTTCAAAACAAACTTTGAAGCAGAAGCTTTTCGGAGTTCCGTGAGTGGTAAAACTCCCACTTCGCTATATGTCCCTAAGTTAGATGTATGTGTGGGAACTCCAAGGGCAATTTTATAAGCTTTGCAATCAGTACTCTGGAGTTTATTTAAAAGGTATTGAGGTGCATTAAAAAATACCTCTTGAGCATATGATAGTCTAGAGCGTATAAGGGCAGTTGCTAAAATTGTTAACGTTTTGGTATCTTGCCCCCAAGATTGTTTACTAACTATCTTAAGAAAGTTTAAGCTTTTCCTTGCTTTATTAAAAAGATATTCAATATGAGCATTCCATGTTAGTTTACTACTTAAGATGACACCCAAGAATTTCACACTTTTAACATAGTTTAAAACAATGCCATCCAAGACGAAAATTGGAAGATTTTCTGGATCATAACCAGAGTTAAAAAGCATCATATTTGTCTTTTCTGGCGAAAGAGAGAGCCCGTTTTCATGTAAAAAAAATATTGATTTGATTAAGTTCGTGTTGGTATTTAATTTTAATATAATTAAGAGACCTTGATGAAGTGTTTCGTTTCATTGTAACTTTCATCCATAGACATATATCGTCAGCAAATTGAGCTAACTCTGTATCTTTAGAAAGACCTTTGGGCAGATCAGAAATCAATATGTTAAACAATATTGGCGAAATTACCGATCCTTGAGGTAAGCCCATTTGTAAAGGCCTTGGGTTCGAGTATGTATTTTCTATTCTTGTTTGAATATGCCTACAATGAAGAAAATCTTGAATATAGTTGTACATATTACCACTGATACCAATATTTTTTATTTTATGCAAAAGCCGCTTGTGCCACACATGTTCATAAGCTTTTCGTATGTCACAAAATGTTGCAATTACGTTCTTACGACGTGCAAAGTGATGTTTTACATGCGTTGTAAGTTTGACTAGATGTTCTATTGTGGACCTGCCTGTCTGGAATGCAGCTTGGTTGATTGGTATGATGCTTTGTTTATTGCAGTGATGAATTAGTCTTTTTAACACAATCTTTTCCATTAATTTACATGTATTGGATGTTAATGCAATAGGTCGATAACTGTTTATATCTCTGATCGGCTTCCCCTTCTTATGAATTGGAACAATGATAGAATGCTTCCAAATTAGAGGCATTTTACCATCCCTCCAACATTTATGAAACAACAAATAAAGAAAATGTATTACATTTTGTGGAAGATGACCCAACATTTCATTGGAATGCCGTCTAAGCCCACTGCTGTCTTTGTCTTTAAATTATTGAGACACTCTTTAACCTCCTGTAATGTTAAAGGAGTATTCAAATAATGATCTTCTACTGGTTTTGGACTATTATAAATGTCTTTCTTCACTCTCACGATGATTTTTATTTTCTGTTGATAAGTTGTTAATGCTACCATTTTTTGCAAACAAATCGGCAAATGCTTTGGCTTTATCAAAATTAGATGGGATTTCAGAGTTATTTAATTTAACTGGACAATGTGGTAGGTTAACCCCACTTTCATTGTTTTTAATTGCGTCCAAACTTTTTGAATATCTTTAAAATTTGACACCTCATTCTCAGACTGAGAGAGAGAGAGAGAGAGAGAGAGAGAGAGAGAGAGAGAGAGAGAGAGAGAGAGAGAGAGAGAGAGAGAGAGAGAGAGAGTGAGAGAGAGAGAGAGAATCATACGTCATATATATATAGCCCAAAGAAGGACATTCCGGATTTCAAGGTCAAACTTCAAGGTCAAGGTCGGCGCAATCATGAATATCTAAAGGAACCTTCCTGTTCAAGATGCCTACCCCTCTACCAAATTTGATTAAAATCCGTCCAATAGTTTTTGAGAAAATCGACACACACAAACTTTTCATTCTGAGGACAGGATGAAAAAAAGCTGTCAAGCTTACTCCTTTATCCTCAATAAAGATAATTTTGACTTGACTTGACACACACACACACACACACACGCGCGCGCGCGCGCAAAGATAAACATAGAATAAGCAATAATAAGCAAAAGGCAAATACCAAAACAACTTAAATCAGCAATGCAACGATAAATTCAACGGAACACAGAACAGAGTGAAGTGACCTCGACGCATGCGCAGAAGAACCAAGGGAGTTGAGGGACTTGCAGGCCGACACGACGACATGCAGCGACTTGGATCATCTCTGCTGATTTCACTTCGTCAATGATCCGCCGACACCCGGCTGTGGCTGTGCTGATGGCCCAGGGGGTGGGACTCGCAGCTCATCCTCTGGGGAGGGTCCTTCAGCGCAGCGCCACTCACTGTTGAATGAAAAATGGTGTTTTACGTCTTCTCGGTCATAGACACATATGGGACATTTGTAAATGCAAAGATGGTGGGAACAATACTGGCTGCAATGCCCGGAGGCAGTACAACACAGTAAAGTCCCGAGTTTTTAACAATAGAGATATGTGCAGCGGTAACCACGCCTCGGATAAACATAATCGGCTATGGTACCGCCACAATTTTTAACTCTTCCATAGTAAGCCACTCACTGTTGGGAAGGGGACCCCTCTTGAAGGACCACTCCCGCCTGCAGAGACGACCCAACTTCGCCTGTATGTCTCCTGACAGTTTGCGACGACACCAGCTCCCGGTACGGAGTAGGTCGATCGCCTGGTAGCCCTGTAGCCCTGAAAACGACCTTTGGGGGAGAAGACTGCTCAGACTACATCAACGAAACAAGGTCAACGGACTACAGGAGCACCTGGACAACTTTCGGTTTGTCTCACAATGCTCAAGTCTCCTACCGCCTAATAGATACCAACATCTGCATCAAGATCAACAACCTACATGGATGCTGACTTCAGCATCAGGACAAGATATTCTTCGACTCGGGTCCCGTCCAAAATGTTCCAGTAACCGGAGGTGCACCCTCGTCTGTAAGGGGTGTGCAACGTAGTGCCGGAATCATCTACGACGACGTCTGCCACGTCAAGAACTCCTGTCCCATCATCAACTCCATCATCATCATCACCACCTCACCGAGAAGACTTCGTCTTCAGGAATACTGTCCTTAAGAGGATACGCCTAACAGGACACTAAACTCATCATCATCATCGTTCGTTTGTTCGTTCGCTCTCTCTCTCTCTCTCTCTCTCTCTCTCTCTCTCTCTCTCTCTCTCTCTCTCTGTTTCAGCTTTTTTCTCCTCTCACTGTCTGTGTCTCTGTCTCTCTGTGTTTCTCTGTCTTTCTCTTTGTGTCTGTCTCTTTCTCTCTCTATGCCTACCTCTCTTTCTGTCTCTCCTTTCTTTCTCTCTCTCTCTCTCTCTCTCTCTCTCTCTCTCTCTCTCTCTCTCTCTCTCTCTCTCTCTCTCTCTCTCTCTCTCTCTCTCTCTCTCTCTCTCTCTCTCTCTCTCTCTCTCTCTCTCTTCTTAGAAGCCCTAAGCTGTTTGCATTTTTTTTATTAACGAGCTTGCTCTGGAAATAATAAAAAAAGGGTAAACACGGAATTCAGATAGTGCCAGGTCTTACTGAATTGTTTTTGTTGCTGTTTGCGGGCGACATTATTTTGTTATCTGATACACCTGTTGGCCTGCAGGATCAATTAGATGATTTAAAATAGGAAGCTGATAAATTGCAGCTAACTATAAACTTAAGCAAAACAGCTGTGATGGTGTTTAGAAAAGGGGGTCACTTAGCATATCATGAAAAATGGTTTACAACAAAATTAAGTCTAAGTAAATGCTGGTCAGAAAATGAATGTTTACACTGGCGTAGGAACGGGGGGGGGGGGGCAGGGGGGGGACTGGCAGCTGCCCCCCCTGGCTTCGCGGAGGGGGGTCAGACGTATATCTCTGCCCCCCAAAATTTACAACGGCAAAAAACAACAACAACAAACAAACAGAAAGGACACAAGGAAACGAAAGAGTTAATAGTCTCAGCCCATTCACTGCACATTGCTGTCATGGACTTGGTACTGCATCCAAGATGGATTTGAGGGGGGTTACAGGGGTTCAATAATAAAGTATTTTTGAAGGATTCACTAAGTCATGTAATCTAACCTATCCATCCATTCGTTTTGTCCGTGTGCTTGCGCCCCCCCCGGCGGTTTGTTGGCAATCCTGCCCCGCCCCTTGCTTGAAAACGTTCCTACGCCACTGGCTTAGAAAAGGGAAGAGGGGAGTCATAGAGATATTACGAACAATGAGAAGATTCAATTCTATTGATATAAGCCTTTTTTGGAAGCTATTCGATGCACAAATTGAACCTATGATGACATACGGTGCAGAAATCTGGGGACTATTGAATAACCCTTTTATGGAAAAGATCCACACGTATGCCATAAAACGTATTATGAATGTGCCCATTATGAATGTTCCCATGTATGCTTCTGATAAAATTGTGTAAGGTGCAACGGGACGCTACCTTCTAAGAACATACACAAAAGCGGTATTTAGCCATGAGCAGAATATCCAGGCAGGCATGTGAAATGCTAGTAATACAACATGAAAAGGGAAAAGTACACTGGGTCTCCTATATTCAAAAGGTTCTAGCAGAGAATGGGTTTGGGTTAGTTTGGCTTTCTCAAGAGTTAGGTGGGGGAAAGAGGGCAGTTCATTTCTGAATTTAGAAACAGATTGATATGTTGTCACAAACAAAACTGGCATGCAAATCTCTTTCTCTGCGTGTATCTCTCTCTCTCTCTCTCTCTCTCTCTCTCTCTCTCTCTCTCTCTCTCTCTCTCTCTCTCTCTCTCTCTCTCTCTCTCTCTCTCTCTCTCTCTCTCTCTCTCTGCCTATGTGTCTCTGTATATATCTCCTTGTGCCGCCCTGTCTCTCTGTCTCTGTCTCTCTCTATCTTTGCTTTATGTTGCATGAGGGGAAATAGCATGAGTTCTGTTTTCACACTAGAGGGCAAATAGCCACTGCCGTAACCCCTGTAACTTTTGTATAAAACAAATCAGTTGCACCCCAATTCTGCTTCTGTCGCCCCTCCCCTAACGTTCTACTCTACACCATCCCACCACTTCCACACCCTTGAAGATGAAAAACTACAGACGGCACACACAAAATTCAAACTTGCTAATGTGAATTCATTTGATGGAAATTGAAAGTGCGTATGGCTCCCCCCCACCTGCGTGCGCATCTCGACCCTTCCAACGGAAGTGTCGCCATCTTAGTCAGATTTGTGTTTAAACAGCATCGATCTGGCATTTTTCAAACAAAGTTACTGACTAAGATGGCGGTCTCCCATAATATGGCACGCTCCTTGTGGCCGGATATGACGACACGTGGGTACCAGCCATAAGAGCTGAGGGCCTGCATGGTTCAGCCCGGTTTCACTGGTTTATTCGTTGTTATCAATGGTACTTTTACCTTTGATTCATATTCTAGGTCACATTTTGTCTCTTGAGATAGCAAATCGTGGTAAATCGTTAATGTTTATAGTGAATGATATTGAATCCCAAACTCCGAGACATTTGCACTTTGCTCTTACTAGCACTGCAGCAAAAACGATTGTTTGGCCTTTGAGACGTTCCACCAGCTGCCTAAAATGTCTTTGTCCAGGAGAGTGGGAATATTTTGGGCAAGTCTTCTTTACATTTAACACTACGCCCTGTCCTCTAGAATAGTAATTGCCTTCTTTGTATCTGGAAGTCATGGCTAAGTCAGACAGGACTGACTGACACACACGTTTTAAAGTTTTACATAATTGGTAGAATTTGATATGCTTTGTTTTATTAGGTGGATGATAGTGATAATGACTCAACTTAAAATTGGTTTTGAACAAGTATCGATAACAACTGATTTTTTATCACAATATTGACAGTAACATGGCCTGGTTTGATTTCCAATAATTATGTATCCAATTTACTATGAAATACTGTCTGAGCTAAACCTACCCTATAAGTAGTAAAGTACACTTCTTGCTCATAGATACATTGTACTACTTGTGGCGGTGCCATAGCCGATGAGGTTTAACCGAGGTGTGGTCACCGCTACAGCTATCTGTATTAATTTTAAAAAATCGGGACTTTACTGGTTTCGTACTGCCTCCGGGCATTGCCTCCAGTATTGTTCCCACCATATTTGTATTTACAAATGTCCCAGATGTGTCTGATTAAGACCAAGAGGACGTAAAACTCCATTTTCTCTCTCTTTGCTCATAGATACGAATCATTTTAGTAAGTTTGTTCTTTTAGGGTTTGGGCTTTTCTTAAACTGAATCATCACCAAACAAAGACTTGCTGCAATGTGATATGACGTTCAGATGGCTTATATATATATGTGTTTCTTTTCCTTTTCCTCTCTTTGATGTATGGGCCTCATTGTTGTTAGACTGTTAAATATCTTTTGACTTGTGTCAAAATATGGATTTGAGAAGGGTTACCGGGGTTCCACCTCGTCCGAAGAAAAACAAATGGAAAAAAAAAAAAGAGGGGACAATATAGTCCCATGCTCAATTATCATCAGCTTCTGGGAGGAAAACCCCTCACCCCACCCCAACTGACCACTTGGGACTTCCCCACTCCCCTCTTCCATGACTGGCAGATCCGTCCCCAAAACACGGCTGTATTTTTTATGTCTTGTCGTTATCTCCTGTCAATTCACATCATGTTTTCTTTCATTCATAGATTTTTTTATAGTTGGTTATGATTATGGTTAAAAATAACAATTATAAAGTGTTTTTGTAGCATTTAACCTATCCATCAGTCCACCTTGTCCCTGCGCTTGCGCCCCCCCCCCCCCCACCCCACCCCTGGTTTGTTGGCAATCCTGCCCCCCCCCCTCCCCGGCCTCAAAACGTTCCTACGCCACTGTTATGCAACTTAAAGACACACTGACGCACCACGATTAAGTCCCTTGGTTTTTTTCTGGGTAGCTGTGACGCACATATAAATGTCCCCCAACTTCAAATTGAGGCTGCTCTTTAAAATTATGTTTCGGTTTGAATTTGGGGGCATTTATATGGGAGTCAGACTTGGTCAAAACAAGATTTCTTTCCAGCTATAAGAGGGAAAACACGTGAAACCCGTGATTCTGACACGTGATCTGGTGGGTCTTTAAAGCTGGCGTTTTACCTTCTTCCTTGTTTTTGGTTCCAGGAGAGGTCTTCTATGCTTCTTTCATGCATTCAAACTGTCATTAGCGTCGGGGGAGGGGGGAGGAGGAGGAGGGCATGGGGGCAAAGTCCCCGATTCTTTAATAAAAGAACCGGTTTCCTAGTAGGCATACTGTGTATGGTTGGAATTGCTTGCATGACTGTGTGGGCCGTCCCGATGTTACTTGTTAGCCTGTGCATGTGACTGCATGTTGACTGCTCGCGCCTGTGAGTGTGAGTATATGTGATTGTGGTGCACCGCACATGTGTGTTTATGCGCATCATGCATGTGTTTGTGTGTATTTGTGTGCTTGACATGTGTTCCAAATAGTACCATTTTTTTTATAATATTATATTTGTTATGATGTTTATCAATGTTGAGTATTGAGTATTTTGTGTTCAGAACTCTCTTTCATTGACGTCGATAGGGCTATTACTTTTTAGTCCCCGAGCCGAAGGTTCGGGGAACTATTGTTTTTGTCTGGTCCGTCCGTCCGTCCGTCCGTCCGTCCGTCCGTC
>CM065702.1:29639968-29686582 GCA_017654935.2 Phymorhynchus buccinoides
AACCTGAAACCAACGCAGCTGTGTGTCACAAGTCAATTTGTAACACTGGCCAAATATTGTTTTCCAATTTAAATAACTAATTTCTTCATTCCCTTTTCTAGCAGCAGTTGGAATAGCCTGATTATTAAGGAATAAAACTTGCACATATTTACTGCCCTTCAGGATAGCTGCCCAACATTTAGTATCCATAAGCTGATGTTAGTGGAAATTTGCATTTGTTAAGAAAAATGTTAACTGTATTGATCACACCATTGTACAATAGGAAATGTTGTTCTTTGTAAATATGGATGTTTTTGTTCAAACTCGTGAAAACTGAAAATATTTCCCCTTCTGAATTAACTAGGTTCTTAATGCAAAGAATGACAGTATCAACCCATTCTTTAATATGTACTGTTTCGATGTCCTCTGAATCTTCCAATCCTGAAGTAGTGACCACATTAAAATAATGTCCAACGTGTGTGTGTCTGTGCATACAGGATGGGTGGGGATAGTGTCAAAATTTAATATATCTATCAGCTTAATTGTTTTAATCTGCCATCAATGCTGGCAGAAATATGTGAGTTTATAGGACTATCGTTCCGGATGACAAGATGGCCAATACTGAAGACTGAAGACTCTTTCTATCAGCTTTTTCCATCCTGATTTCAGGAGCATGCCTGAACTGCTTTCACCAATGATGAAGTCCCTTATGGATGTAACCTACACACAGGTATACTGCGAGAGTCCCACATGCCTCCTAACTTTCCTAACATGTAGTCAGTTGACCAAGGTGTCCGCCAGGAAGAGGAGGGGCAACAGACGTACTCCCGAACAGTCGCTGGCATCTGTAGTGCTGACTGGTGCCTCCAGGAAGAGGAGGGGCAACAGGCGTACTCCCGAACAGTCGCTGGCATCTGTAGTGCTGACTGGTGCCTCCAGGAAGATGTGGGGCAACAGGCGTACTCCCGAACAGTCGCTGGCATCTGTAGTGCTGACTGGTGCCTCCAGGAAGAGGAGGGGCAACAGGCGTACTCCCGAACAGTCGCTGGCATCTGTAGTACTGACTGGTGCCTCCAGGAAGAGGAGGGGCAACAGGCGTACTCCCGAACAGTCGCTGGCATATGTAGTGCTGACTGGTGCCTCCAGGAAGAGGAGGGGCAACAGGCGTACTCCCGAACAGTCGCTGGCATCTGTAGTACTGACTGGTGCCTCCAGGGATCCGGGGATGTAATACTTGTGATTCTGTCTCCATGCCTGCTGCCTCCTGGTTGGTCAGCTGCTCAAACAGTGGCACATGGTGGAAGCCTGTCTTCCAGAGGTTTGTTCGTACATGGCCATACGGCCCCCCACCCTCCCTTGCGCTTTGATCGTCGGACAGGTGGCATACAGAATGTGTGTGGCTAAAATATGACTGTAAACGCTAAACGATAAATTCATCGAGCTCAATACATGGGACAACAAAAACCCATTTGTAACCGGCACAAAACAGGGATACAAAGACATCACAGCTATTATCCTGAAAACACACAGCTTGGGAGGTGGCATGTCATCCTTCACAAACTGAAAAACAAATCATGTGAAACATAAAACTGGCCTGTTCATTCCAGACTTAGCTTCTACACTGAAAACAGAAAATAATGTGATGCCATCTGGAACATGGTATGCAATGCATAAGTAAAATTAATAACAGAGAGATATTTCAAATAAAATCTCAGTATACTGCTGTGCACCGTGCCTCTGTTCTAAAGGACTTGAAAGTTAGAGCATTTGAAATGCAAAACTAGTAAAATTTGATAAACAAACCATTTTGTCCAAATGTCTTTATAATCGAACATTAGAATCAAGACCAGTTACAAGAACTTGGTATCTTGATCTATGTTCTAAAAAACATAGAGTGCTACTTTAGTTTTTCCTTCTTTTTAGGGGAGGCCAGACAGAGCCCAGTCCACGACAGCTGTTTCGATCCATGAGGATCTCGTCAGGTGAACAGCTACATGAGTGTCAAGTCAGGGGTACCACAGGGGTCAGTGTTGGGTCCGTGCCTATTTCTGGTCCTAGGCTAAATGACCTACCAGAAAAAACTATTTTGTTGGGGACGTGGCCTGGGCACAATATGGCCAGTATTAGTGGGGACGTGGCCTGGGCACAATATGGCCAGTATTAGTGGGGACGTGGCCTGGGCACAATATGGCCAGTATTAGTGGGGACGTGGCCTGGGCACAATATGGCCAGTATTAGTGGGGACGTGGCCTGGGCACAATATGGCCAGTATTAGTGGGGACGTGGCCTGGGTACAATATGGCCAGTATTAGTGGGGACGTGGCCTGGGCACAATATGGCCAGTATTAGTGGGGACGTGGCCTGGGCACAATATGGCCAGTATTAGTGGGGATGTGACCTGGGTAGCCACATAGCGAAGAGTAGGCCTAGCCTAAGCAACAGCAATAGCAACAATAATAAACTCAAGGTCGCGTACACACATAAGCGGAGATTCCGTGCGGAAACCCGTGCGCAATCCGTAAATAAGTGAAAGAAAGAAGGGAAAAGATTTGCGCACGTGTCCGAATTTCCCCTAATCCGTAAATTTTTTACCCTTCTTTCTTCCACTTATTTACGGATTGCGCATGGGATTTCCGCACGGAATCTCCGCTTATGTGTGTACACGGCCTAATTTGACATAACTTGCATGTAAACATGTTCACGTTTTTATCTTTTTTTTTAATGTTTGGGTAGTCAATTTCGAAATGCGCTTTGTGAAATTCCCATGGTGGTAGGCCTATTGGAGAAAAAAGAATCGTTTGACAGACACTGTACCTTTATGAATGGAAACCTCAGAGTCAGTAATTATAGTTAATAGCGCAACGCCGAGTACCGGTAACGCCTAGTAACGGTAACGCCTAGCAACGGTAATGCCAAGTACTGGTAACGCTGAGTACAGCAAATTTGAAGCGATTCGGTTAAGAAACGGCGGAGTTATAAGGACCCGTTTGGCATTGACGCTGCTCTGAGAGTGACGCGCTGTCCCAACACCTAGTAACGGTACCGCCAAGTACTGGTAACCCTCAGTACAGCAAATTTGAAACGATTCGGTTAAGAAACGGCGGAGTTATAAGGCCCCGTTTCTGGTTGGCGCTGCTCTGAGAGTGACGCGCTCTCCCGATTCTCTTCACATTTGCTGCCAGGCTTTGCCACGGCCACAGCAAGCCTGACAGCAAATTTGAAGCGATTTGGTTAAGAAACGGCGGAGTTATAAGGCCCCGTTGAGGCAATGCCCGGAGGCAGTGCTAAACCAGTAAAGTCCCGATTTTTTAATATGGGGACACACCACCACACAAAATTTGAAGCGATTCGGTCAAGCAGTTCGGGAGATCCTTGGGACAGACAGAAAAGAAGAACAACAAACAAACAAACAAAAAAAGGAAACAAACCTGAACGAAAACATACTCCGCTGCGATCGTAGATCGGCAAAGGACAAAAAAAGAAAAACGATCTGAAAGCCTACTTAGTTCAACCAGAGAGGTTCTTAATCTGTAGGTCCGTTTTGGTAAATCTCGAACCCACAACAAAAAGAACAAAAACATTCATTCTTCTCCGTGAACACGCCCCCCCCCCACCCCCCCCCCCCCCCCCCCCCCCCCACCATTCACCGCCTCCCCCCCCAAACATCCACCACCCCCCTACAGGGTTTTACGCCCTCTTCGGCCTTTCGGCTTGTGGGGCATTTGTAAATACAAAGATTGTGGGAACAATACTGGAGGCAATGCCCGGAGGCAGTGATAAAACCAGTAAAGTCCCGATTTTTTAATAATACAGATACGTGTAGCAGTAACCGTTGTAATCTCCACTGCACCCCCCCCCCCCCCCACCCACCATCCCCCCCCCCCCCCCCCCCCCCACCCCCCCCCCCCCCCCCCCCCCCCCCCCCACCCCCACCCCCCCCATTCCCAGCCCCGCCCACCTACTCCTCACCCAGCACGCGTTAAGTCTTGCTGAACTGCGGTCTCGATGAGTGGTCGCGCGCAGCAGCCCCCACCCCCACCCCACGTTTGGACAGGTCCCGTTTCGCCGAATCCGCGAAACTGTAAATTGGTGCATATCGCGCGCGTTTATGAACGGATGCTGTTGAAATTTTGCACCGAGATAGTCCCTATCCCCGGTCACGCACATTCCAAATTTCGAATCAATGTCGGGTCTGGTTACGCCGCGGTTTGTGAAAAGGTGAAGCGGCTCATATCGCGCGCGTTTATGAATCGATTCGCTTCCGGTTTAGCACACAGATAGTCACTGTCCCCGGTCATCTACCTTCCAAATTCGAAGGCAATCCACCCAGAAATACCGGAGATACGGGCGCCGAGAGGCCGGCGGATAGGCGTTTTGCGCATTTGCCAAACCGCGCAAATGACACGGCCACCTCAGCTGCCGTTGCCATCACAGCAAATTTGAAGCGATTCGGTGGAAAAACGGCGGAGTTATAAGGCCCGTTTTGTGTTTCAGACTCACACACACACACACACACACACACACACACACACACACACACACACACACACACACACACACACACACACACACACACACACACACACAGCCACACACACACACGGACACTTGGCTTTTTAGTATATGATGATAAGTTTCCGATGTGTATGTTGTCAATGTGACTTGGGAAGTTATTGAGTTTGTTCTTTTTCGAAAATGGACATCGGACCTCATTTTTTTAATTTCAGAATTGATTATGTTTTGATAACTGTAAGCTTACTCTTTAAGACAAACTTATAATAACATGTTAATTGTTTGTACCTCTAAAGGAAACATTTTGGCCTTATGATATGTACACAAAGACGACGAATGCACTGATGTGTGTGTGTGTGTGTGTGTGTGTGTGTGTGTGTGTGTGTGTGTGTGTGTGTGTGTGTGTGTGTGTGTGTGTGATATGGTAATGCTTTCTTATTATAAGTTTGCCTCACAGCGTCTCCCAGGTACAGTAGTCTCTTTGACCTTACTTGGCCTCTGCTGTCAAATCAATTTGGCTACTGTATCTAGCAACTATTCTCTTTAACTGTCTGTCTGTCTGTCTCTTTCTCTCTCTCTCCCTCTCTCTCCCTCTCTCTCTCTCTCTTTCTCTCTCTCTCTCTCTGTATATGTGTACCCCCCCTCTCTCTCTCTCTGCCACCCCCCTCCCCCCTCCCCACCCCAACCTTTGTTTTCGGAAAGAGACTGATAGGGTTAGGATCAGCCTATATTTTCGGAAAGAGACTGACAGGGTTAGGATCAGACTATATTTTAGGAATGAGGCTGATAGGGTTGGGATCAGCCTTTATTTTCGGAACATATGGTGATAATTCTTATTATAAGTTGGCCTCACCCTGTGGTGGCCTAGCTGTCAAATGAATTTGACTACTGAATTACACAGTTTTAGGGAGACGTGCATCATGATATGAGAGAGAGAGAGAGAGAGAGAGAGAGAGAGAGAGAGAGAGAGAGAGAGAGAGAGAGAGAGAGAGAGAGAGAGAGAGAGAGTCTGTGTGCGTATGTGTATGCGCGCACAAACATTATGTGTGTGTGTGTGTGTGTGTGTGTGTGTGTGTGCGCGTGCGTGCGCTTCAGTGTGCGCGCGTGTGTGTGCATGTACACACGCTGTATGCATACAAGTACTAGGTGAAGACGGGGTAAAAAGCCCATGGGCGGGTAAGAAGGCCATGCCAATTATCTCATGAAATGAAGCAAATTTCAGTCACATTTTGCCCATGAGACGAGTGTTAATGTTTAGCATTTGCATTTGCTTTATTTCATGAGATAATTGGCATGGGCTTCTTACCAGCCCATGGGCTTTTTACCCCGTCTTCACCTACAAATGCAATTGATATGTCCATGTATGTTGAACACAGGTGTTCCGAAGCAGCAATGGCAGGCGTTGGAAACACTGATCCAGCGCTGGCCTCAGGCAGTGTCGATGCTTCGAAGGGTTCTGTCACAATAGTGACAGATTGTGACACGGCGGTGAAAATAGAGAACGCGAAGGAAGTGTATGTGGTCCAGCACCTCAGAGAGACGCACGTACACGCGGGAAACGGAGACGAGGACGGCCTGAGCGATCTGCCACAGGGAGAGTTTGAACTTGAAGGGGGTACGAATAGTGCATGTCCTGGGATAGGTGTTTACTCTCTCCCACAGAGGATATTGTTTTCTCCTGTGTATTTTGAAAGTCCATTATATGGGAAGAATTAATTGGTATGTTACCCTTTGGTGAACGGGTTATTTTGGCCGTGATCATTTGTTTAATAAGTAATTTTCCTTCTTTGCGCTTACTTATGTGCATTTTGGGGTAGGGGTAATCAGTCTGTGATTATCATACTTTTTGTGCTTCAATATTAATTCATTTTAACATAAAAAGTAAAGTAGAAGAATTTTTTTAAAGATATATGCCCATTTGTGCGTGTAATTATGGCAAAATAAGGTATTATAACGATATTACTTTTGTGGGTTTTCAAATTGCAAACCACTGAAGTGGGTCTTACCATTAAGCCACAGCCGCGCCTATTTCCACTTCTCCACGCAGTCACCATACTGCTCATAACAAATTTCATGTGTGTGTGTGTGTGCGTGTTTGCCTGTGTGTGAGTGTGTGTGTTTGTGTGCGTGCGCGCAAACGCATATATAATAAATATGAGCTGTCTATGATCATTCATATATTTCAATCTGTATACACACACACACACACACACACACACACACACACACACACACACACACACACACACACACACACGACGAACGCGTGTACACATAATGCCCACACCTACATGCATGGCTTAAATTCTCATTCATCTACTCATGCATGTATTCGCTCACTCATGAGTGCACACGCACACACACGCATACACGCACACACACATTCTCCAACACGCACACCCCTAAACTGAGTCCCGTTAACGCATTATCACTTGGTGGGAAGTGGCAGCTGCAGCCATGGTCTCTTGGTTGTTTCATTTTCTTGTCCTCCACCACTTGTGGCACACTTAAAAAAGAAAACCGTTCTCTGTAGATTTACAGCAACCTGACAGAAAATCATGGCAAGCAGAGCTTGTTGCTGCTGCTTTCTGGCTAATTAGTAGTAGTAGTAACAGTAGTAGTAGTAGTGGTAGTAACATTAACAGTAACAGTAGTACTGATTGTAGTAGTAGTTGTTGCTGCTGCTGCAGTAATAGTATGAATGAATCTTTAATATAATGTCTTTCCACACGAATAGTGATTTTAGACAACATGCATAAATTGAACTAATTTAAAAAACAAACAAACATGCAAGCTTAAAAAACAATTATAACAACACACAAAGCAAAACATTTACAGTAAGCTTCCAATAGGCGTGGACAACATTAATTTCGCAATTAAAGCAATTTCTGCGTCACTTAAAGATATCATTGGTGTTATTATACTTATGAAAAAGTCCATATTGAACATTCAGTATTTAGAGAGCAACATGGGCATTCTGATAGTAAATGATGAATTGATAATCTCTGAGTGCAGAGACAATTAATTTCTATGTATTTAGTTTTCCATGAATTTAGACGTATCTTGTACACTAAACTAACTATGGATCTGCTATGCATCAAAATATTAGGTCTAAGGTCAGATGGATTGATACAAATGGATTTTTCCAACAAAGAGTAAGTTTCATGTGTTGACAATACCAATTTCTCATCTAAAAATGTGTTAGTGTTATTGAAGGCCCCTCTTTTAGCAGCTCCATCAGCAACCTCATTCCAAAAGAGCCCACAATGAGATGGCACCCCGCAAAAATCAATACCAATACCTTTTGTAATAATACAATGAATTAAATGCTTAATTTCAAAGACAACTTCGTTACGAATGTTACTGTTATTTTGCTTCAGAGTTTGTAAAACTGATTTTGAATCCACAAAAATAAGATGTCATAAATGGAATATGGAAGAGCACAAACAAATTCTAAAACTCGCATTATTGCGTATAATTCAGAAGTAAATATTGATATGTCTTTGCCTAAAAAATAAGAATTTTCTATTCTAAGCAATGGTATAACAAAACGTGCCCCACTGTCTGACGTATTTAAGACTGAACCATCAGTGACATTTTTAGATGATTTGAATATAAATGGTGTACAGTAGTAGTAGTTTTTGTTGTTGTGTTGTTGTTAGTAGTTGTTGCTGCTGTTTGTGTAGTCATAGTTGAGAAGAAGAAGTAGGTCTACTAGTAGTAATAGTAGTGATAGTGGTAGTTGTTGTTGTTGTTGTTGAAACTGGGTGGAGTGTGTTTAATATCAGTCTGGGCCACATGGTCTTTAGATTGTTGATATTTTCCCCTAGTATGCCATATTATACTTGTGCTTATTCTTTCTCTCCGTCCTTAATATCACTTTTAAAAACAGTTCTTTACACCTTTTGATGATTGTCTGGGAGGTTTTAAAACATCTTATTGTGTGTATCTTAGTCATCCTGTTGAGCATTTCAGGCATATACAATCGTGTAAGATTTTCCAAAACAGGTATTGCTGAATTTTTTCTTAGAATTGTCCTGCGAGATAGTCTAATTTTGTTGGAACGAATTGGAAGAAAAATATCATTTGTACTATTTATATTGTCAAGGCCATTAAGTATCTTAATTTTTCATCAATTTACTTAATTCTACTGCGCTTGAATGAGATTAAATAAAGACAATATGTCTTTCATAAATGTCATTCCATAGCATTTTCAGAAGTGTTATCTCTGTTCTCTACATTTATTCCATACCCGCGGACTGTCCTTTACATATTTTGCGTGGTATGTCCATTATAAACACCATTGGTAGTTACTGAAGCACTACTGATCAAACAAATAGAACACTCAACTGACAGGCAGACTGTCACGGTAGCATCATTGGATTCAGTTTTAAAATGCTGCAGGTTACTACAAAGATGATGCATAACATCACGCATGAGAAACAATGTGGCCCGGATGCAGTAACGGAGTTAGCAAGATGACAGATAAAGAGTGAGAACCTGCAATGATACATGATCATCTTAAAATTAATGAGAATTATGGAACATGTACAACTTGGCTTGACAATAACCCGCCAATCACTCACCCTGGGGGTGGATTAATGGATTTGTTATGTCTCTCTTCAGGCAAAGGAACCCCTTGAAGTCATGAAAGGTCTGCTTGAGCTGAACACCGTGCACACTCAGCTTTCTCAGACTTTCTTCATAAAAATTGCTCACATGCTCAAATCAACCAGATTCTGCTCTGCAAAGAAAGGCCACCCCCACCACCACCCCACACCATCCCCACTCCCACCTTACATGAAACTACAGATACAGTTTTATAAACAAAACCAGTCTAACGGCATTTTAGAGGAAACTTGTTTTGCGAGAACATGGAAAACAATATGTCCTTGAGAACGCAAGCACTGTTGCCAATGTGAAAGCCAGGCTCATGAACACTTGAAAAGCCGGTGGGCTTTGAACAGCCACAGCTTGAGAGCTTGAGCCTTGGATGTGATTGCTTTAATTACTCCAGTCTTTAATTAGGCAGCCTGGATATGTGAGCAAACTAGCAAAGAAAGAGTTCTCCCACTTTTTCAAGTTGATAAGGGCAGACTTTATTACAGACACAATCGTGTTTCATCAATTCTATCACAGCCTTTGAACAGACCAGGCCAGGTACAACAGCCATTCCTGCTGAAATGGCCGTCAAGAAAATCTCCAAAATCTAAGAAAAGTTTTTCTTTAGTTTCCATAAAATAGTAGAAGAAGCAAATTTGATTCCCTTTAATTGACTGGGGGCAAACAGTATAAATGTGAGAGGGTCTACTTCACAAGGAAGTGTGTGTTATGTCTGTCATCAGTGAAGATGGGTTGATAGTTACTTCTGATCCACACCTAAGCACTTCCTTTGTTAAAAAAAGAAAAGCCAGGCTTCATCAGTCTGGACTAATGTTATCAATCCAACACACACTCAATTCACAAGGCGCAGTGACTATCCTCTTGTTGTACAGAGCCAGAAGCATCAACCATGGAGTTTTCTAGACACTGATATCCACACCAAACGACCTTTTCTGAGCATATCAATACAAGCAAAAATGCACAGAATTGATTAATATGATGTACATTTTTCATCTGCCAAAACAAAAAGTAAAACTGGTGCACTAAGGAATGAAAAAATAGCATAGTTATAATGATGCCGTGAAACAATAGCCTCTATGAAGAACTCAGGAAGGCCTCGGTCAGGCTGCCTCTCTGTTGCTGAGCTTCCCTCAAGTTTCATGCAAAGACAATGAACTTCAAAATTCTTATTAAGAATAAATTATATTTGCAGAATCCTGATTTTCCTAGTCTGTTTGGAAAGGACGGTAAGAAGATAAATCTGGCGAGCTTCAAGTATGACAGACTGAAGGCGACATTGTGCTGAGAGAACTGATGGACATTATATGTGGAGATCCAGTCCTAGATCCTGATAAGAGTAACAACTACATTATCTTGGTAGCTTGTCTGATGCTGTTCCTGAAGATGGTGTGCAATCAGCAGCAGTAGGCTTAACATAGACGCCATAGTCAGAGACATACAACAAATATGGACGGCTTTCACAGCACTGCATTTTCACGCTTCATTTTGGTTTTATTTGGATTTAATATGATGTGTATTAGCAATAAAGCTGCAAACGATACATGATCAGATAGCTTACTCAATATCCTTTAGTTTGGTACCAAATATGATGATGTTTACTTGAGAAATAACTTGCATACGGGACTTCAAGTAACCCTACCCCCTAAACCGGCACCGTCGCTAGGGGTACCACATTGTAACGCTTGTATCTTCTGAAATAACCCGGTTACAGCGGGCTAACATATGCAGTATAATTTCAAAATGAATACTGTTTAAGAAAAAAATACTAACCAAAACAAAATCCCCAGGGGGGGGGGGGGGGGGGCTACTGACAGGCAACGGTCTAGAACGGAGTCACTTTGGCAATGCATATACTCACATTTCTGCCTGTTATCAAATAATCCGGTACCTTGCTGGAGATCATTCATGATAGAAAAAAGTCGCCGTTGATTTCTTTTTCAGTCAACAGACTAGGCTTATCTCCCCTACGAGTGACTATGTGAATAGTGTCGTAAATTGTGATTTACATGGTAATAATGGCTGCAAATAAACAAATCAACAAAACAAACAATAAACCAAACAAAAGAAAATCAACAAACTAGGAATGTTAGGTTATTATTTCGGGAACGCGGAATTGGGCCGAATATGCGGTCTAGCCTTCGGCCGAATGTATGATGCAGCCGTGGGCCGAAATTGCATTGCAGCCTTGGGCCCAAACTGCATTGCAGCCTTGGGCTGAATTACAACGCAGCCTTGGACCGAAAATACACTGCAAACCTCGGCCGAATTCGCCTTGCAGCCTAGTGCCGAATTACAATGCAGCCTTGGGCCGAATATACGTTGCAGCCTTCGGCCGAACAATGATACTGCAGCCCTGGGCTGAATATACTGTACAGCCCTGAACCGAATAACCACGTTGCAGCCTTGGGCCGAAAATATACGCTGCAGCCTTGGGCCGAAAATATACGGTGCAGCATTGGGCCGAAGAATAACATTGCGGCCTTCGACCGAAAAATGAAATTGCAGCCCTGAGCCGAATATACGATGCAGCCTTCGATCGAAAAATGAAATTGCAGCTCTGGGCCGGATCTACAGAAACCAGAAACCAAGCAACAACAAAAGGAACAAAGTTAACTAATACACTAATACATCAAGTTCATTCCTCCTCCTCTTCCTCCTCCTACTACTACAGTACTAGGCCTCCTCCTCCTCCTCCTACTGCTACTACTCATCCTACTACTACTACAACTACTCATCCTACTACTACTACTACTACTAGGCCTCCTCCTTCTCATCCTTCTTCTCTTCCTCCTCCTCCTCCTACAACAACCACTACTACTACTACTACTACTACTACTACTACTACTACTACTACTACTACTACTACTACTACTACTACTACTACTACTACTACAGTACTAAGCCTCCTCCTCCTCCTCCTCCTCCTCCTCCTCCTACTACTACTACTACTACTACTACTACTACTACTACTACTACTACTACTACTACTACTACTACAACAACAACAGTACTAAGCCTCCTCCTCCTCCTCCTCCTCCTCCTCCTCCTCCTCCTCCTCCTCCTCCTCCTCTTACTACTACTACTACTACTACTACTACTACTACTACTACTACTACTACTACTACAGTACTAGGCCTCCTCCTACTCCTCCTCCTCCTACTATTACAGTACTAGGCCTCCTCTTGCTCCTCCTCCTCCTCCTACTACTACTACTCATACTGCTGCTACTGCTACTACCGCTACTGCTGCGAGACCTCCTCCTCCTCCTCCTCCTACTACTACTACTACTACTACTACTACTACTACTACTACTACTACTACTACTACTACTACTACAGTACCAGGGCTCCTCCTCCTCCTACTACAATAGTACTAGGCCTCCTCCTCCACCTCCTCATCCTCCTACTACTACTACTACTACTACTACTACTACTACTACTACTACTACTACTACTACTACTACTACTACTACTACTAGGCCTCCTCTACTACTACTAGGCCTCCTACTCCTCCTCCTACTCCTCCTCCTACTCCTCCTCCTTCTCCTCCTACTACTACTACTACAGTACTAGGGCCTCTCCTCCTCCTCCTCCTCCTCCTACCTACTACTTCTACTACTACTAGGCCTCCTCCTCTTCCTCCTCCTCCTCCTCCTCTTCCTCCTCCTCCACGTCCTTCTCCTCCTCCTCCTACTACTACTACTAGGCCTCCTCCTCCTCCTCCTCCTCCTCCTCCTCCTCCTCCTCCTCCTCCTCCTCCTCCACCTCCTTCTCCTCCTCCACCGCCTTCTCCTCCTCCTACTACTACTACTATTGCTGCTGCTGCTACTACTACTACTACTACTACTACTACTACTACTACTACTACTACTACTACTACTACTACTACTACTACTACTACTACTACTACTACTACTACTACTACTACTACTACTAGGCTACTACTACTACTACTACTACTACTACTACTACTACTACTACTACTACTACTACTACTACTACTACTACTACTACTACTACTACTACTACAAATTTAATTCCTGACTGAAAAAAACAATATTGCTCTCCAGAAAAAAATTGACACAATCTTGCGTCAGTTATTACAAACACTAACGCCAAATGCACAAACACACATAAGATGTCTTACACGCACGCACGCACGCACGCACACAATACACGATCACATGCACACGCGCACACGCACAGGTGCACGCACACACACATGCACATACACAATCACACACACACACACACACACACACACACACACACACACACACACACACACACACACACACACACACACACACACACACACTCACTCACGCTGAATATGCGCACACACTAGATAATTGTTGATATTATTGCATAAATTCGGCTGTAGGCTGCAATGTCATTTTTCGGCCATAGGTTGCAATGCCATTTTTTAGCCCTAGGCTGCAATGTGATTTTCGGCCCTAGGCTGCAATGTCATTTTTCGACCCTAGGCTGCATTTTACATTCGGTTGTGGGCTGCACTGTAGATTCGGTCATAGGCTTCATTGTAGATTCGGCCCTAGGCTGCATAGTCATTTTCGGCCCTAAGCTGCAATGTAATTTTTCGGCCCAAGGCTACAATGTATTTTCGGCCCTAGGCTGCACTGTGGATTCGGTCGTAGGCTGCATTGCAGATTCGATCGTAGGCTGCATTGCAGATTCGTTCGTAGGCTGCAATGTCATTTTTTGGCTGCAGTCTGCAATGCTTAGTCAGCCATACTTTTTCGGCTGTAGGCTGCATATGAGATTCGGCCGTATTCCTGTCACCCATTATTTCAACCTCCACCAAAGGGGAAACACACATCAGTTTAGCAACAGGTTATGGCAAGCTTTTGTTCTATTAAGGCACAGAAGAGTTTTTTTTGTTTTGTTTTTGTTTCATAAAAAAAGGATAGATTAAAAAAAAGAGCATCTGAACGATGGCGCCACTGTGAATCAGTTCTTTTCATACGTTTTCTTTTTAGTGGTCATTTGATTCCCCTCATGGGCCTATATATGGGAAGATTCAAATTTCCGACATATTTTTCAATCTTCAATCTTCAATCTTCAAATGTTTTGGGTGCGCCGTCTAATTAGACTATTAGTGACTTGGAGGCTGCGCAATGCGCATAATACTACTTTAAAAAACACACCTGTCCTATCTTAGTGTGTGTGTGTGTGTGTGTGTGTGTGTGTGTGTGTGTGTGTGTGTGCGCGTGTGCGTGCGTGTGCGTGCGTGTGCGTGTGCGTGTGCGTGCGTGCGTGTGCGTGCGCGCGCGTGTGTGTGTTTATGGATCATAGACCCTTTTCGCAGTATCCAGGCAAGACCAATCCGGCTAGCGTAGCGGTCCTCGAGGGCAAGCCTCGACCGGCACAGCTCCTGCCCTTCATTTACCACTACTTTGAGCTATGGCCCCCTAACTCTATGTTGAATTTAGAATGGCATGTTATTGAGCTCCCTCTTGAATGATATCAAGGAGGGAGCCTCAGCTTCTGAAGCTGGAAGGGAGTTCCACACAGGAATGGTCCTGGGGAAAAAACCCTAATTGAATGTGTTTGTCCTAGTCGATATTTGTTGGAATTTCAGGGAATGGTTTGATCTGGTACGAGCGTTTCCAGGAAGAAGGTATTGTTCCGCCGGGATGTCAACAAGGGCGTTCACGATCTTGTACATCATGATGGTCTGATGTTGAGTTCGCCTTGATTCTAGAGATTTCCATTGTAAATCTTTGACCATAGCTGTATCGCTGCTGGTGTAGTCATAGCAGCCAGTCACATATCTTGCTGCTTTTCGCTGCACAGCTTCGGTTTTTCTTGTCAGCTCTTTGGTGTGAGAATTCCAAAATGCAGAGCAGTACTCAACGTGGGGGGCGCACAAGGGTGTTGTATGCGTTCAATTTTGTTTCTCTTTTTGTTTGCAGTTTTCAGGTTTCTTTGAAGAAATCCCACCATGCTGTTTGCCTTCTTTCAGTCTTGTTTATGTGAGCTTTCCAGTTTAGATCATTAGATATCTCCACTCCAAGATACTTGGTGCTGATAGTTTTATCTAAGCAGTGGCCTTTTAGATGGGAGTCAAAGGTCAATGGCTTGCAGGATCTGGAGCAAGTTAGAGTGGTGCACTTCTTTGGATGGAATTCCATGCCCCTTCGTTTCTCCCAAGCAGCTAGAGTGTTCAGATCTTCTTGGAGTATTTGACAATCTTCTTTATGTTGGATCTCTCTGTACACAATACAGTCGTCGGCAAAAAGGAGTGTCCTGGATTTCAGCTGTTCAGGCAGATCATTTATAAACATAAGAAATAGCAAGGGGCTATTGAAGTTACAACAAATACTGTGAAACTTTTTTAATATTGAAGTTACAACAAATACTGTGAAACTTTGAGGACAAAGAAAACGAAGCGACCCCAATCAGATGACCTCGTGTGTGTGTGTGTGTGTGTGTGTGTGTGTGTGTGTGTGTGTGTGTGTGTGTGTGTGTGTGTGTGTGTGTGTGTGTGTGTGTGTGTGTGTGTGTGTGTGTGTGTGTGTGTGTGTGTGTGTGTGTGTGTGTGTGTGTGTGTAACAAGCTTCTTCTCTCTCTCTCTCTCCGTCAGCGACCGACCCTCTCTGCTTTCAAATCAAACCTCAAAACTCACCTGTTTCCCCGTCATTGAAGCTCTTTCTCTCTTTCCCTCCTCTTTCTTGCCTTTAGGACCATTTCTCAAACGTGTGTGTATCTTCTTGTTCATCTTTGTTTAAATGCGTTATGAATGTTCAACGTGTGCGTGTGTGCGCTTCGATTTGATTCTTTTATATCACGATTTAGCCCCGTATAAATACTGTATGTTGTCGTTGTGTGTGTGTGTGTGTGTGTGTGTGTGTGTGTGTGTGTGTGTGTGTGTGTGTGTGTGTGTGTGTGTGTGTGTGTGTGTGTGCGTGCGCGCGTGCGTGTGTGCGTGCGTTTCAGATTGTGGTTGCGACCTGTCCTCAGGCCCACTATCAAGGCCAAGCCGTTGGACTCAAACGACAGCCTTTCTGTGCACGGGGCTTCGGCAGACCGTTAGAATAGCCGACAACTACGCCAGGGTGGACCTCTACTTAAACAGCAAAGCCGTGGAGGCTGCCACGAAGGCTGGGCATGACGTGGAACAAATTGGACGTAAGCTTTGTGGCATTATGGCAGGACAGGATCTGATATAAATTAGAGCAGAAGGGGGAGGAGGGGCGTTTACAAAAAGGGCGATAGTCTGGGTGTTGTAGGCCCCCAGTGGGGTCCAGGAGCAACGACCCTGGGGTGGGGGTTGGGGGGTTGGAGGGGGGGTGCAACGCCGCTTTGAATCTGAAGCTTAAAAAGAACAACAACAACAACAACAACGAACTTAATTGCAATACGCGTTTCCTTTCCACAGAAACAAAAAGTTAACTCACTTAGATATTTCAACCGTACTCACACTGGTTTTCTTCAGCAGTCTGAGGAGGCTTGAATGTTGTTGGCAGTCAGACTTGATTGTGGTGAGTTGAATTCAGGTAAATTTGTGGGGTCAAAGGTTGGGTGGGTTGACAGTGGTGGTAAATCAAACCCAAGGTCTCTGCTTAGACTTGGTTTTCTGAGTCTGATGTTGATGGCCTCTTTTACTTTCCTTCTGAGTGGGCATAGTTCTGTGTCAAGGATCCTGGTGTTGGTCAGATCCAGTGAATGGCCACATTCAGTGAGGTGAGGATGGAAAGCAGAATCCCTTCTGGTCTGATGTTCTTTGAACCTTTTAATGAACGGTCTTCCTGCTTCGCCTATGTAGTCCTCACAACAATCAGAGCACTGAATGTGGTAGATATCGCTGCACACTTTGCGTTTTTGTTTGTGGCTCAAGCCATAAACCTATAGCTCACTTTGTCGGTCGGTCGGTCTGTCTGTCTGTCGGTCGGTCGGTCCAAAATTGTCGCACATTTTGACAAAATTGTCGCACTTCAAATCGAGGCTACACTTCAAATTGAGGCCGCTCTTTAAAATGATGTATTTTAAAAGCGTACAAAATAATAAACATACGTAATACAGACACTACAACAGACACGACGAGTATGCGGTGCTTCTTTTGATGAGTATAAATAGGATACATAGTTTTAAATGTTTTCCAAAAGATATAAAAAGTTACGAAATGGTGCAGAGATAACATTCTGGTTTACAGATTAAAATGATTGAAAAGCCAGGGGAGGTGACTCATGATTGGAGTGGTAAAAATAGACCGCGTGCCACAAACTATTGCGATTTCGCGCTTGTTTTGTTTTTGTCTTTGACACGGACTAACTGACTTCTCAAAGAATGTACTGGTTTGTGAAATACCCCTAACCCGTGTCGTTTGAAAGACCGAGCAAGTCTCTCTGAAACACCTTTCACATAGGGAATTCCTACTGAGATCTGTTCTGCAGTTGGTTTGCTTCTGGGTTTTCCTGGTCTTGGAGCATCAAAAATCCACTTCGGGTAACCGTTCAGGTGGAGAGCATTTCTGACATGGTTACGTTCGGATTCCCTGTCCATCTCCTTTGTCGGTATGATGTCAGCCCGATGGAGCAGGATTCGAACCACAGAACGTTTATGTTCCAGGGGGGGGGGGGGGGGGGGGGGGGGGGGGGGGGGGCGGGGGTGCGAGAATCAAAATTCAGATATTGATATGTGTGTGTGGCCTTTCTGTAAACATGGCATGGGATGCAATCACCAGGGCCTGTAATCATGAGTGTGGCGAAGACAACTAATCCGGGATGTAAAATGCAAATTAGTCTAAAATACCGATCCGAGTGGTCAGTTTAGGACTAATTTGCATGTTCCATCCCGGATTAGTTGACTTCGCCCCGAGTTATTGGTCTTTGCGTTTGCTTCCCCCTGGGAGCCCCCCCCCCCCCCCCCCCCCCCCCCCCCCCCCCCCCCCCCCCCCCCCCCCCCCCCACCCCCCCCCTGGACCCCCCTCCCCCCCCCCCCCCCCCACCCACCCCGATGTATTGCTTAGGATGGGTACCAGTGGAGAAGCCAGATCATGAGATAGTTGGAAGACGCAAAGGGATGTAGTTATTATTGCGTGTGACGTTACATCCCATAGATCTTCTGATATATATTAATTATTGGTTGTGATCCCAAATCGCAGCCCCCACAAAATCGGTATTGGTAAAACTTCGAATAATCATACTGTCACTTTCATTGTTTGCGCTTTTCTTTTCTTTTTTAAATTTCAGACTCTGTGTCAAATTGTCTAGCCAGACTCAGTTGGATGGGAGGAGGAGGAGGAGAAGGAGAAGAAGGAGGAGGAGGAGGAGGGGGAGGTGGAGGAGGAGGAGGAGGAGGAGGAGGAGGAGGAGGAGGTAGGGCAGCAGCAGAAGGAATCTTCTCAACTTCCAGAGAAGGCGAAGCCATACTGACAGCGTGGAAACTGACTCTCAAGCAGGGAATGGAGCAAATCCAAAACGACCTCATTCAACAACTGTCGAGCAGGACCAACTTCAAAGATCTCTGCAAAGCGGTAGAGGAGCTCTTCGAGCGTGGGTTGAAGCTGATGGGCATTGATTCAGGATCGCTGGTGTTTCTTTTGCAGCACGCGACTGCAGAGGACGCTAGAAGAGCGATGTTTTCAGAAGCTGAACAAAGATCCGTGCAGGACATTTTGATGGGGTTTCTGCCGCAGTGGGTGAAAAGGGAGGATGCAGAATGGAAAGTGATGGAGTGTCGGAAGGAAGGAGATAGGGAGATGACGAAAAAGAAGAAGAAGACAGAAGAAAAAGAAGAAGAGGAGGAGGAGGAGAAGGAGGAGGAGGAAGAGGAGGAGGAGGAGGAGGAGGAGGAGGAATGCGACTGGGGAGAGCCAATGCCATTGAGCTTTTCTCAAACTGGGAATGGTGAGTGTGAAGGTGTGTGTGTGTGTGTGTTGTGTGTGTGTGTGTGTGTGTGTGTGTGTGTGTGTGTGTGTGTACGTGTGCGTGTGTGTGTGTGTGCGTACGTGCGTGTGTGTGTGTGTGTGTGTGTGTGTGTGTGTGTGTGTATGTGCGTGCGTTTGTGCGTGTGCGTGTGTGCGTACGTGCGTGTGTGTGTGTGTGTGTGTGTAACATAAGCTTAAAAGCTCAGTGGTCATCCTCTGGAGCTGTCGAATTACATTACCTAGTTCTGTAGGGAGTAAGATCCATAAATAAACTATTTAGGATTTGATCAATTACTGAAGTAGAAAATGCAACTCTACCTAGTGGTGCAAAAGACATTTGTGAGCTTATCACAATAAAGAGTTTCTTGTTTTCTTGAAATTTGGCTTTGGTATTTTGTTTTGCCGTGCCAGTAGACTACACACCATTGTAAACCATGTGTCAGGGCTTTAGAGTTTGATGTGTTCCAGTCCATTTGAAATAAATTAAAGCTCAGACAAATTCCCTCTTTGCAACCCAAACAGTTTTTTTAATATTATATGTAAGTTAAATCTCTGACATATCTTCAAAGTCTGAAGGATCAATAAATAAGTTTTTGTATCAGGGAAGTATTGTCGCATTAAAAACAAAAGACACGAGGGGAACTGACTGATCTTCATTTCTTCTTCTGTATATATCTTAAATATTGATGTTCTGTCTTACACATCAAATTCTCTGCACAGAAAATAAAAGGATGTGGAGATATAAGATACCCCTGCTTACATCCGCTTTGTATTGCAAATCTTTCTTGCAATATTCCATTAAGAGTTACAGATGATAGCCAGTTTGCATGAAATGCATTAAACTATTGACACGTCTTTTTCAAAGCCATTACCAGAGTACATTCTTTATCATTTTTTTAATTACACTTAGTAATTGCATCAAACACATTTTCAAAATCAAGTAACATTGTGTGTGTGTGTGTGTGTGTGTGTGTGTGTGTGTGTGTGTGTGTGTGTGTGTGTGTGTGTGTGTGTTTCTTCAGTTTAACGTCCTTCCACTAAAAGTGATTCAGACATATGTGTGTGTGTGTGTGTGTGTGTGAGTGTGTGTGTGTGTGTGTGCGTGTGCGTGCGTGTGCGTGTGTGTGTGTGTGTGTGTGTGCGTGTTCGTGCGTGTGCGTGTGTGTGTGTGTGTGCGTGTGCGTGTGCGAGAGCGTGTGCACGTGTGTGTATGCACTTTTGCCTGTATGTATGCATTATTTGTATGCAATGTTTACTTAGTCTATTACATTGTCATACTAATGTATGTCTGTCTGCCTGATACATATGTCTCTGTGTATAATTCATTTATTTATTTATAGGCTTATTGAGTTATTCAATACTTTTGTTTAGTGTCCACGGTGGATTATCGGCTCATTGAACACACCATAGAGAGAACCCTGCAACGCTGCATGCTTTCGTCCCATCAACAACTCTCTTCCTCCACACAACAAGAAATCGAGCGACGACTGGCTCAACTGCAAACTGAGCAACAATTGGCTCATCAGCAAAAGCAAATTGACACCATGCGAGAACTTGTGCAGAGCCTTGTTGAGGGACTCTATGCTGAAGACACTAGTCCTGACGATTATTTGTTTTCAACAGAGGACCTCACGTCATCAGATTTTGCCATTTGTCAGGAAGCGTCAGGAAAACGCTCTCATCAGCATGGACCATTCTTCAGCTCCCAAAGCTTAAGGAGTATGTTACGTAGACAACAAGGTGCTAGTTCAATCTATGAGTCATCAGAAATTCAAAGCAGTCGAGCAAAACACTCTGAAGAGAGCTCTTTTTCACAGGGAACTTCTGCCTCCCAACCAAGCTCATCGACTGTTAGTTCAGGGTACGGATCCTCTGCCGGTTTACCATTACCAGAAATTCAGAGTGCTACAGAATCAACAGAAGAATGGTCGCTTCAAAGGCAAACTTCGTTTTCTCCGCCACTGTGGATGTCGCAAGTAGATTACACTAGTAGTTCAGATTCGGAGGAGTTTCCCGCAGGTTTTACGTCGACAGAAAAGGCCTATGAAACTCTCACCACCTCTTCTAGCAGTGGAGAGGATAGAAGTAGGCCGATGTTTCACGAAAATTTGTGGACAATTCACGAAAATCTCTCGTCATCTCAAAAAGTCGATGATGGTGGTAGCAGCAGTCGTAAGGTAGCTCATTCCAAACACACATCCCCTCAAAAGAAAGTTCGTTTTCCTCCGACTAGAAAGATGTACAAAGTTTCAACCACAACAAGATCGCCTAAGCTTTCAGGCAGTAGATCGAAGCATCCTTTCCAAGATGCGCAGACTGCCACAGCCGCTAACTTTCAGGATGCGGCGAGTTATGGTTCTTCACCCCAGGACACGGAACAGCCCATAATGAGGGAAAAGGACATGGAAACAGCTGAAATGGAAGAGCCCATTGTCAGGAAAGGGGGTGTGGCGGAGATGAGGGAAAGTCACTGGAAGAAAATGTCAATAAGGTGAGAACTGTTGTTGGGGTGCGAGAGAGAGGGGGGGGGGGGGGGGGGGGGGGAGGGGGTGTTAGTTGTTTTATGAGGAACGCTGCAGCTGTCAGGTCGAGAAAAATGAAGGTGACATTGCATGTTGCAACCTTTGCTAGATTTCGTAGTCTTTCATTTAGGTTGCTGGATTTTGTCGATGTATCCATAGGTTGCTAAATGTTGGTGATTTATCAGCATCAGTTGCTGGATTTTGTCGATGTATCCATAGGTTGTTAAATTTCAGCGATGTTTGCATAGGTTGCTAGATTTCGGTGATTTCTCCATAGGTTGTTAGATTTCAGGGTTTTTTTCCTGGGTTGCTAGATCCGGCAATTTTCGCCATTCTGTGACTTTCCCCTAGATTACTAGATTTCGGTGATTTCTCCGTAGGTTGCTGAATTTTGACAATTTCTCCATTGGTTGCTGAATTTTGGCAATTTCTCCATAGGTTGCTAGATTTCGGCGATATCTCCATAGGTTGCTAGATTTCGGCAATATCTCCACAGGTTGCTAGATTTCGGCGATTTCTCCATAGGTTGCTAGATTTCGGCGATTTCTCCATAGGTTGTTAGATTTCGGCGATTTCTCCATTGGTTGCTAGATTTCGGCGATATCTCCATAGGTTGCTAGATTTCGGCGATTTCTCCATAGGTTGCTAGATTTCGGCGATATCTCCATAGGTTGATAGATTTCGGCGATTTCTCCATAGGTTGTTAGATTTCGGCGATATCTCCATAGGTTGATAGATTTCGGCGATATCTCCATAGGTTGATAGATTTCGGCGATTTCTCCATAGGTTGTTAGATTTCGGCGATTTCTCCATAGGTTGAGATAGATTTCGGCGATATCTCCATAGGTTGATAGATTTCGGCGATATCTCCATAGGTTGATAGATTTCGGCGATATCTCCATAGGTTGCTAGATTTCGGCGATATCTCCATAGGTTGTTAGAGATTTCGGCGATTTCGGCGATCTCCATAGGTTGCTAGATTTCGGCGATATCTCCATAGGTTGCTAGATTTCGGCGATATCTCCATAGGTTGCTAGATTTCGGCGATATCTCCATAGGTTGCTAGATTTCGGCGATATCTCCATAGGTTGCTAGATTTCGGCGATATCTCCATAGGTTGCTAGATTTCGGCGATATCTCCATAGGTTGCTAGATTTCGGCGATAGGTCTCCATAGGTTGCTAGATTTCGGCGATTTCTCCATAGGTTGCTAGATTTCGGCGATTGCTAGATTTCTCTCCATAGGTTGCTAGATTTCGGCGATTTCTCCATAGGTTGTTAGATTTCGGCGATATCTCCATAGGCTGATTTCGGCGATTTCGGCGATTTCGGCGATATCTCCATAGGTTGCTTTCGGCGATATCTCCATAGGTTGCTAGATTTCGGCGATATCTCCATAGGTTGCTAGATTTCGGCGATTTCTCCATAGGTTGTTAGATTTCGGCGATATCTCCATAGGTTGCTAGATTTCGGCGATATCTCCATAGGTTGCTAGATTTCGGCGATATCTCCATAGGTTGCTAGATTTCGGCGATATCTCCATAGGTTGTTAGATTTCGGCGATATCTCCATAGGTTGATAGATTTCGGCGATATCTCCATAGGTTGCTAGATTTCGGCGATATCTCCATAGGTTGATAGATTTCGGCGATATCTCCATAGGTTGATAGATTTCGGCGATATCTCCATAGGTTGCTAGATTTCGGCGATATCTCCATAGGTTGCTAGATTTCGGCGATTTCTCCATAGGTCTCCATATAGGTTGTTAGATTTCGGCGATATCTCCATAGGTTGCTAGATTTCGGCGATTTCTCCATAGGTTGCTAGATTTCGGCGATATCTCCATAGGTTGCTAGATTTCGGCGATATCTCCATAGGTTGCTAGATTTCGGCGATATCTCCATAGGTTGCTAGATTTCGGCGATATCTCCATAGGTTGCTAGATTTCGGCGATATCTCCATAGGTTGATAGATTTCGGCGATTTCTCCATAGGTTGCTAGATTTCGGCGATTTCTCCATAGGTTGCTAGATTTCGGCGATATCTCCATAGGTTGCTAGATTTCGGCGATATCTCCATAGGTTGATAGATTTCGGCGATATCTCCATAGGTTGATAGATTTCGGCGATATCTCCATAGGTTGATAGATTTCGGCGATATCTCCATAGGTTGCTAGATTTCGGCGATTTCTCCATAGGTTGTTAGATTTCGGCGATTTCTCCATAGGTTGTTAGATTTCGGCGATTTCTCCATAGGTTGCTAGATTTCGGCGATTTCTCCATAGGTTGTTAGATTTCGGCGATTTCTCCATAGGTTGCTAGATTTCGGCGATATCTCCATAGGTTGTTAGATTTCGGCGATATCTCCATAGGTTGCTAGATTTCGGCGATATCTCCATAGGTTGTTAGATTTCGGCGATTTCTCCATAGGTTGTTAGATTTCGGCGATTTCTCCATAGGTTGTTAGATTTCGGCGATTTCTCCATAGGTTGCTAGATTTCGGCGATTTCTCCATAGGTTGCTAGATTTCGGCGATATCTCCATAGGTTGTTAGATTTCGGCAATTTCTCCATAGGTTGTTAGATTTCGGCAGGTTGCGGCGATAGGTTGCTATTTCGGCGATATCTCTCCATAGGTTGTTAGATTTCGGCGATTTCTCCACAGGTTGCTAGATTTCGGCGATATCTCCATAGGTTCTCGGCGATTTCTCCAGGTTGCTAGATTTCGGCAATTTCTCCACAGGTTGCTAGATTTCGGCGATTTCTCCATAGGTTGTTAGATTTCGGCAATTTCTCCACAGGTTGCTAGATTTCGGCGATTTCTCCATAGGTTGTTGGATTTCGGCGATATCTCCATAGGTTGTTGGATTTCGGCGATTTCTCCACAGGTTGTTAGATTTCGGCGATTTCTCTATAGTTTGCTAGATTTCGGCGATATCTCCAAAGGCTGATAGATTTCGGCGATATCTCCAAAGGCTGATAGGTTTCGGCGATTTCTCTATAGTTTGCTAGATTTCGGCGATATCTCCAAAGGCTGATAGATTTCGGCGATTTCTCCACAGGTTGCTAGATTTCATCGCTTTCTCCATAGGTTGCTAGATTTCGTCGCTTTCTCCTTGTTTACTAGATGTCGGTGCTTTTCCCCATAAGTCGCTCGACTTCAGTAGGTTGCCAGAGTTCGGCATTGTTTTGGTCTATCTGGGGCTGTTCTTTCCTGGTTTTCTTCCTACCTCTCTGATCGCACACAGACAGTTGTTGTCAATTGTGCTTCATCTCTTCCAAAAGGTCTTCAGTTCGATGTGCCCCAAGGTTCAGTCTTAGGCCCTATCCTTTTTGTTCTTTATACCCAACCTCTCTCCGCCATCATCAACCAGCATTCTATTCTACATCATAGCTTTTCGGATGACAATCAACTGTACATTTCTGCCCACCTGAGTCAATTAGATCAAATGATTTCTTCTTCTAAGTTGTGCATCTCTGCTGTTAAAACATGGATGTTTTACAACAAACTGCAACTAAATGCTGAAAAGACAGAGATGATTCTTGTAGCCTCTAACCACACAATTAAAACTCAGGTTCTCCCAGGTTCTGTCGACATTGATGGCACTGAGATCAAGCTATCGGCATCCGTCCGCAATCTAGGTGTTACTTTGGACCAAACCCTTTCTTTCAAACAGCATGTTTCCAATGTTTGCAAGTCTTGCTATCTAGAACTTCGAAGAATTAGTTCCATCCGCCGTTTCCTCTCTCAAGATGCCCTGAAGACTCTAGTATGTGCTTTTGTCCTGTCTCGCCTTGACTACTGTAACTCACTTCTTGCTGGCTGTCCATCAATTCTCATCTCTAAGCTCCAACGGGTCCAGAATAATGCTGCTCGTCTCATTTCTCGCTCCCCTAGGTACGATCACATCACTCCGGTTCTTCGTTCCCTACATTGGCTCCCAGTTCAATCACGTATTGACTACAAAATTCTCCTCCTTGCCTTCAAGTCACTGAATGATCAAGCTCCCGTGTATCTCTCTGATCTTCTTCATCTCTATGTCCCAGCTCGCCAACTACGTTCGTCTTCTGATTCTCGTCTCCTTTCCATTCCCTCCATCCGTCTCAAATCTGCTGGCCAACGTTCTTTTTCTTGTCAAGCACCATCTCTGTGGAATGCTCTGCCTTCTCCTCTCCGACACTCCAACTCAGTCTCCTCATTCAAAACCTCTCTTAAAACCCATCTTTTTCCTGCTGCGCCCTAAATATTTGATCAGTTGTCTATCGTTGTGTGCACGTGAGGGAAGATTGAATAAGAGGTCTTTGTGGTGCGTGTGTGTGAGTATGTGTGTGTGTGTGTGTGTGTGTGTGTGTGTGTGTGTGTGTGTGTGTGTGTGTGTGTGTCTGTGTGTCTGTGTGTGTCTGTGTTGTGCGTGTATGTGAGCATGCATGTGTGCATACATGTGTGCTTGTGTGTGTTTTGGTTTTGTGGGTTGTGTGTGCACGCATGTGTGTGTGTGTGTCTATGTTTGTGTGCGTGTCTGTGTGTCTGTCTGCGTGCGTACGTTTTTGTGTGAGGGTGTTTGTGTATGTGTGTTGGTGTATGTGGTCAGTCCATGCGGCTCGGTTGCTGTGGCTTACCGAATGGGGTATGAACGAGTTGGCGTCGATAAATATGTGTGTTTATGTGTGTGTGTGTGTGTGTGTGTGTGTGTGTGTGTGTGTGTGTATGTATGTGCGCATGTGCGCGTGCGTGCGCGTGTGTGCGTGTGTGTGTGTGTGTGTGTGTGTGTGTGTGTGTGTGTGTGTTAGAGAGAGAGAGAGAGAGAGAGAGAGTTGCTTTGTATATGCGCTGTTGCTGGTTAATGCTGTTTTTGTTGTCTGTTGATGAATCATTGATTGTAAAGCGCTTTGGGCTCATCTGAGGTAAAGCGCTATATAAATGTACAATTATTATTATTATTATTATTGTTAAGCCTACCGAAGCCTTATATTTTGCTAGATTTCGGCGATTTCCACCATTTTTGGGTTCTCTCCATGGAATTCCAGTTTCTTTGTTTGTTGTTTGTATCCATTCTTAGCCTGTAATCAAAGAGTAAAGGGGGATTCTTAGTTTATAATTATGACATGAACACAATACGCAATGTTAAGTGATGGGACCTCCATGATGACTTTCACGACAGAGCCCAAAATATGCACAGGACATGATGAAAGAAAACATTTATTTTCAAAAGGATAGAAATATGCTTAAATGTAGTTTCATCTAACACGATGTGATGTTGAAATTGTTTTCAGATTACTTGTTACACATTTTTTTAAAAACTTGTGTGGTCTGCTAGTATAATTAAATAACAGTATTAATAATCTTACTGCCACCGTATTCTGTTTCGGTATAAGCAATAATTGAGATGACTTACTGTGGGCGACAGGGACTAAAAAGCTGCATGATTTGGGGTTGAACACTTTGCTTCATTGAATTCTTAATTAGAGCGCAAACAAGACTTTGACACACACACAAAAATGTTTTCAACGAAGCAAAACGAATCAATTGATGGACTTGCTATGTCTGTATGCAAACTTGGATGGGGCTTGATCAGGAGGGTAGGCTTAGCCATCGGAGGAAAGCCAGGGCCGGACCATGCGATTCGTAAGAGGGGGTTCCGCCGAGGGACCAGGCAGCTGCATAGGCTTCGGTAGTAGTCTTTTGGGGGCCCAGGGGCCCAGGGGCCAAAGCCCCCAGAAATGTTTGCAATGTAGTGATTATTAAGACAAAAATCGGGTCATTTCTTACTTTTCACCCTTGTATAAGGTATACATGATTGGGACAGAGAGGGGGGTTCCAGAAACCAGGACAACCCCCCCCCCCCTCACTAGATCCGGCCCTGAAAGCTATGATATGGAAGGGTATGCCAGAAAATACTGTCATTCTTCTTGGATAAGTCAGAAGACGCTATCACAAAGGAATTTTTTAAAAGGCTAACAGTACCCTCTGGCTTTCACGTTTATCAAATAAATATCGAAATCCAGTTTAAAAAACAAAACAAAAAACAACCCCAACCTTTTTTGGTGTCGAAACATCCATTTTCGCTTATTAATTGTTTCATGAAACCCATGTCTTCCATTTCTTAAATAACACCAGTATTCTTCTCTTGCCTTTTGGATTTTCAGGAACAGAGTAGAAGAGTGGGAAAGGAAGACAACTGAGGAGAGCAAGAAACTGGAAGAGGGCAGCGGGTTTCAGCAGACCAGGAGCAAGACAAAGTGAAAGAAAAGACAGACGCTATTTCAGAGAGGTTTAAAATGAAGGTGATGTTAGCTTAAAGGTGGACCCTGACGGATGAGTTTTTGCAAGAAACACGTCGAGATCACCAGAAAGACAGCCTGTTCAAGGATCGGAACACTCACTTTGCTCTGGTTTCCTAGAAATTAAACCGTCAAAACGGCGATTCCTCCTTGGCGGAGATGCCGGAGAGAGTAGCCATTTTGGATGGGGTGGGTGGAGGACACTCATTGTGGTTGAAGCGTTTTCTTTTTTTGTAGTGCAGTAAAAAAAAAAGGAGCTATTTCCTTTGTTGTGAGCAAAACTCCTTTAGATAAACTGAATAAATTTTAAAAAAGAAAGAAAAAAAGGTTTGTATTGCGAACATTTCGTGCAAATGATTTGGCGGCCATTAGAAAAGAGACGGCACACGCCTTCTCTTTGGGTGAAAGATCTTGACTTCCAGCACCTCCGCCAAGGAGGAATCGCCGATTTGACGGTTTGATGTCTAGGAAACCAGAGCAAAGTGAGTGTTGCAATCTCTGTAAAGGGTGTTTTCCTGGTGATCTCGATGTGTTTCTTATAAAAACTCATCCGTCAGGGTGCCCCTTTAATGTTATGTAATGTAAGGTAGCCTATATAGTAGTATGATGCAGGATGATGTGTTAGCTTAATGTAATGCAATGTAGTGCAATGTTATGTAATGCAATGTAATGTAAGGTATATAGTAGTATGGTGCAGCAAGATGTGTTAGCTTAATGAAATGCAATGTAGTGTAATGTTATGTAATGTAATGCAATGTAATGTAGCCTATATAGTAGTATGGTGCAGCAAGATGTGTTAGCTTAATGAAATGCAATGTAGTGTAATGTTATGTAATGTAATGTAATGTAATGTAGCCTATATAGTAGTATGGTGCAGCATGATGTGTTAGCTTAATGCAATGCAATGTAGTGTAATGTTATGTAATGTAATGTAATGTAATGTAGCCTATATAGTAGTATGGTGCAGCATGATGTGTTAGCTTAATGTAATGTAATGTAGTGTAATGTTATGTAATGTAATGTAAGGTATATAGTAGTATGGTGCAGCAAGATGTGTTAGCTTAATGATGCAATGTAGTGTAATGTTATGTAATGTAATGTAATGTAATGTAGCCTAGTAGTATGGTGCAGCATGATGTGCTTAATGCAATGCAATGTAGTGTAGTAATGTAATGTAATGTAGCCTGTAATGTATGTGTTATGTAATGTAATGTAGTGTAATGTATATAGTAGTATGGTGCAGCAAGATGTGTTAGCTTAATGAAATGCAATGTAGTGTAATGTAATGTAATGTAATGTAATGTAAGGTATATAGTAGTATGGTGCAGCAAGATGTGTTAGCTTAATGAAATGCAATGTAGTGTAATGTAATGTTATGTAATGTAAGGTAGCCTATATAGTAGTATGGTGCAGCAAGATGTGTTAGCTTAATGAAATGCAATGTAGTGTAATGTAATGTTATGTAATGTAAGGTAGCCTATATAGTAGTATGGTGCAGCAAGATGTGTTAGCTTAATGAAATGCAATGTAGTGTAATGTAATGTAATGTAATGTAAGGTAGCCTATATAGTAGTATGGTGCAGCATGATGTGTTAGCTTAATGAAATGCAATGTAATGTAATGTTATGTAATGTAAGGTAGCCTATATAGTAGTATGGTGCAGCATGATGTGTTAGCTTAATGCAATGCAATGTAGTGTAATGTAATGTAATGTAATGTAAGGTAGCCTATATAGTAGTATGGTGCAGCATGATGTGTTAGCTTAATGTAATGCAATGTAGTGTAATGTTATGTAATGTAATGTAATGTAATGTAGCCTATATAGTAGTATGATGCAGCATGATGTGTTAGCTTAATGAAATGCAATGTAGTGTAATGTTATGTAATGTAATGTAATGTAATGTAATGTAGCCTATATAGTAGTATGATGCAGCATGATGTGTTAGCTTAATGCAATGCAATGTAGTGTAATGTTATGTAATGTAATGTAATGTAAGGTATATAGTAGTATGGTGCAGCATGATGTGTTAGCTTAATGAAATGCAATGTAGTGTAATGTAATATAATGTTATGTAATGTAAAGTAGCCTATATAGTAGTATGATGCAGCATGATGTGATGTAATTATTATGCAACATAAAGGTTATAACAGATATGGACAAGTGTAAAAAAACAAACCTGTGGATTTTGATTTTTTTTTTTAAGTCACTTTATCTGAAACCGGTGTGTGTGTGTGTGTGTGTGTGTGTGTGTGTGTGTGTTGTGTGTGTGTGTGTGTGTGTGTGTGTGTGTGTGTGTGTGTGTGTGTGTCGATTTTCTCAAAAACTATTGGACGGATTTTAATCAAATTTGGTAGAGGGGTAGGCATCTTGAAAAGGAAGGTTCCTTTCGATATTCATGACTGCGCCGACCTTGACCTTGAAGTTTGACCTTGAAATCCGGAATGCCCTTCTTTGCGCTATATATATATCATTTCCGAGCTGTATCTCATGAACCAGTGAACAGAATCGCTTCAAATTATGTGGGGTGGTGTATCACAGCGCGGGGATGATTCCGTAAAGAAAATATAACCATGCTGACCTTGACCTTGAGGTTTGACCTTGAAAACCGAAATCTCTTCTTGTCATTATTTCTGTGGGTGTGTAGTGGCTTTGATGGAGCACAGTAGCTCCAATGGCAAGCACAGAATGGTTTGTGTAGATCTGTGACTGCTGGCACTGCTGACTCAGTCGAGCCATGGATTTTCTTGAGAGTGTTCAACCCACCGGCTTCTGTATGAATCCTGGAGGTAGTACCACAGCCAGTCGAATTCTGAGTCCAGCTTTGACAGGTAGGCTTACAGCCCGCGTCGACAAGACGGTAATGATATGATCATGATAATAATGCTACGTAAAGATGAATAACTGTGACGTCGTTTCTTGGAATTAATGAATGAATGAAAAATAATGTTTTACGTCCTCTCGGTCATAGACACAAAATTATGGGACATTTGTAAATACAAAGATGGTGGGAACATTACTGGGGGCAATGCCCAGAGGCAGTGCAACACCAGCAAAGTCCCGATCTATTCAACAATACAGATATGTGTAGCGGTAACCACGCCTCGGTTAAACCTCATTGGCTATGGTACCACTACAAGTATTTTTATAACAATGTGTGTCAAGTTTCTTGGCAATCGTGTATTCTTACTAGTAGTAAATCTGTTTAACGTCCTCTCGGTCTGGAACAGACACATATGGGACATTAGTAGATGTAAAGATGGTGGGAACGATACTGGAGGCAATGCCCGAAGGCAGTGCAACACCAGTAAAGTCCTGATTTTTTTTTTTAGCAATACAGATAGTTTGGCAGAATGAAAAATGGTGTTTTACGAACAGACACATATATCTGTGTGGATATGCTTTTGTATTTTACTTATTTATTTTAAAATCATTTTCATCTTATATTAGTCATATGCTCAATTTTTAATGTGTGTGTGTGTGTGTGTGTGTGTGTGTGTGTGTGTGTGTGTGTGTGTTTGTGTGTGTGTGTGTGTGTGTGTGTGTGTGTGTGTGTGTGTGTGTGTGTGTGTGTGTGTGTGTGTGTGTGTGTGTGTGTGTGTGTGTGTGTGTGTGTGTGTGTGTGTGTGTGTGTGGTGTGTGTGTGTGTGTGTGTAAAGGGGGTAGGGTGGGGGTGGGGGTGACTTCAGTGTGCAGGGGGGAAAAAGTGGTAAATTATTTTATGCATCATTATTTTATTATATGTTTGTATTTAATTCAGTTTGTATTTAGCTTTTCTGCTGTGTTTTATGCTGATAAATATATTGATGACTGTGATTGCTTTTAGTCTAACTAATTTTTCATTCTGTTATCTTTTATTAGGCATGTGTACGTATAATGTTTGTTCGTTTTAGTTCGTTGTATTACTGCGGAAGAGAAGGGTGGTGGATTTGGAGAAAGAGGGTAGATGGTGGGAGAGGGTGAGGGAGAGACGGGGGGTGGGGGTGGAGCGAGAAGAGGAGAGGGGAGGGAGGAGGGAGGGACAGGAGAAGGGAGAGAGGGGGAGAGAGAGTCACAGAGAGAGAGAGGGAGAGAGAGAGAGAGAGAGATGTTTTGGTTTGATTGTTCAAATAGGGTCTATAATGTTTTATTGCCAAAGCCCTGTGATGAGGTGGGATCTTGGTGGGAAGGGTGGAGGGTGGTATGAAAGTGAGCGCGCAAGCGGCGTGCAGTTGTTAAAGTGAGCGGGGCGTGTGAAGTGTGAAAGAATACTTTTAAAGCATGTCATTACAATTTATTTTGTTCTTTTATAAATTGTTTGATTTCTTGTGTGTACATTTGAAGTGTCCGCAGAGCAATTATCCTTGCTTTTATGAGGACAAAATAAAAGTTGAGTTGAGTTGAGTTGATATGGGACATTTGTAAATACAAAGATGGTGGGAACGATACTGGAGGCAATGCCCGGAGGCAGTGCAACACCAGTAAAGTCCCGATTTTTTTTATAATACAGATAGGTGTAGCGGTAACCACGCCTCGGTTAAACCTCATCGGCTATGGTACCGCCACATATATAAGCTTTTTATTGATTTTTGTTAGTGTATTCTTGCACCCCTTGCTCACGTGCATTAGGGGAAGACGGGGTAAAAAGCGCATGGGCGGGTTAAGAAGCCCACCCCAATTATCTCATGAAATGAAGCAAATTTCAGTCTCATTTTGCCCATGAGACGAACGTTAATGTCTAGCATTCGTCTCATGGGCAAATTTGACTGAAATTTTCTTTATTTCATGAGATAATTGGGGTGGGCTTCTTAGAGAGAAAGAGAGAAAAATAGAGATTTAACGCCTTCTGGGTCAAAAGACCATTTGGGGCATTTAAAATGCGGGCTTCTTAGAAGAAATTTTGGGGTTTTACGTCCTCTCGGCCCGGGAAGGCACATATGGGACATAATGCGGGCTTCTTACCCGCCCATGCGCTTTTTACCCCGTTTTCCCCTACTAAGGCCTATGGGTTAATGATACGCAAATGATAATAATGCTATGTGAAGTTATGGTCTTGACTTGACTTGACACACACACACACACACACACACACACACACACGAGACAGTGAGTCGTGCACACGAGCGCGCACACCCACGCAATGTGAAGATATTCATTAGATCTGTTTCCCAAACACGCATAACAGACATAGACGCAAGGAGAGCATTGGAAACAGATTGCATAGTGCAGAGAGAGAGAGAGAGAGAGAGAGAGAGAGAGAGAGAGAGAGAGAGAGAGAGAGAGAGAGAGAGAGAGAGAGATCACACACCACACACACACACCGGTTTTGTTTGACTGGTAGTTTATTTCACCAACGGGTGTTTTTTTCAAATCCAAACACAGAATGGTGACAGAAAAAAAATAAAAAAATAAAAAAAAAGATAAAAAAGAAAACGCACGCGTTAAAACTCCACCATCCATCCATCCAATGCTATTGCATGCATGATCACAGTGATGCAGGTTGGAATGAGTAAAATAGAATCTTATCTACATAAAAGCAGTTTTGTATGTGAGGTGCATACACCAATATAATATAGTAAGCGTACAATGTGTACGGAAGCAGACACACACACACAAATAATTGCATAAAATTACATGCACACACAAGCAAGCACACGCACACACACAAACACAAACACACATACACACTGATACAGAGCAAGCAAATAACCAAATAACCCCCCTATCTGTAGAATAGAGCTATAGTTGTGTAAGGAAAATACATTTGATTTGGAAAAATGAATGAACTTGTTGTTTAGATCTTTAGGGATCTGTTGGACATTTAATTATGTTTGCGACCCCCCCCCCCCCCCTCTTTCTCTCTCTCTCTCTCCCTCCCTCTCCTCTCTCTCTCTCTCTCTCTCTCTCAGGGCTGGGTGTAATAAAGTATGTGTACTTATCTCATTACCCTGTATTAATAAAATTTAGTTCGTTCTCTCTCTCTCTCTCTCTCTTCTCTCTCTCTCTCTCTCTCTCTCTCTCTCTCTCTCTCTCTCTCTCTCTCTCTCTCGTCTCTCTCATGTTAGTAATTAATTGTGATTTTTTTAATTAGCATTTCTTTTTTATTTAACACGGATGAAGACAACTTTCCATGTTCATTTGTACAATGGACGATGAAGGAACTCTCTCTCTCTCTCTCTCTCTCTCTCTCTCTCTCTCTCTCTCTCTCTCTCTCTCTCTCTCTCTCTCTCTCACAACCTCTCATAATTATATAATTAAGACACCAAGTATAGAGGTAAACCAACGTGTCAAGCAGTGTTCAAGTTGGGCACTTCAATAAGTGCGGCACGAAAGTGCTTAGCAAAGTAATAAGTGATATGGACTATAGAGAAGCTGGATAAGTAATGGTAACTGGCCCTTTTAAGGAAAGATCCGTTGGTCAAGTATTATTTTACTCACACACGTGTGTGCGCGCGCACGCACACGCACACGCACGCACACGCACACACACACAAAGGATGTAAAAAAAAAAAGAAGCTTTATCAAGCTTATTCTTTTATCGTCAATAAAGATATTTTTGACTTGACGTGATGACTGGACATGCGCGCACGCATGCACACACAGACACACAGTCATACAGACGCACAGATAGAAAAAACCCCACACACACTGACATACACACACACACACACACACACACACACACACACACACACACACACACACACACACACACACACACACACACACACATAGCAATGATATCACAATAGACGGTACTGTTGCGCCGCAATAGGGCCTACAATAAAAAGCGCATAATTGTTATACATGTGTACATTCATTTGTCTAAGCTTTAGTACTTTCGCGAGTTTTCAGCGTCACCGTCCTTTCAAATGTTGAAACCGTATATTCAACTCATCACTAATAGCACTTGCATTTCTTAGGATCAGAGAGAGAGAGAGAGAGAGAGAGAGAGAGAGAGAGAGAGAGAGAGAGAGACTTGACACTTGAACACTTTATTACGCAAGGATTGATATTTTAGGCCAGGCTATTCTTACAATTACAATCTGAAGAGAGAGAGAGAGAGAGAGAGAGAGAGAGAGAGAGAGAGAGAGAGAGAGAGAGAGAGAGAGGAGAGAGAGGAGAGAGAGGAGAAACAGAGACTGACAGAGACAGAGAGATACACATCAGAGACAGAGAGAGAGATAGAGAGAGAGAGAGAGAGAGAGAGAGGAGAGAGAGAGAGGAGAGAAAGAGAGAGAGAGAGACAGAGATGAGGTACAGAGAGAGAGAGAGAGAGAGAGAGAGAGAGAGAGATGAGAGAGAGAGAGAGAGTAGAGAGACAGATGAGAGAGAGAGAGAGAGAGGGAGATGAGACACAGAGAGAGAGAGAGAGAGAGAGAGAGGAGAGAAGAGGAGAGAGAGAGAGAGAGAGAGATGAAAAATGACAAACGAGATAGATACGCACACATTAAATCACATTTGTACAATCACAATGTATAGTCACTTTCTGTTACAATTGAAGTTTGTTTTGGCCAATAAGAACAAATAAAAGCGCCTTCATTAATCACTTAATTAAATAATATCACACAATTTATTACTCATAAACGAAACTTTAAGAAGTGAGATAAAAACAAGCGTTGCTTGAGAGAGATACGCTCACATTAAATCTAATTTGTACAATCACAATGTATAGTCACTTTCTGTTAAAATTGAAGTTTGTTTTGGCCAATGAGAAGAACTAAGCGCCTTCATTAATCACTTAATTAAATAATATCACACAATTTATTATTCATCAATGAAGCATAAGAAATGAGATAAAACAAGCGGTGCTTGAACGAAAGATACTGTCTGCCACCCAAGATTAAATCATAATAAAGCAAAGCAAATCACACTTGAATGAAAATGATGTTTGACGTCCTCTCGGTCTGGAACAGACACATATGGGACATTTGTAGATACAAAGATGGTGGGAACAATACTGGAGGCAATGCCCTGAGGCAGTGCAACTCCAGTAAAGTCCCGATTTTTTGACAATACAGATAGGTTTAGTGGCAACCACGCCTGGGTTAAACCTCATCGGCTCATTTTGGGAAACCAGAGTAGGTAAAACCAAAACTTCTTGTGATTTGGGCTCTAAATATAAGTATAAGCGAATGGGCTCAAATATACCAACCAACTCTATGATCCATAAAACCATACATTAAATAAAACGTGTCAATATTAAAGACCCACCAGATCAGTACACCACGTGTCAAAATCACGGGGTTTCGCGTGTTTTCCCTCTTATATACTGGAAATAAATCTCGTTTTGACCAGGTCTGACTCCCATATAAATGCCCCCAAATTCAAACCGAAACATCATCATAAAGAGCAGCCTCAATTTGAAGTTGGGGACATCTTATATGTGGGTCACAGCTACCCAGAAAAAAACCCCAAGGGGACTTAACAAAAATTAAAAAAACTCAACCACAAAAAGGTAAACCGCGCCGATTGTTTTTGTTTTTAGCCACAACTAAAAAAAATGTAAGAGATCAATATTTCACACTTGCACGTTAAAAAAAAAATCTAAAAAAATCAGACGATATTCTCTTTTCACTTCACTTCATGTCCGCTTTGTAGTTGAGATGCCGTGAATAAGAAGAATACGAAAACAAGATCTGGCATAAAAAACAATGTAGCCATACCGCGTAAACACACACACAGTTATAAATAGGGCTAATAGATTCGTCGTCGTATTATCTTCTCATCAATAGTTTTTGAAAAGGTGATCAAGAATGAGTTGGTCGACCATATTATTATGGAAGGGTCGTTTATTAAATGGATTATTACATTATGCATTATTAGTACATTATGCATCATTACACATGTGCATGTATTTACTTACACACGTATCTCATGCGAAGGCCTGCGCGCCTGAAAACTCTCTCTCTCTCTCTCTCTCTCTCTCTCTCTCTCTCTCTCTCTCTCTCTCTCTCTCTCTCTCTCCCCCTCTCTCTCGCACGTCTCTCTCTCTCTCCCTCCCTCGCTCGCTCTCTCTCTCTCTCTCTCTCTCTCTCTGTCTGTGTGTCTGTCTGTCTCTATGTCTGTTGTCTGTCTGTCTGTCTGTCTGTCTGTCTGTCTGTCTGTCTCTCTCTCTCTCTCTGTCTCTCTCTCTCTCTTTCTCTCTGTCTCTCCCCCTCTCTCTCTCTCTGTTCCTGTCTCTCTCTGTCTGTCTGTCGTCTCTCTCTCTCTCTCTCTCTCTTCTCTCTCTCTCTCTCTATCTCTCTCTCGTCTCTCTCTCTCTCTCTCTCTCTCATGTCTGTCTCTCTCTCTCTCTATCGCTCTCTCTCTCTCTCCCTCCTTCCCTCCCTCTCTCTCCCCCTCCTCTCTCTATCTCTCTCTCTCTCTCTCTCTCTCTCTCTCTCTCTCTCTCTCTCTCTCTGTGTGCACCACCACCACAATAAACAGACTTTGTTATTGTCGACCTCAAGGAACCAACAAATCAAACACTGGAATACCAACGCAAGCAGGAAAAGCGATATATATATATTATTATATAGGTCTACATATTAATGTTTGATAAGCAGGCTCAAGGTCACAAAACGTACTTCATTCACTTGTCTCGAAGTTCTGCATTTGTCTTTCAGGAAAAAACACCAAAGTAATTTCACAACACATACTAAAGAAAAAGTTTGATATGACTTAATGAACAGGCCTACTTTACCCACTGTCTCAACATTTCGATCTCTCAGCAAAACGTATTGCCACCAGTGCATCACACAAAGAAGAGCAAGTTTCGATATGCCGCATAGACCTATTTCATAATTCGAGATGTATTTGCCATAAGGTACCATCAGCCTCTACTTTTAAAAAAAGAAGTGATAATACCTTCTGGCATATCATCATACCCTCGGTATATCGTTTCAAATTGCCATTAACACATCACACAGAGAAGAAAAGTTTCCACACGCCACGCATTTCAACTTCTGTCTGAATGTCCAGCAGTTGATCGTCATCACTGACCTAGAAAACTTACTACTGTTTGGTTCACAACCGACGCGTTCACACAAAGCTTTCAATCAATCAGGTATCGATAAAATAAAAAAAGCAATTCAATTCGATTGATGAAAATAATTTCTCTCAATAGTACACAACGTCCTTTTCCTCGTTCCAACCCTCTCGGGGCGTGGTAGCTCTTAAAGGGGAATCAGCCCTAACAGGGTCACACTCCGCAGAAGCAGAAGCCAGAGAATCGCTTTGACTCTTCTCGGAGTGTTTCTTCTCGAAAAGGCGAACTCGAGCCCGAGACAGCAAAGACGCACTTTTCCCACCAACCTTAACCCCGGAGGTTCCAGCAGCAGACTCACTGCTGACGTCATCGCTGTTGGGGGAAGACTCGTCGTATCCGTTCAGAACGGAATCTGGGTGAAGTTCCGAATTCTGAGTAGGGGGGACAGGTTCTGGCCTGGGGGAAAAGGTGCCATCCGGTTTGTTTCTTCTAGGAGTCGCGGGGGTGGGAGCCGGGATGCGGGTGGGGGTACGTCCGCTGCCCTTGTCCTTGTTCTCCTTGCGGGGTCTGATCTGCAGGATCTCTTTGATCTTGGACACCAGGGCCGAGGGATTCCTGGCGATGGTCTCCGCGTCCACAAAATCTGCCAGCTGGTCCTCCACCCCCGCTACAGGGATGGCAGTAGGGTCCTTTTGTAAAGGTTCACAAGGCAAAGGCCTGGGAGTTTCTGAAGTAGAGGAAGAAGCTCCGGCTTCTTCAACTTCTTCGTCGTTGTCGTCAGAGACGTTTGTGTCTGGAAAGCCTCTGCCACAGCTGGTGTTGTAAGTTTGAGGTAAAGAGGAGGTGGTGGTGGTGGTGATGGTGGTTCTGGATGGGGAAGAATCTCTGGAGAGATGGTCCTCCAAGCTGGGAGCCCGTGAACTGTTTGTCTCGTGGGAGGAAGAATGTACGGAAGAAAAACCAGAAGAAAATGACACAGGGTTGACAGCCGCACCGGCTTTGATTGAACTCGACGAGTAAGATGAGGACGCCGCTGAGCTGCCTTGGACTGCCTGTCCTTGACCTCCGCTGCTCAAGTGACTGCCGGGTGACTTGCTGTTGGTCGATGTGCTGATGTTGTCGTGGCTACCACCACCCGGAGTGCGCCGCACAGAAGCTCTAAGCTCCATTTCGCGATATTTCTCAAACAGCATCTCCATCTTTCGGTACATTTCAGGATCTTCAGGAGGCGGGATGACTAAATCGTCAGGGTCGGAGACCGGCAAGACTTTGGAAGGGGAAGGAAGCGCAGCTTGGATTTCTTCGTAAGGTCGTGACAGCAGCTCGCTCTCCGTGATCGATAAAGAGTTGGGTGTCATCGGTCGCCTGACGTGGGACGTAGAGTGCTTTCGTTTCGGGTCGTGGATCGTGGAGTCTACCCAGGCCTCTGTCCTGTTGTAGAAAGCTCTGCTGCGAAGGTGGATGTCAGATTCATTCTGCAAGCTGGGTTTTCGGATGATGGTTCGCTTGTGAAGCTGTGATCCCATCTGAGGTCCTGGAGTTTTGCTTCTGGCTTTATCTGCGTCAAGAGAGGCTGAGGGTTGAAGGCGTCTGCGAGGTCCAGGAGAGAAAAACATTGGTTTCTTTTGCTGCTGCTGCTTCTGATGCTGCTGACCTTGACCTGGCACATACACAATATGCTGACCTTGAGGACCACGTGATACCGTCAACACCTCAGCGTCTGCCTCACACGAGGACTTCTGTCTCTGCAGCTTAGGTCTGGAATTGGTCCGCGGTGTGGTACCATAATTATAAGCCTGACGTTTGTCTGGAATGTTCTTGTTGTTGTTGCTGTTTAGCCCCAATCCTTTGGAAACCTCTTCCACTGCCTGAACCAAGTCAGTCAAGCTTCGAGACCTGCGCCAGAGTTTCTTCTTGGCCTGGACTGCTTTCTTTGAACCCCTTCTGAGAATGACAGAGTCTTTGTTGATCCCAGGATTTGAAACATCAGGAGGAGCCGGGGTGGTGGATCTGGAAGATTTTGTTGAAGAACTAACACTGCTCTCAGGACCTGGAGTGTACGCTCTTCTCACTGAACGAGGAGTGGTTGCTCCTCTCTCCCCGGTTCTACTACCTTCCCCAGACAGTTGTCGCTCGAACGAAGATTTTCCCGAGACGGGTGGGATTCTGGATTTACCTCCTTGGCTAACGTGACTCCCACTAGACTTCTTAACAGAGGTAGAGTCGAGGTCTGTTGGACCAGGGGTAGTTGAGCGAGGGATCAAAGAGGATTTGGGAATCTTCGTGGAACCGTTTCTCACCAAACCAAGTGAAGCAGCTTGATTATTCTCGTTTCGTTTTCGTCTTCCGTCCACTTTGTCCGAACCTTCATTATAACTCTCGTCGTCGCTGGAAGAGAGATAAAACTGAGACTGGCCCCCGTTTCTAGACGAGGGGCGTGTGTGCAAGTCTCCCTTTGCCACTGACGCGTCAACACCAAGTGGATTCTTTACACGAGCATTAGAGGACGGTTCTGAAACGGAACTGGTACTGTTTTCTTTGGACATTTGGGGGGGCTTATTTGTTGAGCCTTTGAAGGCGTCCAAAGCTTTAGTAGAATCAACAACCGTCGTGGTGCTGGTCACTTTGTGTTTGGCGTCTACAGAGTTGGCCCTCGCCAAAACATGTCTGGAATGATAGGTGCGACCAGCAGTAGGAGTTTTGGGACGCACAAAGTTTTGAGCCATGCCAGATGATTCTTTCTCTTCTACAACTCTCCTACTCGCCGTAGGAGTTTTCGGTCGCTGGGAATTGAACGAAGAGGCTGTGGGGGTTTGGGACCTACGGGCTAGCACGGGGGTCTTAGCTTTCCCTACGGGAATGGAAGAAGGCGTCTGGGCTCTCTCGGCGGATGGCAATGATGATGGTGCCGAGGTTTTGGACCCAGCGGATGGAGACTTGGGTGGGGTCCTTCTGGCTAAGATGCTGGTGTTAGCATTACCCCCAGACGAAGAGGTTGAAGACTTTTTCCCCGAGAGGCGGGAGGCGAAAGAACTGCACATGGAGCGAGCTTTGTCTCTAACCAGGTGCCAGTGGGACGTCTGAGGGTCCGCCGACTGGGACCTCTTCAAGGGAGCCCCCCGCCCATGACCTCCATCCTGCTTGGCAGATCCTGGAGAAGACGTGGGCGCGGAAATCTCAGACGTCTGATCAGCCGAGTTCCCGTTGTTACCAGAACTGTTGCTGTTGTTAATATCGCAACTGTTGGTAGTGGTGTTGGCGCTACCATTGCTGCTAATCAGTTTCCTGAACTCGGTCAAAGTCATGGTGTTGAGATGATCCACCTCTGACGAATCGCCTGGACCTTGACCTTGACTTTGACCTTGTGGTTGTTGACCTTGGTCTGACGTTGTGGTGGAGGTGGCGGTTTGGGGGAAATTGCCGTCTGTAGTAGTAGCGTCGGTGTCGGTCGTGTTGTTTCGCTCCCAATCCTCGCGATCCTCTTCAATTCTGGATGGGGCGTCGAAGGAGACAGATCTGGAGAACAGTTAAGAAAAAGAAAGAAACACCATTGTGTTAAGACATAACTGGGCATCGTGTAGCCTGATTAAAAAGTAGGCCTAAAGTTAACACGCAAGTACCTGTTGGTTAAATATAAAAAGAGCGTGATTATCGGGTAGTTTAAAAGTCAAGTTGAAAAGCAAGTAGGCCTACTGGTTAGTACTCTTTTGCCCAATCTCCCCCTCAGTTCCTGCACCCACCCTCACTAATTCACTCTGTCTGTCTGTCTGTCTGTTGTCTGTCTGTCTGTCTGTCTGTCTGTCTGTCTGTCTCTGTCTGTCTGTCTCTCTCTCTCTCTCTCTCTCTCTCTCTGTCTCTCTCTCTCTCACACTTCTCAACTTCTGTCTCTCATATACATTCATAAACGCTAACACACTAACACATATACACACACACCACACACAACACATACCAGATCCACACACTCACAACAACAGGTCCTACACGCGCGCGCACACACGCACACAATATACACACACACGCGTGAACACACACCGCGCACACACAGAAATCTTCCATAAAGCGACCGACATATCCTTCTTCTTCTTCTTCGTGTTCTGTGGTGGTGATCAACTTCTGCATACACGCATAATTGTACACACTTTAGGGGGTGACCATAGAAAAACACACACACGGAAGAGGGAAACGAGAGCACGCACACACGGTACACACATTACACTATCAGTTCTACCAACATATGGTAGAGAATAGATGTTCAAGAACGTACAAGCACAGACACACAGGTCATAAACCCATGTATTTGCCACAATTCAATTCTTCGTTTACTTTGGATTAAACTTTACATATTTGCATGTCCTGAAAAATCTAACTAAGCCCCCTACTTAGAAAACTAAAATAGGATTAGAACAGAAATCTTTCCGACATATTCTTCTTCTTCTTCTTCTTCTTCTTCTTCTTCTTCTTCCTCTTCTGTGGTGGTGACCAAATTCTTTATACAGAAGTAATTGTAACACTTTAGTTCTGACCATATATTACAGACGCGGAACACAGGGAACAAGATACAGGGTACACACATTACATTATCAACACACCAACATATGGTAAGTCAATATTAAGAGTAGGGGCAGATCACTGTAAGTTGCGCATGGGGGTAATAAGCCCACCCCAATTATCTCATGAAAGAAGCATATTTCAGTTAATTTGTACACAGACGAGTGTTAATTAAGCATTCCTCTCCCCTAAATTCAACTGAAGAGAGTTTTCCTTTAGTATTAACTTGGGGGAGTGTTCATGACCATACCACGCTTTTTTATTCCCGTCTTCCCCTAAAGCAGTGGCAAATGAAAACATAGGTGTACACAGTGGCGTCTTCTTCTCTTGGCAGGAGCTGTTCCGGTCTTCTTCTTCCCCCCTAGTTGTCAAGGTCTTCTGACCATTATTACAACGTTAACACCATTCACAAGATATTACAAAAAGCCCATGGCAACACTTTAGCTGTACATGTTAATAGTGGGCTAGACTGTCCATGGGGAAAAGAACTATCTCGTGAAACATCATTAACGTGTACACAGACCTTAATTAAGCATTTCCCCTATTCCAAGAAGAGAGAGAGTATTAACTTCCAGTGTTCATGATCATCACGCTTTTATATAGGGTCAAGAGTGGGGTAAAAATAGCGCATGGGCGGGTAAGAAGGCCCACCCCAATTATCTCATGAAATAAAGCAAAATTTCAGTCAAATTTGCCCATGAGACGAATGCTAGACATTTAACGCTCGTCTCATTGGGCAAAATGATACCACTGAAAGTTGCTTCATTTCATGAACATAATTGGGGTTAAACTCTCTTTGCCCGCCCATGCGCTTTTTACCCCTCATCTTCCCCTACACGTACAGATCCAGATCCAGATCCAGATTACTTATGCGTAGAAAAGAAAACGCAAACAAGGAAATAAACCATAAAAAATATTGTAAACCCATGTCAAAAAACAACACAACTTACAACTAAAACAGCGCCTTGAAGCAAGAAACCCATCGACTATATCTAAGAGGCTACTGGAGTACACTGATGCACAGGCTACACATCCACACGAAAATGATTCTAATCCAAATTGTGGGATTCCCATTCAACAGAACTGAACACAATTGAATAGCCTATATAATATACGAAGCCCAAACCAGTTGTGATTTCTATTCAGAATGGCATGCACGAAATAAATAAACACTCGCTCGAGACAGGGACACACACACGCACTACACGTGAACGGGTAATTTTTAAAATTTGTTTTTACCTAACTACCACTAGACGATTTTCGGAAAAAAAATAAGGGAGAGCACTTCGTGAAAATTAGAGTTGCTTACCTCCATTACTCGGTCAAATACCATAGCGGCAATGCAACAATGGCGTCGAAGCTTGAAACCGCAGATGCGAGTCAGCGACTTTGCAAACATTTTTTTTTTTAGAAAAATAAGGGGTGACCAGTTTCTACAAAGTGATAGAACTTGCAAACCTTGACGTAAATATAGACATCAATTTCAGAATGACGCACTGTGTGTCTACATGCTGTGTGTCTCTTCAAACACAACTGAAGCGAGGGCTGGGGATAGAAGCCCAACTTCCCCTGTTTGACAGATTGGATTAGGCAAGATAACTCCTACACACAATGAAATTACTCCTACACGTAATTATTAATTTCCGAACAATGTCCTATTGCAACGACTTTTCAAAAACAAGAAGAATTAACCAATGACCATAGAATAACGTTGTTACATGACATACGGGATGTTAAATACCATAATAATAATGTGAATTTACATAGCGCTCTTTCTCACATGAGCTCAGTGCGCTTGCTTTACATTGATAACAAAGAACATTAAGGGCAAACAAATAATATAATCATTAGACCGTAAAATAAGCACGATGCTTGCACGCAACGTTCTCTTACTTCCTTACACAACCACAAGAAGCGAGGGCATGGGATTTACCCCTTACTCCCCTGTTTGACCGATTAATTATTCCCGAGATACAATTCATCACACATATGAAATATGCAAGATAGAACTTTTCAAATGTTTTCAACAAGAAAGAATTAACCAATGACATAGAATAACGTGTTACATGAGATACGGGATGTTGGTAGAAGATTTTGTAAAAAGCGCAAAGCATGGGCAAATTATGTAGCATCAGCATTACAGTTCTATTACTGCTAACATTATTCAAATAAATAGGGTCCATATGCAAAGGATAACGGAAACAAAACCCAGCAAACCAACAAACAACAAACAAACAAAACAAACATCACAGAATAGTAAACAGAAACAAAAACAACAACCAAACAAGTAGTTTAAAGGGGCACCCTGACTGATGGAGGTTTTGTTTGCAAGAAACAACGTCCAGATCACCAAAAAAACAGACACCCTTTACAGAGATCGCAAAACACTCAACTTTGCTCTGTTTTCCTAGAAATCAAACCGTCAAAAACGGCGACTCCTCCTTTGCGAAAATGCCGGAGAGGGAAGCCATCTTGAAAGGGGTGGGTGGATGGAGGACACTCAGAATGGCTGAAGCCTTTTCTTCTTTGTAGCGCAGTACAAAAAAAATTGGAGCGATTTCCTTTGTTGTGCGCGAAACCCCTTTTGGTAAACTGTAAAAATTAAATAAAAAGGCTTGTATTATGGGAAATTTCGTAATTTGGTCTAAGCGATTCAGGCGGCCCATTAAGAAAAATAGAAGGCACCTGCCTTCTCTTTCATTGAAGTAATTTGACTTCCAGCACCTACTCCCGCCAAGGAGGAATCGCCGATTTGACGAGTTTGATTTCTAGGAAACCAGGAGCAAAGTGAGTCGTTGCCATCTCCGACTGTAACAGAGGATGTTTTCATGGAGACCTCGACGTTGTTTCTTGCAAAAAAAACATCCGTCAGGGTACCCCCTTATTCTTAAAACATTCAAACAAAATTGTTGTCATACGTGCTATATTGCGAAAAAAAACAACAAACAAACAAACAAACAAATAATTCAACAAACAAAAAAACCTACAAAAATCAACTCAGTAGGCCTTGTCGCATGAAAAAGGTAGCTCGTAAAAATAAGTAGCTCGCTCCTATGAGAGTCTGCATTTGCGACAACCACAAATTTCACTTTTTCTGTACTTTAACCATTTACCTAACCCTAACCCTAACCCTATCCCTAAACCTAGAAAAAGTGAAATTTGTGGGTCATGCTCAATGTCGCAAATACACACCCTCATAGTAGCGAGCAATTATTTTACGAGTACCTATTTTTCTGCGACAGGGCATACCCCTTCTATGAATTCAATTTGCTTTTCAATCACATGTTTTTCATATATGTCACGACTGTCTTGTCTTTGTCAGCACCACAGCGCAAGACAACAAATAGATACATGTATTTGTGACCCGTCGCCACAAAATGAGTGGTATTGTCCCTAGCTCACATACCCCTCTAGCGACAATTTTAGATGGAAGGGGTTCGAATCATCAGTTTCCAGATTTTGACTTATTATTGAATAAATATGTCTTTCTCTACATCACACAGAAGTATTGATGTGTAAAACCGATCACTTCTGCCTTAAAAAACGTGTTTTAATTAGAATAATCCGAATGTTTTGTACATTATTTTGAAAACTTCCCGGTTGCATATTATCATTTCGCCGATTCCGGACTTCAAATCTGTAAACTTGCAAAAAATTTTTTTTTTTTTTTTTTTTCTTTTTTTTTTTTTTTCATTTTTTCATCCGATTAAGAAAATGTTTGGTTTGTTGAAAAGCTCTTTCAATGTAGAATCATGATTTTGTTAATAACACAAAAGTGACCTCTGGGACATCACGACTCATTTTTGTGGTGACGGGTCACATTTATATTATGTGATAGGAGAAAAATGACGCCACTCACAAAAATCAATATGAAGCAACAAACCGAGCTTGCGGACATGAAACAAAGTTTCTCATGCACTAAGAGAAGTGAAGTCACAATCAACAACACGCTTCGCTGAATGCGACCACAGTCGAGGAAACCATGTATATTGGAAAACATACAAAACATTATATAATAGGCAGTAAACAATAAACAAATATCAAAGTAAAAAAATAAAAGTATGACCCTTGATTGCCAGAGAAAATTAAAAGAAAAAAATCATTGTACAAACCATTTCCATGAAAAAGGACAACTGATAGAGACAATCTGAAAACATGGTATGGGGGGTATAACTCTCCTGACTGTGTTAGAGCGAAAAACAGTGTATCAGAGTTGTTCATCTTCGTCTGATGACGTCATCAATGATGTCATCATGTCAGTACGTGATACGTTATACGGCAGTCAAGGCAGTTATACTGCCTGCCCCGTGTC
>CM065702.1:29687082-29719582 GCA_017654935.2 Phymorhynchus buccinoides
AGAAACGAAGATGACTGCTGGGTTCAATAAAATTCACAACAAATTAAAACAAAGTCGAAATTAAAACCCAGAAGAAACGGTTTAATGATAAAAAAAAACACAGAGCAAAACAAAACACGACGTTTCGGGTTCAACCCGTTGTCCATCATTTTGTTTCGAACGTCCACCATTTTGTATCGAACGTCCACCATTTTGTTCCAAAAGTCCATTTTGTTTCAAACGTCTATTTTTTTTCGAACGTCCACCATTTTGTTTTGAACATCCATCATTTTGTAAAAACCTTCATTCCCCATGAACACTGACCTGTCTCGCAGGCTACGGAACTTGGCGCTGCACTCGGCCCAGGAGAAGTTGCCGTAACCCTTGGCGACCATCTCCGCGGTGACCTGCTGCCAGACGGTCATCTTGCGCTGGCCCGAGCGGTGAAACTGCGGCAGGTACTTCTTGTACAGACCAATCAGCTCCAGCGTCTCTTCATTGCTCCACTGCTTCAGTCGGGTGGGGTCCACCGCTGAAAATTAAATGTACTCATTCTGGACGAATTCCGATTATACTCGGAACAGGAGAACGCCATTCAGGGCCTAATTCCGAACACGCACACACACACACATCCACACAAAGTAAACAAACATGCACACACACAACAGACACAGTCACAGACTCTCATCCCCCTCCACACACTACGTACACACAACAAATGCATACACACACAATCATACAAACACATCTTCCTACCAGCTGCCATGGCACAGTGGTAGTGTTACAAACTAGTGGCTTGGAGGTCTCGGGTTCGAATCCCATCAGAGGCGAATTTTTTTTGGGTCCTGGACCGACTCCTACTCAGAGTGAGTGTGCTTTCGGGCTCAATGGGAAGACTGAAACCACACAGTCGAGCTTCATCCACTTGAGTCTTGACGGATGCGATTCTGAGAGTGTTGCTCTAATTTCTTGACCAACACTGCAGGTGTCTGTAGTTATCGGACCTGGTTAATTAACACCGGGATATCATTATGAAAGGAAGCCAAGCGTAGAGTACAGCCCTGTCAAGTAGTCTCAGACCAATAAGGACCGCCATAGCATCATCATCATCATCATATCATCTGCCTCATCTCCGTCAATCATCAAAAAGAAAAATTGTCTCATATTATGTGGCCTTGCATGCTCTGCTCTCTCGGTTTCGATTACCAATCCAGTTTATGTCCTTGGTGCACTCAGGTCAAAGTCATGGGGATCAGTATGTTCTGGGGAGCTATCGATGGACGGACGTGGTTGCGCCCTCAGAGGACTTCATTCACGCTGGCTCCGCGACTATGACATTATTGTCGTCAGTTGGGAGCTTAGCAGTTGGTGTCCTGCATAGGTTAACTCAGAACACTGGCTCCACTGAACTCTTCCAAGATGACTCAGCAGCAGTGCAGTGTCTCCTCTGGTGGTTGCCTCCTGGTGGTCTAACATAGATTCGCTCCCCTTGACTGCTGATTGTGGATTCTGCGACCTGACAAACCCAAGTGTGGCTGCGAGCGAGTTGGGGCTCGGAATGAGCGGCGTGGGAGCAATGACACTGTACAGCCCAGAAGATGAGAGAGAAAAAAAACCCACTTCCTTTCCTCCATTCCCCTAAACCCCCTTCTTTTTTTTCTCTCGAAGTAACACTCCGTCACAATTCGGCACTTCCCGCTTTCAAAACCCAAATGAAAACTCACTTGTTTCAAAGAGCTTTCTCCCTCTAACTTTTCACATTAATTAGATGATGATTGAATGAATGTGTATGTTACTTTGTTAGCCCAATTGCGTGTGAATCAGTGAATGTGAGCGCCTTGAGTTTAATTCTAAAGAAAGGCGCTATATAAATACCATGTATTATTATTTATTACCCATAGCCCTACCTTCAGCATTGTCTGCGGTCTTGCTCATTCCACTGTTGGAGGATATCATCTGCAGAGATTCTGTAGTAGGGGAAATTGTGTTCAGCATAGTTCCCCCTCCTCCTGGCAGCCCTCCTCTCCCCCCACCACTCCCACCATGCACTCCCACTTTGTTCTGAATCATCAAAGAGTTGTCTCCCCCTCCTGGAGGCAAGTAGGGGGCGCTGTGGGGGAACGATGGACCAGGGTGCATCATGGGAAGGTCCGGCCGGGCTGATGCCGGAAGGTTTGCCATTGCTGTGTCGGAAGTGTCAGAGTTTTTCACTTTGCTTCCTCTCGTTTCTGCAATATAATAAGTTATGAGACCATCTGAACTCTCCGAAGTTGGAGTGTGGCTGTCCACGCGGTGGGGTAATCAAAAACGGTCACACACATAATGTTCTCATCCCTAGCTGGTGCATTTGTACCATAGCGTTCAAGTGCTTCGGCTGTTGGGATGATCCCTGCAGTCTTTTAGCCAGAGTATGACAACAACAGACCCCCTAAGTTTAGAGTTCATGGCAAAGGTTGGACATTTGCAATTTGTAATGCTCTGAAAGTTATACCCTAACCCGGCAATATTAACATTTCTTCCCCTCAACCCAAAACGGTACAAGTGCAGTTGTAGTGCACGCGCACTATAACTTCACTTGGGACAAGTGCAGTTGTAGTGCACACGCACTATAACTTCACTTGCGCTCCAAGTGTCAAGTGTACTATCCGGGACAGAAAATATTGGTGAATTTGTTGACGGAAAAAGTGATATTTTCATTCTTCAAATCCCCTATAGAGACAGCACTTTTTCCATCTAAGATGGTTCAGATAGTGTTGTGAGGGGAAGAAATGCTAATATTGCCATGCACATTTAATCAGAAGCAAGACAAGTTCATTCACAAACACTGAAACAGCAAAAAACAAACAAACAAACAAATCCTGACAGACACCCCCACACACACATACAAAGAGGAAAAACATTGGCTGAGGAAGAAGTCCTCACCAGTATTTTTGTTGTTGCTATTGTGCTAATCTGCCATGGTGTGAGATGGGAGGGAGGGGGGGGGGGGGTGTCAGTATTAATTCAACACCGTATAGATAATTCAACTAAAAATAAGTGGGCTTCAAAAGAACACAAATAATGAAAATGCTATAATTATAAACACATCAAAATTGATTCATTTTTAACTCGATGTAACGATAGCTGAACTCATAATTATGAGGCCTAAGTTTTGGTTTATGAATCGTGTGGATTTATGATCCATTCAAAGGCAAGCTTTCAAGCCTTCATGTTTGTGTGGAAATCACAATTTCCATTCATGAACAATATTCTAGATATCTAATCCTTTATGCAATGCACATTTAATCAGTATCAACTAACAATAAATATGCTTTTAAGAAGGAAGTAATATCACAATAATATCAGGCATCTGTAACTTTTTTTAGGGTTAAAATAAAGAGCATGCACATTAGAAATGTTTAAAATGGCGTCCCAAGCTGAACTCAAGGACAAATCCTAGCAGACGACAAGACAAGTACGTGAAAACAACTATGATCAAGTCGATTCCTTCTTGTCCTTGATGGTTGTGTTGATTATTTACTTGTTTAAAATAAAGAATGTGGACACAGAATCGTACACTATTTAACAAAGATCCAAGAATCAATCTCCGAAACCAGGAAAAAAAGACGAGTTCACTAGGCCTAGTAGGCCTATCGCGCACTTCTTCCTCTTGAACTCGATTCATTTCCCCAACAGTGTCGGTGTCGACCCATGAATTTTACCCCACGCATAACTTTTCCCCAGAGTAATAATTTCGTTTCATAGATATGATCGATCTCTTGGGCATTGCTAATCCATTCCTATTCTCGTCGATCCAGATGAAAAAAAAGCTAACCCGAGGGCAGTTTGTTTGTATGTGCGTATGTGCTCGTATGCGCGTGTGCATGCATGTACACAAATCTGTTTACCCTCTGCCTCATGGATTTTCTTAATTTTTATTGTGCTCGTGCGTGCGTGTGTTTGTGTGCATGTGTATGCATGCTTGTGTGTATGTGTGCACACACACACGCACACATGTACCCCAAACCATCCGAGACTGGAACTCCCTGACCCCAGAAATCATCCAGTCCCCCACGCTCAGCTCCTTTATCTCGAGGGTGCTGAAGCAGTCTGCATAAGCGCACACCGACACCCCCCCCCTTCCCCCCTCTCCTTCCCTTCCCCTCTCCTCCCACCCCCCTCTCCTCCCCTCCCCCACTCCTCCCACCGCTTCTCCTTCTCTCTCTCTTTTTTGTTTTTTGATTTCTTCTTCCTCGTGTGGGGCCAGGTGTTCTCGGACTAGTTGGGGGTGCCAAATGGCCCTACATGCTCTCTTATCTATCTAGGCTCCTTTTTTTTTTTCTCCCCTGCGCAGCGATTTTTCTTTGAACCCCAATATATGTCAGTTATTGCCGGTTACGGCAGGTGGACATCATTGGCAGAAGAAGAAGAAGAAACCTGTTTACTCCTGATTTGCCTAATTTTGATGACAGGTGTGTGTATTTATGTGTGTGTGTGCACACATCTGTTTATGAATTTGCCTAATTTTTTTATGACAGACGCGCGCATGTGTGCATGTATGTGTGTGTGGGCACGCATGTGTACAATGCATGTACACGCATTTACGCACACAAACTTGCTTACCCTTATGGATTTGCCTAATTCAGTTTTACAGCAGATGTAGGTAAGCGTATGAGTGTGAGTTTCAAGCAGTTGTTTATGACTATAAGCACCAGCGTTCTTCTTGTCATCATTCTTTGAATCTTTAACTGAACACACACACACACACACACACACACACACACACAATTAAACCACTCCACACTCCTTTAGCTTTACTCACTTTCAGTAACACAATGGAATGAATGATTACAGCCAACCAAATGCAAATCGTTGTTCTATTTCATTTATTGAAACTGCCTATAGCCAGCAAACACGGTAACAACAAATATTATGTTGATGTGACGCAAACACAAGTAAAATCCGTTGGGTGAAAGGCAGAATTTATTACTATCAGTCAATTTTTCTGTTGTTCTGTCACAAAAAGTGCAAAAAACAAGTGCAACGTCGAGCGGCTGCAAAGTCCCCTCGCACCATCGCCGAGGTACTCCGAAATCGGAATGTGTCGGCTGTACACATACATAAAAATGCATCAAAACAGCACGTAACTACATAAAAAGGCATCAAAACTGAATAGTTTTCATCCAGACTTTGGCAGGCCAGCTGAGAGGACACAACAGGAGAGAGAGAGAGCCTACACAGCCTACCTTCTTGCTGTACACTTCTTGGGCCTCCTCCACTTGACAGCTTTGGATCCCTGCTTGGGCTGCTTGGGCCACGATTCATCACAGTACGACGGTTGCTGACGGAAGATGGGCACCTACCACTCTTGAGCCGCTCCCGCCAGTACCGCCGTACGAAAGACCGGTTCTTCTTGGACCACCATCCTTGCTCCGGGTTCACCGTTGAGCCACACGTCACCTACCTCCGTTCGTCTCTGCGTTTCCTGAGGCAGTTTTTCGTTAGTGAGTATTAATAGGGAATAGGGTTTTGTTTTTTTCCTTTTTTTTGCAGTTTGATGTGTTATTCAGCTGCCTAGTGTAGGGACGTAGGACATACTACAAAAGTGGTATACCCAGGAGGACTGCGCCGGCCATAGAGCCAGGTCACAGCAGGACTCCTGGGATTAGGGCCTAGGACCTGCAGATAGCTAGTTTTTACTGGACTTTTTTTACCTTTGCTCACTTTCTTTTTTTTTTTGACTTTTCAATGTCATTCTCGCGTTCCTGTCATTCCCTCCACTCGTAGGCTACGGCCTGGTGGACACGGACTTCATAGACTAGGGTTCTTTAGGGCAGTTCCACATTCTGTTAGGGTTCCTGCCAGCCTCCTAATTTGTTGGAGGAGTTTGTGTGCGGGCAACTAAATTAGTCAGAATAGGTGTTAGGTGTATAAACCAATAGGTCTGTCCTGTCTCTCCAAATCTTTTTGGATATTCTTTAATTAATTGTCGTAGGGAAGCGTAGGAGTGAATGTAGGTGTAAACATAAATAAATACATTCTGTTTGTTAAAAAGCTAAAAGTTAGATTGATTTGAAGGCCTGTTCTCTTCTTTTGAACAGACACTAAAAAACAAGGGTTTTTTTCTGAAAAAGATAGGAGTCTTAAAATCTATGACATCTAAACATAATAAATAAGAATTCTGTAAACTTTGGTGCTTAAATAGCACAAGATAACACTGATCTATTTGATAAAATTAATATTTTCTGTTAAAACTAAATAGTAAACCCTCCAGTGGACATGGAGGGAGTTTGATAGAGGAGTAGTAAAATTCCAAACCAGAATATTGAAAAAATTAAACCTTTATAGAGGCTGTCACGACCTGTACTGTGACACCACCTCTGGTTAGGAGAGCTTGATTCTGATTGGTCGCCCTCGTTTACGAAAGGTTCCCATTGGTTCCTTTCGTGGGCGTTTTGGCGTCAAGTCAGAAACTGTAGTACAAGTGGTTAATCCACGGCTAAAAAATCTCAGCGACCTGATTGGCCGCTGGGAATAACAAAAAGACACGTTGTATTGTTCCTTCCTAGCCGTTGGTGGGAGGGAGCAATACTTAGAGAAATATTTTGTAAATTAGAAAACTAACTTTAAATTTTGTTCTTTGAACAGACTTAAATTCATAACCAGTTACAAGTTAAAACATGAGTTCGTCTGGGTCTCAGCAGACAAAGGGGCTTGTAAATCCTGGGACAACGTCCCAGAGGACCCTTTCATTCCAACTAAACACAGAAAAAGAGCATGTGCAGTGCAGTGAGTCAGAGACTGAGTCTGACGTCATGGAGGATTCTCCACAGTCACCAGAGGCTACAGATCCTCTGAATGATTCAGTATTCTCAAAAGAGATAAATGAAGATACCAACTTCACAGTAGTACAAAACAAAAAGAAAAGATCAAGAAATGAAGGACTTTCAAATTCCAATTCTGATACATCTAGTGACCCACTCCCTCATGAAAAAAAGATCAGGGAAGAACTTAAAGTCATGGACGACAATCCACCCCCCGTTCTGCCCCCAAGCCAGGAGACTGCGACCCAGTCGAATGTTCAGATTGAGGAGGAGCCGGAAATCATTGAAATAATTAAGGAAAAAGAGGGCCAACGGCCCTGTCAATCTGAGTCCACCCCGGGGGCTGCAGAGGAACTTGGTTCCAAAACAGCCTCTGGGATAGGGCACAAAAACAAACAAAACACAAGGCCAGTGAGACAGGGAGACCAACCCCCACCAGTGTTTTTACAGTTCCCAGTGGTTCTGGAGGACCTGGGCACAGGCTCTGCCACGCTCAGGTCCCTCGGACCCACTACCAGCTACAATATGTGGTGCCAGACCACGGGGCCCATTCTTAGTCAGAGACCTCTGTCCAACAACAGGTACCTGATAGGGTGTCGCACAGAAAAACAGCAACGTACCCTAGCAGGGATGAAAAAACTCGCTCAAATTCACATAAAATGTACTATTCCAACGGCCACAACTGAAGGAGTAATAAAAGCAATTCCACATGAGGAAAGTTGTGAAGAAATAAAGAAGTTAATTCCAGGAGCCAGACAGGTATCTAGACTGAAAAACAAGGACGGGAGTGATTCTAGGGCAGTCAGAATCACGTTTGACAGGACCACACTCCCGTCCTTGGTGAAATTGAATGCGGAGGAATTTAAAGTCCACCCTTATGTGGCACCTGTTCGCAAATGTAGAAAATGTTCCAGGCTGGGACACAGTCAAGATCAATGCAGATCAAAAAGGGAAATCTGTGTGAGGTGTGCCCAGCCTGGACACAACATCAAAGAATGCAAGAGTCAGACACTCAAATGTATCAATTGCATGGGAGAGCATTCGGCTGCGTACCAGGGCTGTCCACAATATCAACTGCGCTTGAGGGCCAATAGAATTAGAGCTGAAACATTCTTGCCTTATTCAGAGGCCATTAAGAAGGCCAAGGTCGCGATCAGTGAAGAAAAAACACTCAGAGAAGAAAGAAGGCCACCTCCACATTTGCCACCAGATAGGGCATGGAGAATGGAAGAGAGAGGCCCCCCAGGGAGGGCACTGAAACCTACTTTCGCAGATAAAGTGAGGGGAGTTGTGGACCGGGAGACTGTTGGGGATCCAGTCCAGGACCCCCCCAGTGACCCGGAACATGTACCCCCTACCATTAGAAGAACAAGAACAAGAATTCTTTCTAAAAGACAAAGATTAAACAGCAATAAAAAAAGACTATTAAAAGCCAAGGCCACTCTGTTAACCAAACAAAAAGAAGCCTCAGGAAAAACCATTGAAGCACTTGTGGCGGACCAGATCCAAAAACAGACAGAGACTATGATGACGAGTATAACTAAACATATGGACAGACTAATGACAAACTTCCAAGACAAAATGACACAAAAACTGGATCTGAGTCCGCCATGTGAAACTAACACACCAGTCACACCCATAGATTTAAAACAAATACAACAAGCAGAACAACAGGAAACAAATAAATCCCCAGGCGAGGAGCTAATAACCAAGATTTTAATCTCTTTAGTAAAGGCCAGAAATGGCAACAAACCCAAACTGCTCCTTGACGGTTTGGTGGCCCTTCTCCCAACAGACGGTCAGTCCCCCATTCCTACCACACAAGGCAGTAGTCTGTATCGTCTGGCTCAGTTGGTTTGCGAACCGGCTGAGGCTTCCAGGCGGTACAGATACGTGTCACAGAAAGCCCTGTAAGTATCTTGAATGATACAGTTTCATTAAAATCCAGTCAAAACACTCCTGTCTTCTTCTTCTGTTAATATTCTTCAGTGGAACTGCAGAGCAGTGTCCTCCAACATAGACTTTCTGATAAACTTTCTTGCTACAAATACAACCCAATACCACATCCTCTGTATCCAATCATTAAATTGTACTGTTATAAATCTACCCCGAATAGATGGCTTTTGCCATCCCCCTTCAATTAGTAACTCACTAGATAAAGTAAAAACAGCAACCTACGTAAGGAAAAACATAGGCTATAACAACATCGCCTCACCAATCATAAATATCGATAAAATTCAATATTCCAACACTATACAAATTCATTTAAAAGATCACCCCCTACATATAGTAAACGTATATTACCCACAAGGATACAAAAAGGCTCCTACAACCAACTGGCTTAGTTCTTTGCCCCTAACTTGCTCCTGGGCTGTGTTGGGGGATTTTAACGCTCACCACACAGCCTGGGAGCATAATTGTATAAGAAATGAAGACCAGATTTTGATGAATGAAATTAACGAATCAAATCTGGTTCTGCTTAATGACGGAACGAATACAAGATACCCTCAAATACTAAATAATAGAGCTACAACTGTGGACCTAACTTTGATCAGTCCACAGTTATTCACAAAAACGGACTGGTGCCCCCTAATAGACTCTCTGGGTTCAGACCATAAGCCCATTTCAATAGAGATCGTGGCAGACATAGATGTTTCGGAAGATTTGCCCCCCAAGAAATTTCTATACGAAAAAGCCAACTGGGAAGTTTTTAAAGCGATTTTAGAGAAACACACCCCAAACGAAGTAGAACATCAGAACATAGAAATTCACTATACAAATATTCATACACAAATTTTAGAAGCTAGTACACAAGCCATTCCCATGAGCGTACAGTCCTCGGAAAAGATCAACCAGACCAGAAATAATCCCTGGTGGAACGAGGACTGTGCCGAAGTAGTTAAAGATAAACATAAGGCAAGTAACAGATTTAATAAATATCCCACAGAAGAAAATTTCAATGACAAAAAAATCAAAGAGAAACATACTAAACAAATTGTAGCCAAATCCAAACTGGAGTATTTCACACACGAAAAGATAACTGATTTCAAAGACATAGGGAAAGCCTGGAAGAGGCTAAAAAGGTTAAAACTTAGTGGTTTTTCAAGAAAGACAAGGTTAACGGTAAACAACAAACCAACAACATCAAATATCGAAACAGCTAACGTGTTAGCCGAAACCTTTAGTAAAGCTAGCCAAACCAATGCTTTGCCACCACAAGAACAAGAAAGAAGAAAAAGTATTCCTGTATTCAATAAATCTACGGATAATTCAAACCCTATAAATTCTCCAATTAAATATACCGAGCTTGCTAGAGCCCTTCGTAGTATAAAAAAGGTAAATAAAGCAACAGGAGGTGATATCATCTCCTACAAGATAATAAAACAATTACCCCTAAATTATTTACAAATTTTACACGGATTTTACTCCAGATGTTGGGAGGAGGGGGAGATTCCACAAGCTTGGAAAGAGGCCCAGGTAATAGGGATCCCTAAACCCGGAAAACCGAAGAGGGATCCCAAAAGTTACCGGCCCATCTCCCTCACCCCTCATCTGGGTAAAGTCTATGAAAGAATCGTGAGAACACGATTAGATTACTTTTTACAAAAAAATAACATTTTGCCCCCCTTCCAAGCAGGTTTTCGAAAAAATCGATCCTGTATGGAACAAGTAGTTAAACTGACCTCCCATGTCAAAAGAGCGTTTAATCGCCGTAGAATAATATTGGCCACGTTCTTCGATATCAAAGGGGCGTACGACTCAGTTTGGCATGGGAGGTTACTTCAAAAAATTAGCAGGCTCGGTATTGCGGGCAATACATTCAATTTTATTAAAGCTTTTTTAGAGAACAGAAAAATGAGAGTCAACGTGGGACAGTCCCTGTCCAGAGTTTACACTTTGGACATGGGCGTCCCACAAGGGAGCATGATCGCGCCAACATTGTTTAACATCATGCTCCACGATATACAGAACGTATCATTAGGCAATTCAAAAATTTCAATGTATGCCGATGATATCGCGATATGGACACCCCCAAATACCAAAAAATACTCATTAATGCACAAAGAACATCAACGCCATATAACAGCCATAGCTACATACCTCCAGGATAATGGCTTCTCATTGTCACAGGACAAATGCGAGTTTATGGTTTTTTCTAACAAAAGAGACAAAATGGATTTTACAATAGATATATTAGGTACGGAAAAAAAACAGAGCACAAAAGTTAAATTCTTGGGAGTTATTCTTACTCCTACGTTAAATTGGACACCACATATGGAACATACAGCAAAAAAGGCTTCGCAAGCCTTAAATTTCATTAAAGTAATCTCCAAAGAAAGATGGGCTAAGGACCCAAAATTCTTGGTTAACCTGGTTAGGGCCCTGGTGCGCAGCCGATTGACTTACGGAATGGAAGCTTTCCACTCATTAACCACAAGTCAGTTTTCAAAACTACAAATCATAGAGACTAAGGCACTTAAGATTGCACTCGGTGTCCCTGTGTACGCAGTAAACAAGTTAGTGTACAGGGACATCGGGTGGTTGCCGTTAGAAAACTTGATGAGGGTAAACTGTGCCAATTTTCTGGTGCGCTGGTATGCAGCCAAGACGGACTCATTTAAAGAATTTAAAATGAATATAATAGACCCCTTTTTAAACTATGAGAAGAAAAAGAAAAAGAATCCCACAGCAAGTGATAAGAACACCAACATAATTCATTTCTCAGATAACCTGTTTAAAGAGGCTAACCTGGACTTACAAGAGGTCTCAATACACCCTTCAGCGTGTTTTCCCCCATGGGAAAGAGAAGAAATTCAATATGATACAACTTTAAATAGTAAATTTTCGAAAGAAGAGGTTAATCTAATAAGTATAGCAGCGAAAGAAAAAATTGAAGCAGCAAAATATCATTTACAAATCTATACTGATGGTTCTAAAATTGACCATAAAGTAGGGTGTGCGTTTACCATCCCCACCTTAGATATAACAAAATCTTTTCAATTAAATGACCATCTTTCAATTTTTAGTGCTGAGTTATGGGCAATACTTGAAGTATGCTCTTTCCTAAATAATCTAACCAATCCTCCAATAAACGTAGTTATCTACACAGATTCACTATCCTCCATCCAGGCCCTTCAGGGAGAAACAAACAACAGACTAGAAATTATAAATGAAATCAGAATGTTAATTCATCAAATTATACTTAAGGGAACCACTATAGTCATAACCTGGATACCCTCCCATTGTGGGATATTGGGCAATGACCGAGCCGACAGGGCGGCCAAAAGTGCCGCTGAAGAAAGATCAGGCACCCTAATCAATATCAAATTATCTATAAAAGAAGCCAAAAGCAAATTAAAAAGAGCAGCATTCCAAGAGTGGAGCAGAGAGCTTGAAAGCTATGCTAAAGCCCACTCTTGGGACCATATAATAGTAAAAGGCGGCCTTTTTCTGCCCATTAAACCAACCTTACAATCATTAATTTTTAGATTAAGAACAAGTTCAAACCCATGTACTTATATTGAAGTAATCTGTGATTGTGGGAAAACCCTCAACATGGAACACCTTTTTAATCCATGTATAAATATAACAAAAGAATTAACTTCACTTATTCAAAAACTTAAACTATATAACATAATGTATTCTAAACTAATAATTCATAAACATACAACAGAGGGATGGGCCCCGTTGGTCTGGCTGGCCGAAGCCTTAGTCATTACGTCCTTTGGTCAGCATTTCTGATCAAGAAGGGACAAAAACCAAAATAAGATTTAACTATAAACTTTTAAATAAATGATTTTAATGACGGGTATAGGGTCCCTCCGGACAGCGGGCTGCGTACCTACCCACAGTCCACTCCCAAACCCATATAAATTTTAATTTTCCCTTTTTTAACTTACGGCATGGATTACATGACCGGTAGGATTCTTTTGATTCCGAGGATATTTTACCCCCCCTCCCCTAGTAGATGGGTGCGCGGCCCGACCTCCGGGGGGGTGCCTTCGTAGTCGTGAACGTGATATTACGGTCAGGGTTATCCCAATAGGTCCCCCCGCACTTAATGCTGGACCTATATAACGACGCCCTACCACTGTTTTGGCCGGAGAGGAGGGGTCCCTCTACCTCCCTCCCTCCGACCTAAACAAGTAGGAATCGTTAACTATCCCCGTCATAAAGTACTAGTTTTATACCTTGGTTTTAAAAATATCTTAAACATAGCTGGTTTTTAATAAACTATTAAAATAACAAAATTTCTTTAAATATCTTAACAATTGAAGACTGGGGGTCCAGAAGCAACTTTTTCTGCCCGGGCTCGGCCAAATTTGTTAGTGCCTTTCTTTTTGAGTCCGAGGTAGAGTTAAGTTTGTAAATATTTTTTCTTGAGACCCCAGTCTAAAAAATTTTTTTTGCATACAATCTTTTCTCACTATGTGAGAAATAGATTGACACATTCTTTTTAAAAAAAAAATAATATAGTATAAATAGTTGTCCACTTGTAGCGATAACTTTTTAACAATGAATTTTTTTCAAAAATAAAGTCTCTAAGACACAAAACATGTAAATATCGTTTTTTCTTGACCTTAAAATTGAATTTTTTAATATTTTCATTAAATACTCGTTCTTTTAAACATTATTGTGGTCCTGAAGTTTTAATCACTAGGCTCTCGCCAGGAGGGGTGCAGCTCTAAAAATATAATTTTAATCATTCACTTTTATCTAAAAAGTCAAGTTTTAACTAGACAGTAGTCTCGTACGGGCCATGGCTCATAAAATATAAAAACCTTGACCTTTATTCAAGAAATAAACAACTATAAATAATAAAATAAATATCTAAAGTAAAATAAAAACAGCTTTTTTCTCTTCCCCTTCCCCCCATTTCCAAATAACTAAAAGTAGAACGTAATGTCCCATATGGCTTTGGCCGAGAGGACGAAAAGGCCGAGAGGACGAAAAGCATAATGAGAGTAAACTTGAAACAAAAAACCAAGAACCGAAAACTAATTTAAAAAAAAATGTATACAAAAAAATAAACTGAAAAAAAAAGTAAATTAATCAATGTCAGGAAACTAATAATTTGAAGTAAAAACAACAACAAAAAAGCAAACTAATTTGTAAATTACCATAACCAATCTTCATAGAAAAGTGTAAGTGTGTTCATAAAAAAGCACAAAATTAATAACACTGATAAACTCTTGATGAAACCAATGAATAGCGATATGTCTTTTTAACAGTCAAATTAATTATGCAGAATATCTTGCAAAATCAAACGCAATTGTGCCACTTAAAATATCACAGAAAATGCTTGACCCAAAACATGGTTGATCGATAAAATTCGACGCGTAATAATCTATCGATTTATGCCTTCACAATCAAAATTCATATTCTTATACCTCATTTTACAGTCTATAAGGCATCCGACAAACATCAGGGCTTCTGATATTTTCCCCTTTTAAGGGGTACGTTCACCCCCTGTTTAGAATGTTAACAGGTATTTTCACCTCCAGTTGCAAATTTTAAGGGGTAAAAGCGAAAACATAGGAGAAACTCCATCCCCTGCTCCCCACCCCCAACCCTATGCGGCAATGAGCTTTCAACGATTTGATTCGGGCTTTCTGTGTGATCCAGTAGAATTTTAGATCTAGCCTAGACAGCTTGTGGCAGAAAGGCCTAGCAGACGATTGAAATACGAAGAACGTCATTAACTTACTCAGATAAGTAACGGTTGTGTTCACGCACACGTCATCATTTTAATGCATCATCTCACCCCCTAAATGAGATTTTAAAGGGTAAATATCACGCACAGTTTCAGATTCTAGAGGGTGAGTTGAGAGTTCTAGTGCGTAAATACGCACAATCTGTACGTTTTCAGAAGCCCTGAACATTTTACAACAAAGACTCATTTTGTAATATGAGTTCCTTAGCTCTTCTGGTACCATGGGCAAATACATTCGCCCAAGACATCACTCAACACTCCCACCAAACGCAAAGACATTCACTGCCAAGCACCCTGCCATGTGTTTGTCTATTTTTAGAGCCTGTGTGACTGCTTCTTCCATTAGCTCTTCTGGTACCAAGGGCAAATACATTCGCCCCACATCACTCAACACTCCCACCAAATGCAAAGACATTCACTGCCAAGCACCCTGCCATGTGTTTGTCTAATTTTTAGAGCCTGTGTGTGACTGGTTCTTCCATGAACTCTTCTGGTACCATGGGCGAATGTACTCCCACCAAATGCAAAGACATTCACTGCCAAGCACCCTGTCATGTGTTTGTCTATTTTTAGAGCGTATGTAAATGCTAGCAACACCTGTGCACTCGAAAAAAATAGTTGCTACCCTCTTGTCGGTTGAGATGCAACTGACAACCTAAAACGTCCAAAAAAAATACATGGCGTTAGTTGTATTATGTTATTATCATATGATAATATCATGCAAATAACAATACAATGAATGAGCGAGAGAGAAAAAAAAAAAGACAAACAAACAGGCAAGGAACAAAAGTCAGGCATTAATTCAATACTAGATCATTTGAGGAATTTTGTGTAATCGATAGTAATAATAATACTGATACAGTCATTATCCAGAACATTTCAACGGAATCTGTTCACAACATAATGGAATGTTCTTCGGACAATACAGTCATTATCCAGAAAATTTCAACGGAATCTGTTCACAACATAATGGAATGTTCTTTGGACAATACAGTCATTATCCAGAACATTTCAACGGAATCTGTTCACAACGTAATGGAATGTTCTTTGGACAATACAGTCATTATCCAGAACATTTCAACGGAATCTGTTCACAACATAATGGAATGTTCTTCAGACAATACAGTCATTATTCATAAACTTTCAACGGAATCTGTTCACAACATAATGGAATGTTCTTTGAACAATACAGTCATTATCCAGAACATTTCAACGGAATCTGTTCACAACATATAATGGAATGTTCTTTGAACAATACAGTCATTATCCAGAACATTTCAACGGAATCTGTTCACAACATAATGGAATGTTCTTTTGACGATACAGTCATTATCCAGAAAATGTCAACGGAATCTGTTCACAACATAATGGAATGTTCTTTGAACAATACAGTCATTATCCAGAACATTTCAACGGAATCTGTTCACAACATAAATTGTTTTAAAATCACACTTTAGTTTAAGTGGAATTGTTAAAAAAACAGAAACACACAAAAACAACCACAACAACATTATAACATCACTGGCAGAGACAATTATTTCACACAGAAATATATTCTCAAGATGAAAGCATAGAAATGTATTCTTGTGATAAAACTATAGCAATTATGTATTCTTGTGTGCTCCTCCGAAGTCGGAGTGTGGCTGCCCGCATGGCGGGGTAATACAAAACGGTCACACACATAATGTTCTCATCCCTAGCTGGTGCATTTGTACCATAGTGTTCAAGTGCTTCAGCTGTTGGGATGATCCCTGGAGTCTTTTAGCCAGGGCACGAAAACAACAACAACATGTATTCTTGAGATAAAAATATGAAAATGCATTCTCAAGACAAAACTGTAGAAATTTATGCTTGTTGTTGTCATACCCTGGCTTAACGACTCCAGGGATCATCCCAACAGTGGAAGCACTTGAACACTATGGTACAAATGCACCAGCTAGGGATGAGAACATTACGTGCATGACCGTTTTTGATTACCCCGCCACATAGGCAGCCACACTCCGACTTCGGAGGATATGTATTCTTGTCAGGTCAGGTATCCTATGACCACTAGGCCTCGTGGCCTCGTCAGTGTCCTTTCATTGTGGTAAAATTGTGATTGTCACAATGTGTCTTCTCATAAAACAGTGGAAATTTATTCTCGTGATAAAAAGTTATTGTTACTTTCTTTATTAGAATTTGAGCTGCTCTTCCCCCCGTGGGGATACCGGGGGGTCTTTTGTATAAATAGTTCCCCCACCTTCTGGAAGTTCTGTGCTTGTAACTTCCTCTAATCTGTCACTCTCTTTGACTCTGCCTTTTCCCTTTGCTTGCTGTCATCTACTATGTTTCTGCTTTACCGGTCCATTCTCCTGCCTTTTTTGAAGAAACACTTTCAAACACATTTCCTCCTCAAGCCGAAGTCGGACTTGCTGGGCCTAACTATTTCTTAGTTAGGCGCGTAACGGCAGCATGACGCATCTGCGCTCATAATTGACAGGAAACTGTCTGAGCGATCGAAGAAGAAGAAGAGCTGCTCTTAAAAAAACCTGAGGTGGTGATTAAGAAATTCAAGACCACCAGTGATTGTTATACACTAAATCTTTTGGAAGTGGAACGCAACACAAACAAAATAAACTAGGGTACTATTTATTCTTTCAACAACCTCTAACTACCGGTATTGACTGAAAGGTAAATATTGTTGGTGAAATTCAAAAACCTCGTATCTCAACTTTGGTAGTTTTGAGAAAAATGACAAAAAAATGTTTTAAAAATTAACCGCGCTGACCGCAATTGATTAACTATGATGAATAATTATGTTGTTCAAAACATTGCGAGTTTAGTCCTGCATTTTGTTAAAATTACTTCGTTTTTTTATACTTGAAAAGAACGAAGATACGAGGTTTCTGTCCTTAACTAGATCTGAATTTGGGACTTACAAGTTTTTCTTCCATTTACACAACCTCATTTACCCCAGATAGAAAGTCGTTAGAGATACGAGCATTTGGTGGAAGGTGGCGGAAAAAATTAGAGAGCTGACAAAAAAAAACCAAAAATCCAGAAACAAGGTTTTTGAAACATCATCGACCATATACAATTCACTTCAAACCAAATAACAACAAAGAGAATCAAAATAACAACATAACAATGTCCCCCCCAAAAGTTACAAATATCTGACTGGTCTTTTTTATATCCAAGAAAGAAAAATCTAGATATGAATTATCTGAGATCATAAATGCTTTGTACAGTTACTAATATAAAACCATGTAAATATTTTCATGGAAGGAAAGAATATCACCTGCCATACACCATGTGCATATTTTTAGACAGCCGAATCTTTCTCACAAACCCGTAAACACACACAAATGTGCATGCACGCGCACGCTCTCTCTCTTTCTCTCTCCGTCTCTCTCTCTCATACACAAACACACAGAGAGACATATGCACTCTCTTTTCAAGGCAGTTTCACATTGTACCCCTTGTTATCTGCCCACTGTTTGTTTTACGAACACGTCTCAAACATACCCTTCTCCCTCTTTCTCTTTTCTCTCTCTCTCTCACTGTCTCTTTCTCTCTGTCTCTCAAGGTAGCTTCACATTGTACCCCTTGTTATCGGCCCACTGTTTCAGCAAACCTTCTTGCTGACAGAGTTGCGACTCAAACATTTTGTTCTTTCCCTCTCTTTCTCTGTCTCTCCCCCCCCCCCCTCTCTGTCAGTCTGTCTCTTTCTTAGACTCACAAGGTAGCTTCACATTATACCCCTTGCTATCGGCCCACTGTTTTAGCAAAACATCTTGTTGATTGAGCTGCGTCTCAAACATTCATGATTTTCTCTGTCTCTCTCTCTCTCTCTCTCTCTCTCTCTCATACTCTCAAGGCCAAGGTAGCTTCACAGTGTACCCCTTGCTATCGACTCACTGTTTCAGCAAAATGTCTTGCTGACTGAGCTGCGTCTCAAACATTTCTTTCTCTCTCTCTCTCTCTGTCTCTCTCCCTCTCCCCCTCTCTCTCTCTGTCTCTCAGACTCTCAGGGTAACTTGACATTGAATCCCTTGCTATCGGCCCACTGTTTCAGCAAAACGTCTTGCTGACTGAGCTGGGTCTCAAACTTTCCACACAGGGTCTTCAGCTGACCGATGGTCACGTCTCGTTCCTTCAAGGTCATGGCCAGCTTCTCTGCCCGCTTGACAGACTCCGCACAGTTCTTACACTCCTTCTGAAAAGGCACGTTACCAGAAATAAGCAAAACTATGGTGAAACATTTGTGTCAAGAAGAGGAAACTTAAGTTCAAGTTATTTAACTCAAGTCATATATGTCCGGAATTAATAGGTAGCTGTCAATTTGATGCATTTGCTTCAAGGGAAGTAAATCTGTGTGCACCTTGGTCACTTCTAAACTCGCTTCACTCCCTTAGACCACAATTTTGCCTCTGACTTTGCTTTCGCAGTGGTTTGTTGCAGGGAAATCGATCGGTGTAGAGAGTTTTTCTATATAATGTCTATATATATATATATATAAAAAAAAAAGTCTGATCTAGCACTTCCCTATGTCTAAACCTGAAGTAAAAACCCGTAATCTTCTTTCATTTCTCCTTTTGTTTATGTATGTTTTGTTTGTGTGTATGGCTGGAGTGATTTGTTGAGGGAATCATTCAAAATTGTTGCGATGCGAATGAGTTAAAGGGATCTGACAGGCTTTTATGACATGGGGTAATGACAAGTGGTGGTAGAGACAAAATAATTATGGGAAGGTGAGACAGGCTAGATGATGCTCCTCAGCAGACATGGGAATAGGAATGATTCCGAAAACCAAGGGCAAGAATACGCAAGTTGCCGATAGAGTTGCGGCCCTTGCTGAAACAACTTTCCGGACAAAATCTCCTTGCTCCGTGTTTCTCGTACGGTGGGATACTATTCCCCCCCCCCCCCCACTCTCTCTCTCTCTCTCTCTCTCTCTCTCTGTGTAAGTTGCTTCTCTCTCTCTCTCTCTCTCTCTCGCTCTCTGTGTTTGTGGCAAGTTCGGCTTTTCTCTGGCCAGACACAACTACACCACGAGCTTTCAAATACTCTTGAAACTGGGACACACGCTGTAACGAAGAAGCCATGTTTGTCCGGGTTTGTTCCTAGAGAGCTCTCTAACGTTAGGTCAACAGAGTTACCTCCCATTTCGGGTTACGTCTATTGGAAAAAAAAACTGAAAAGCGGGGGTCTTGTAGGGGTCCAGGGGGTAACGCTGAAGCTTTTGGGGGTAGTTGAAGCCCTAAAACAGCATTAAAATGGTAGTTAATTTCTTGTTTTTGTTTTTTCGGCGGACAGACCTTTTTGGGGGTGGAAAAGCAAAGAAATTTGCTGTTTGGCGGACAAATCCCTGCTCAGGCAGACATTTTAAAAACAACTTACCATATTTGTTCTGCTAAAGTATAAGGCGATACTTTTTTTCCCTGGAGTGAACCCCGGCCCCTGAGCCTTATAATCTTGGTCTACTAAAATAGTAAGAAAATCTGAAATTTGGATAACATTTCGGGGAGGTGGGGCTGCCTAGCCTTTACAAAGGTGCGCCTTTTTGGCCTCTGCAACTAATTAACGCCCTTGGGTGAGAGTGAAGCCCTTGCTGGTCAGTGTGGACAAGGGCATTCACTCTTGCGAAAGGCAGCCATTTAGTAGCCTCAAATAGGGTTATTGGCGAGAGTTACGCCCTTGTTTGGTCAGTGCGCAACCATCTCCCCCCTCCCACCAAGGGCATTCACTCTTGCAAAAGGTGTTCTTTGCAGTAGCCAATAGTCAGAAATATACGGTAATTCACGCGTACAGCCTGAAGAGAAGCACCCATGCAAATGTTTTGCTTTTATACTTTTATAGAAAGGTGTGCCTTATAGTCAGAAATACACAGTAATTCAAGCATACAGCCTGAAGAGAAGCACCCACGCAAATGTTTTGCTTTTTATACAAAGGTGCGCATTATATTCAGAAAAATACAGTAATTCAAGCGTACAGTCTGAAGAGAAGCACCCATGCAAATGTTTGTTTTTATGCAAAGGTGCGCCTTACAGTCAGAAATATACGGTAATTCAAGCGTACAGTCTGAAGAGAAGCACCCATGCAAATGTTTGTTTTTATGCAAAGGTGCGCCTTACAGTCAGAAATATACGGTAATTCAAGCATACAGTCTGAAGAGAAGCACCCACGCAAATGTTTTGCTTTTATACACCACTCACCGTCTTGCTTTCTGCCAAGGCCTTTAGCTGACTACGCAGCGTGAAACACTCCTGTCTGAGAGATTTCAGTTCCAGTCCCAGCTCTGCTAGTTTCTGCTGCCTTTCCCTGTAAAAAGAAACTGGTCAGTTTAGACCATTTTCCGTAACACAAAGTACCAACAGTGTGTGTGTGTGTGTGTGTGTGTGTGTGTGTGCATGTGCGTGTGTGCACGCTCGAGTGCGTGTGTGTGTGTGTGTGTGTGTGTACGCATACAAATGTGCATGCATGTGCGTTTGTGAATGCACATGCGTTTGTCACTCATGATTAAGAGACGTGTGCAAATGTGCATGCATGTGCATTTGTGAATGTACATGCGTTTGTCACTCATGATTAAGAGACTCAGTTCTAATCCTAACTTTGTTTTGTCTCCCCTTTTTAAAACTTACCCTAACAACCCGGTAGGTTTTATCTTTTAGACTGTCTGCCAGTAATTAGGGAATTAGAAGGAAAAAACGTTATCATCTCTTGCAGGCTTAATCTACCTAGTTTATCAGGATCAGACCCTGGTATTGCAGTACCTCCGGGATCTGCTCAGAGCATTGAATGATGGTTGGTTGATGGTTCATCCCATATGTGCTGTTTTGCAGCCGAGTGGATGTAAAACCTAACTTTCATTCTTCTCTTGGTGTAGAGTGGCACAGTGGTAGCGCGTTCGCTTCGTGTCAAGTAAACCCGAGTTCGAACCTGGGTACAGGGGATTTTTTCCTCTCATTCTGCACTAGGCCTTAATGGTCTGAACGTGGAGTCTTTCGGATGAGACGATAAACCGAGGTCCCGTGTGCCCATGCACTTAGCACACGTTAAACCCAGTGGCAACGAAAAAGTTGTCATTTGGTCAAAATTTACATCCCCCCCCCCCCCCCCGGCCCCACCCCCCAGTGACAAAAATCGCATGCAAAAAAAAAAAAAAAAAAATGGCGCGCCTCTGGCTGTGGCGCGCTCTCCAGGTGGGAGCAACCCGAATTTCACAGACGCCTCTGTGACTATAAAGTACCTAATAAAGTACCTAATAATACCTAATAATAAACAGCAAGGAATCTTTAGCAATAACAAATGCATGTTTTTTAACCCTCTTGGCACTGCGTATAATAAAACGTGTATTGTAAAACAATGGCGTATAATTGAAGACTGCAGAAACGTTAACCCGTACTTCTTGTTTTCACTTTTCATCTCTCATACAAACATTTGACTGGGAAACCTATACACTTTTAGAAAGAAGAAAGTTTGAATTTTGCAATCAAAGTAAACTAAACAGCTTTCCTTGAATATGGTGACAGCAGTAATCCAGTAAAGCACTTTCACAGTGGCTGCAAAGTACTGTAAACAGTAACTGCAGCTCCCCCCACCCCCACCCCCATCCGTAACTGCTACTCGTGACAGACATCACAAAAACATGCAGTCGAACCCTTTTCCTTCACTTTGCAACAAAAATACAAGCCTAATTACATTCCTAGTCTCCATCAGAGTAGCTATCGGCAACATAATAAAATATATACTCACCACTGGTGTCATCCTCATCCTCACAATCACTACTTTCATAACTCATTAAGAGCTACTTATACGCGTGCGCGCGCATACGCACACACACACACACACACACACACACACACACACAACACACACACACACACACACACTCACTCACTCACTCACTCACACGGACACACACACTTGGGAGAGTGTGTTACACATTTCCCACTCACCAGGAGCCATCTTGCATGCTGTCGGCCATTTGCATCTTCAGTTTCTCTAGCACCAGCTCTCTTTCGGCGATCTCCTTGTCCTTGGCAGCGACCAGATCAGCCATCTGTAAAGGGAACAGGGAGAATAGGAGCGTCTCTAACCAATCAGTAATAATCTGGATCTGGATCTGGATCGTTTCCGTTGTAGGAGCCTATGAAGGCTTATGACACAATGGAATAGGAAAGCGCATAATTGAGAGTTAAAATTGCTGTCTTGATGGTAATGACACAAAAGATTTAAAATTGCTGTCTTGGTGGTAATGACACAAAAGATTTAAAATTGCTGTCTTGATGGTATAATGACACAAAAGAGCTAAAATTGCTGTGTTGTTCGCATTGACAGTTTGCCTTTGATTTTTTTTGTGTATGTGTGTGTGTGTGTGTGTGTGTATGTGTGTGTGTGTGCGTGCGTGTGCGTGTGCGTGAGTGTGTGTGTATGTGTGTACGTGTGTGAGTAAGTGTGTGTGTGCGTGTGTGTGGTGTGCGTGTGCGCACAGGAGTGGATGTGAATGCTCAGATCTTTAGAGAATAGGTAACGAAAAGATTACCGGAGAAAACAAACAACGGTAAAGCTGTATTCAGTGTCTAAGCCGCAAGAGACTGAAAAAGAAAAACGAACCTGAGACGATAGAGGAGCAGACGAACGATCGAAAGCCACGGCAACTTTGACGGCCCGTGTTGCACTCGAACACAAACTACACCCTAACCCTAATCTTCGCCATAACGGACCTACTAAATACTGGATTCTGCACAATGACACAACACAACACAGAACACGACACACTGGCAGTTCATTAGGTAGGTAAGGCAAAACCACCCCCCCCCCCCCCCCCCCAAATAAAACAAACAAAAAACAAACAAACAACCCCACTCCCCCACCCTCACCTCCTGCTGCAACTGTTGCTCTCTGGTCTTGGCGTCTTGCTCTGCGGTTTGCAGCTGGTCTAGTGCGTTCTGTAGTTCAGAACGTAGCGCTTCCATCTCTTGTTGGTGGGATTCCTCTTGCTCTTTCTGAGAATGACGCGATTCTTCAAGCTCTGATTTCTGAAAAAGTCGATAAAGAAAAGGAAGGTACGGCAAAGAGGAGGTAGGGGAGAAAGGGGGAGGAGAAGAGATAAGAGGGAGAGAGAGAGGGGGGGGAGGGAGACAGAGAGAAAGAGAGAGAGAGAGAGAGAGAGAGATAGAGAGAAAGAGAGAGAGAGAGAAAGAGAGAGAGAGAGAGAGAGAGAGAGAGAGAGAGAGAGAGAGAGAGAGAGAGAGAGAGAGAGAGAGTAGGCTGTGTGTGCCGGTAGGATGGATGACACGAATTCACATAGTGAATCCTGTGTGCTATTAGTGACCTTAATGAAGACTGGGTGAACGTGGGGCAGGATAAACATCCACAACTGGAAAGAGAGAAGGAGAGAGAGAGAGAGAGAGAGAGAGAGAGAGAGAGAGAGAGAGAGAGAGAGAGAGAGAGAGAGAGAGAGAGAGAGAGAGAGAGAGAGAGAGAGAGGAGAGAGAGAGAGAGAGAGAGAGAGAGAGAGAGAGAGAAGAGAGAGAGAGAGATCAGAGGGGGCAATTGCTCTTTGAAAATGAATACTGCTCCAAATTTGGAAAAGGGCGTCTCCTCAAGTTTAAGACCCCATTCTGACATTCATTTGTTTTTCTGCATTCACTTTTCTCTGAATTCAGAGAATTCTCTGAAAATCACCATGCATGATCTACCCACACCCCCTGTCTTCATTCATCACAACCCCACCCAGTGACCCCCACACCCCCTGTCTTCATTCATCACAACCCTACCCAGTGACCCCCACACCCCCTGTCTTCATTCATCACAACCCCACCCAGTGACCCCCACACCCCCTGTCTTCATTCATCACAACCCTACCCAGTGACCCCCACACCCCCTGTCTTCATTCATCACAACCCTACCCAGTGACCCCCACACCCCCTGTCTTCATTCATCACAACCCTACCCAGTGACCCCCACACCCCCTGTCTTCATTCATCACAACCCTACCCAGTGACCCCCACACCCCCTGTCTTCATTCATCACAACCCCACCCAGTGACCCCCACACCCCCTGTCTTCATTCATCACAACCCCACCCAGTGACCCCCACACCCCCTGTCTTCATTCATCACAACCCTACCCAGTGACCCCCACACCCCCTGTCTTCATTCATCACAACCCCACCCAGTGACCCCCACACCCCCTGTCTTCATTCATCACAACCCCACCCAGTGACCCCCACACCCCCTGTCTTCATTCATCACAACCCTACCCAGTGACCCCCACACCCCCTGTCTTCATTCATCACAACCCCACCCAGTGACCCCCACACCCCCTGTCTTCATTCATCACAACCCCACCCAGTGACCCCCACACCCCCTGTCTTCATTCATCACAACCCCACCCAGTGACCCCCACACCCCCTGTCTTCATTCATCACAACCCTACCCAGTGACCCCCACACCCCCTGTCTTCATTCATCACAACCCTACCCAGTGACCCCCACACCCCCTGTCTTCATTCATCACAACCCCACCCAGTGACCCCCACACCCCCTGTCTTCATTCATCACAACCCCACCCAGTGACCCCCACACCCCCTGTCTTCATTCATCACAACCCTACCCAGTGACCCCCACACCCCCTGTCTTCATTCATCACAACCCTACCCAGTGACCCCCACACCCCCTGTCTTCATTCATCACAACCCTACCCAGTGACCCCCACACCCCCTGTCTTCATTCATCACAACCCCACCCAGTGACCCCCACACCCCCTGTCTTCATTCATCACAACCCTACCCAGTGACCCCCACACCCCCTGTCTTCATTCATCACAACCCCACCCAGTGACCCCCACACCCCCTGTCTTCATTCATCACAACCCCACCCAGTGACCCCCACACCCCCTGTCTTCATTCATCACAACCCTACCCAGTGACCCCCACACCCCCTGTCTTCATTCATCACAACCCTACCCAGTGACCCCCACACCCCCTGTCTTCATTCATCACAACCCTACCCAGTGACCCCCACACCCCCTGTCTTCATTCATCACAACCCCACCCAGTGACCCCCACACCCCCTGTCTTCATTCATCACAACCCCACCCAGTGACCCCCACACCCCCTGTCTTCATTCATCACAACCCCACCCAGTGACCCCCACACCCCCTGTCTTCATTCATCACAACCCTACCCAGTGACCCCCACACCCCCTGTCTTCATTCATCACAACCCTACCCAGTGACCCCCACACCCCCTGTCTTCATTCATCACAACCCTACCCAGTGACCCCCACACCCCCTGTCTTCATTCATCACAACCCTACCCAGTGACCCCCACACCCCCTGTCTTCATTCATCACAACCCCACCCAGTGACCCCCACACCCCCTGTCTTCATTCATCACAACCCCACCCAGTGACCCCCACACCCCCTGTCTTCATTCATCACAACCCCACCCAGTGACCCCCACACCCCCTGTCTTCATTCATCACAACCCTACCCAGTGACCCCCACACCCCCTGTCTTCATTCATCACAACCCCACCCAGTGACCCCCACACCCCCTGTCTTCATTCATCACAACCCCACCCAGTGACCCCCACACCCCCTGTCTTCATTCATCACAACCCCACCCAGTGACCCCCACACCCCCTGTCTTCATTCATCACAACCCTACCCAGTGACCCCCACACCCCCTGTCTTCATTCATCACAACCCCACCCAGTGACCCCCACACCCCCTGTCTTCATTCATCACAACCCCACCCAGTGACCCCCACACCCCCTGTCTTCATTCATCACAACCCTACCCAGTGACCCCCACACCCCCTGTCTTCATTCATCACAACCCTACCCAGTGACCCCCACACCCCCTGTCTTCATTCATCACAACCCTACCCAGTGACCCCCACACCCCCTGTCTTCATTCATCACAACCCCACCCAGTGACCCCCACACCCCCTGTCTTCATTCATCACAACCCCACCCAGTGACCCCCACACCCCCTGTCTTCATTCATCACAACCCCACCCAGTGACCCCCACACCCCCTGTCTTCATTCATCACAACCCCACCCAGTGACCCCCACACCCCCTGTCTTCATTCATCACAACCCTACCCAGTGACCCCCACACCCCCTGTCTTCATTCATCACAACCCTACCCAGTGACCCCCACACCCCCTGTCTTCATTCATCACAACCCCCTGTCTTCATTCATCACAACCCCACCCAGTGACCCCCACACAAAAAGGGGTTTCCCACTGCCTTATTTCCAGCAGTCAAAATTTCAATGGCATGTTTATTTCTCTGACCCTAAGTCAGCCAGTCTCTCTCTCTCTGTCTCTCTCTCTCTCTCTCTTTACTAATTAAGATGGAGCCCCACAGACTTCCCAGGAAATCTTATTAAATGTTATTTAACTTAGATCAAAGGGGTACAAATAACTGGGCTACTAATGTTCAGAAATGTTTGGTAAAGGTAAAGATGTGCCGTGCCACCCCCCATGCATTTCTCGGTTAATTGTATTTTTCCGTTTTTGCCTTTCTTACCATACATAAAGCTGTATTTTAGGAACATTTTGAGCTAATTACCTTTTTGGAATACTAACCCTAACCCTAACCCTAGCCCTAAACCTACCCCTACCCCCCACTATGTACTGCAGTACACCGCGATTTGTCACAGTTGTGGTTCGTTGCGTTTTTCCGTCTTATACGGTGGGGGGGTTTTTTTCCGTCTTTATAATACGGTGGGGTTGGGGGGGGGGGTTAGGGTTAGGGTTAGGGCTAGGGTTAGGGTTAGGGTTAGGGTTAGTATTCCAAAAAGGTTATTAGCTAAAAATGTTCCTAAAATACAGCTTTATGTATGGTAAGAAAGGCAATAATGGAAAAATACAATTAACGGAGATAGGTAGGGGGGGGTGGCACATCTTGACCTTTACCAAATGTTTATATGAAAATGGATTTGGATATGCTTGGTTTCACCAGAATGTTGGAAGTGATCATGTGTTCATTAGATCCTGTAGACAAAGATTAATTGACAATAGATGGCAAGCCTGGAACAGTCATGTGCAAAACAGTGACAGATTTTACATGTACAGAATGTTTGGCCAGCACTGATGATCATAATTGTTTAAACCTACCTGAAAAGTAATATTGCCAGGCATTTAAAATTCGTTATGATTAGATTTAGACTTGGGATTTCTGACCTCTTTGTACATTCAAAGCGATACGCTGACATTCTAAATATAAATTTAACATGCCCTCTTTGCAAGGAAAATCAGGACAACGAGTTACATTTTGTACTTGCTTGCTCATTTTTTAATGAGTTGAGAAAAGAATTGATAGCACCTAAATTTTACAGAAATCCCAGCTTATTTAAGCTTAGTCTATTGATGTCTAGTAGAAATGAGAACACGATTCATAAACTGTCTATATATTTGTATAAGACCTTTAAGATTAGAAGTGTTGCTTTGTCATAAGTATCGTATTGTTGCTAATTATTGATGTATTGATAATCCACTTCTTTACATGTTGACACACCCTTCCTAATGGGGCGATGCCTTTTCTGGAATAAAATATTGTCATTGTCATTGTTTCTCTCTTTCTCTCTCCCTCTCACTAAAGCGCTGTTTTAATCCGTCAAGTTCTAGATAGCTTGCTTCTGCTTATTCACAGTGGTCAATTCTGCTCAGCTCTCTCTGACTCTCTCTCTCTCCTTCTCTCTCCCTCTTTCTGTTGACTCACCAAAGCGCTGTTTTAATCGGTCAAGGTCTGGATAGTTTGGTCCTTCTGACCCATTACAGTGGTCAGCTCTCCATCTTTCTCTCTCTCTCTCACACACACACACACACACAATTTACTCACCAAAGCATTATTTTCATTGGTCAAGGTCTGAATAGTCTGCTCCTTCTGCCCGTTGACAGTGGTCAGTTGTGACAGCTGTTTCCTCAGCTGATCTATCTCTGCTTGCAGCTGCTTCTCTCTTGACTGTCAGCATAAAATAATTAACCAATAGAATAATATGCTTCGTTTTATCAATTGATATAATAATATCACATATCGTCAGTGAAATTCAAAAACCTTGCATCTCGATTTCTTTTTTTTAATAGTTAGATACATAGTCTGTTCTCTAATTTTTTACGCCACCTTCCACCAAAAGCTGGTATCTCTATGAGGTTGTGAAAATATAAGAAAAACTCTTAAGTCCCAAATTCAGATCTACGTTAAGGACATGCACCCCCCCAAAAACCTCGTATCTTCATTCTTTTCAAGTCTAAATTTTTTTAAAAAGAAGTAATTTTAACAAAATGCAGGACTAAACTTGCAATGTCTTGAACAACATATTCATCATAGTTAATCAAGTGTGGTCAACGCGGTTAATTTAAAACAAGGTTTTTGAATTTCACCGATAACATGAGCCTTTGGAGTTAACAGACCTTTTTTTTAAATTTGGTTATATTGCGCTATTGTATTCTATTTTATGTGTTCTACTTTATTGTAATCTTTTTATGTACAAGTGTATTATTAAATTGAGTGATCGTGGTATATTTTTACATGTCCTATAAAGTTTTATGTGTTGGATATTTAATTATTATGCTCTTATTGTATAAGTGTTTATGCTGTGCCACAAATCAATTTCTCACTTTTGAGACCTACCATCAGAAGCTGCTTCTCCTTCTGGCACGCCTCCAGACACACGCTGCTGCCCCCCTCTCTGGAGGAACCAGCGGGCACGGACGTCCTGCGGCCTTGAGAGGTCGGCCTGGGGGTCGGTAAGGTCATGGCGTTGCCCTGGATCCCCACCACAGACATGGGAGCCACCTGGTGGACGGAGCCTCGAGGAAGAGCCTGCGTTGTGGACGCGTGCTGCGACTGCGACTGTGAGCGAGACCTGTCCACGTTGCTTGTTCTTCTGGTGCTTAAAGATCCCGTAGTAGTAGGCTGCGTTCGCCTCCCCGAGCGCGCCGATGAAGACATTGTTGTTTTGTTTCTTTTTTTGTTTTTGCTTTTTCCAGAGTTTTTTGGCTGACTCGTGTCAATGAAGTGAGTCACGTTTTTTTGGCTCACTCGTGTCAATGAAGTGTGTCTATGTTTTTGGCTCACTCGTGTCAATGAAGTGAGTCACGTTTTTTTGGCTCACTCGTGTCAACGAAGTGTGTCTATGTCTTTGGCTCACTCGTGTCAATGAAGTGAGTCTGTTTTTTGGCTCACTCGTGTCAACGAAGTGAGTCTATGTTTCTAATGTTCTTTCTGTTTTCTGTTTAAGAGGTTAATTATCGAAGCCAGTTGACTAATCTATATACACCTTTCTTTTTTAATACATTCTGAAAAAAAAACCCACACCAACCAACAAGAATCTGATTAACTACCATCAACAAGACGAAGGCTGTTGCTCCAAGAAAGAAAAAAAAAAACTACAGTCGCACACCCCGCCTAACGGGCACTCCAGTGTCGCAGACACACCTGGTAATAGACGATTTTCGGAAAAAAACTAGGGGAGAGCACTTCGTGAAAATTAGAGTTGCTTACCTCCATTATTCGGTCAAATGCCATAGCAACAATGGCGTCGAAGCTTGAAACCGCAGGATGCGAGTCAGCGACTTGCAAACATTTATTTTTGAAAAATTAGGGGTGGCCAGTGGCCACAACCTGATAAAACTTGTAAAATGTGAGGTAAAAATATAAATTACATAATGTTTTAGAATGACGCACAGTGTTCTAAGTGCTGTATGTCTGCTCACACACACGAGTCGATAGGCTACGAGAGCTGGTGGCAGAGTGACGTCCCCTGTTTGACCGATTGAATTAGGCAAGATCACTCCCACACACCATGAAACTCCCCTTAATTATTTCCGAACAATTCCTATTAGGACAATTTTATTCAGTATTTTCTCTACTTTATTAATATTACTACAAAGAGATTCTTCAGTATAACGACCACCTTGCAGTATAGTAATGGACAGTTCTATTTTTAGCTACCCACTTGGGTGGTTGGAATACTGAGGTTTGTCTTTGCCTCCACATTCGGCGCTACTTGAAAATCTTGGACACAGTCTTCTTCATTTCAATCCAAAAAGTAAATCAGAACATTATTTTCTTATTATTCTGCTTTTCAGAATATTACAGAACAAATAGGAAAGTTAAAGATAACCGAGTTTGTTTCTGAGGTTCACAAATACAGACATTGGACACACAAAAAAGTTTGATCTTAGCAAAGAAGGGAGAATCTGGATCAGAGTTTTTCAAATGACAAGAGTGTGCTTACAAGTTACAGTAATACAAGTACAGGCTCCTTCATCATTTTTTTTCATGATGATCAACTGAAACAGAAAAAGAGACTACAAATTAGTCCGTGTACACACATAAGTGGATATTCTATGCGGAAACCTGTGCGCAATCCATACATAAGTGAAACAAAGAAGGGAAGATTTGCGCACGTGTCCGAATTTCCTTTAATATATATGCGTAAACTTTTATCCTTCTTTCTTCCACTTGTTTAGGGTTTTCTGTACGGAACTTACGTGTCTAATGTGAACCGGGCCTTACACTACCGATACTAATTCTTTTGTTTTTTAATTTAACTGGCAAAGCAAAACAGAAAGAAAACAAAAAACAAAAAATGCAGAACATCAAACGTTCAAAACAAGATATTAACAAAATTTGGGTTAAAACAACTTATTTAATGCTCCCTTTAACCCTTTCACTGCCAGCCATATTTCAGTCAAAAATGTCCATTAAATTTACCTGGGTAGAGAACAAAATCCATCTGCAGTATTGGGGATTCTTCTGTGACATATAAAATAAGGTCTATCCTTACTTCCCAAAACTAAGACAATAGGGTCTTTGAATAATAGACCCCAATTTGATGCCTTTTAGTGACATAGAAGTGAAATCATTGTGGTGCTAAAATGCGACTTTGGCGGTGAAAGGGTTAATTGCTTGGAGTATTACAGTCAAACCTCTATTTTAAGACTTCCAAAAAGTCAGAAAAAAAAAATCAGTCTTAAATTGGAGGGGTCAGTTTCATACATAAAATATAGTAAGCTACGTTAAATCTGTGCCACAAAAATCAGTCTTAAATGAGAGGAGGTCCTTTAACCTTTACCGGATCATGCTTTTGACTACACAGACACGATGGCGGGGGTCTCCCACGACCCCTACTCAGCAAAGAGCGAATTCCTAGGTGTTTATCCCTGTCCGGATGGCGGGGGTCTCCCACGACCCCTACTTGTCAAAGAGGCACCATGTGTTTATCCCTGTCCGGATGGCGGGGGTCTCCCACGACCCCTACTTGTCAAAGAGGCACCATGTGTTTATCCCTGTCCGGATGGCGGGGGTCTCCCACGACCCCTACTTGTCAAAGAGGCACCATGTGTTTATCCCTGTCCGGATGGCGGGGGTCTCCCACGACCCCTACTTGTCAATGAGTCACCATGTGTTTATCCCTGTCCGGATGGCGGGGGTCTCCCACGACCCCTACTCAATGCACTGCAGTGCTCTTTAAAGTAGGGGTCGTGGGAGACCCCTGTCATCCGGACAGGTATATCAAACTTACGCGTCATATTACGTCATTTGTATTTCATACACATTAATGAAATTTAACACACTTAAAGCCATTTACGTTTTTGACAAAGTTATGAAATTTCATGAAGATTGCTTAAATAGTTTTAGAGATATAACATGTTTTGTGTGGACCCCAGAAGTCCGGTAAAGGTTAACAGAGGGTCTTATAACAGAGGTTTGACTGTAGTAGCTAATCAACATTGTCAGCATAAATAACATGTTTCTTTCTCCTTTCTTAATCACTATTTGGGGCACACAAGTAATACGTACGCGTGCCTCAGCCTTCACATACTTTAACCCTTTCACCGCCAATGTCGCATTTTTGCACCACAATGATTTACCATTAAAACTCTTGAAATCAGGGTCTATTATACAATGACATTGTGTTCCTAAGTTTGGGTGGTAAGGCTTGACCCTATTCTAAATGTGTCACAGAAACATCCCACAATATTGCAGACGAAATCTTTAC
>CM065702.1:29724582-29739582 GCA_017654935.2 Phymorhynchus buccinoides
TCCAGGGAGCCTCATAGGTTCCGGATTAAGGGGCAATGCCCTTTTGGGGGCCCTGCCCCCTGGACAATTTTGCAATTTAGTGATTATTAAAGACCTACCACGTCACGTGTCAAAATCACAGTTTCCACGTGCTTTCCCTCTTATAGCTAGTAAGAAATCTTAAGAAATCTTCCTAGCATAAGAGGGAATGTGACACGTGACGTGGGGGGTCTTTAAGGTAAACATCACTCTCTTCCCCATGACAACATGAGTTGTAAGTCATATTTACGAGTGGTCTAATACTGTGTTGCCATGGGGAAAGAGGGATATTTTGTGAATAATGTTAACGTGTACAGAGACCTTAAGCTGTGAAGTTGTGCATTGTTGTATTCGACCATAACCACTAGAGGAAAATAATTAAAAAAAAAAACAAAGTAAGAAAAAGAAAACGATAATTGAACTCTCAAATCAAACGACATGAAAATGAGTCTATAGTGATTACAGACTGCAACATTTCCCAGAAAGTTGAAATGAACCCTTAAATCCACCCCTCTTGAGATATTTAGCAAACAAACCAGGTTTTCCAAAATCAGGTTTTCCACAATATTATGCGCACATTTCAGTTTAGCGTTTGAAATGTACACGCACGCCGCAAACATACATCATTTATTGAAAAAAACACCCCCCACCAACAAACAAATCCACACAAGCAACCAACAATTTGTTAACGAAACAACAGAAAAGCAATTTACACAAACTCTAGGGGAAGACGGGGTAAAAAGCGCATGGGCGGGTAAGAAGCCCACCCCAATTATCTCATGAAATCAGTAAAGAAAATTTCAGTCAAATTTGCCCATGAGACGAATGCTAGACATTAACGCTCGTCTCATGGGCAAAATGAGACTGAAATTTGCTTCATTTCATGAGATAATTACCCGCCCATGCGCTTTTTACCCCGAGATGTGCCCCCCCCCCCCCCCCCCCCCTACTACGTTTCTCGGTTAATTATATTTTTCCGTGATTGCCTTTCTTACCATACATAAAGCTGTATTTTAGGAACATTTTTAGCTAATAACCTTTTTGGAATACTAACCCTAGCCCTAACCCTAACCCCCCACCCTATAAGACGGGAAAACGCAACGAACCACAACTGTGACAAATCGCGGTGTACTGCAGTACATAGTGGGGGGTAGGGTTAGGTTTAGGGCTAGGGTTAGGGTTAGGGTTAGGGTTAGTATTCCAAAAAGGTAATTAGCTCAAAATGTTCCTAAAATACAGCTTTATGTATGGTAAGAAAGGCAAACACGGAAAAATACAATTAACCGAGAAATGCAGGGGGGGGGGGGGGGGGGGGGCACATCTTGACCTTTACCCAATTTTTTGTTACGGTAATCAAAGACGCATACGCAAACCATTTCATCATCACATTCTCTCTAAACCCCCCACCCCCACCCCCCCACCCCCCCCCCCCCTCCTCTTGCCATCAACACACCTATAATGTGCGTGCCACCCTTGCTCCCATCACATCCATCACATATTATTTCGCACGAAATGTAGGCCCACATTGCCTGCGCATTCACCATCGCATGAATGCACACACGTTAATTTGCATAAATGTGACCCAGCACCACGAAAGGGACATTAAGTCGCTGAGCTAGTTTCTCACAACAGGCTTGGAAAGTCAAAAATCTCATTTTTGGGTCAATTTTGAGTTATGGGTATTTTTGTGTTCTCTAACATCTTATCTTTTATATTAATAAAGGATAATCTTTAATATGGTCTCTAAATTGGTCTTATAAGTGTTTTAAAATGAGTAGGCCTAGGTCAGTGCATTTTTTACAGCTAGGCCAGACTTGATACTGTGTTTTCTCTAAATGGCCGACGCTCACCCTACTAACTTAACAAGCGCGGATTCGCAATCGTTTGTGGCGTGCGACAATTGAAAACGAAACATCATTTTAAAGAGCAGCCTCAATTTGAAGTGCAGCCTCGATTTGAAGTGCGACAATTTTGTAGCCTCGATTTGAAGTGCGACAATTTTGGACCGACCGACAGATCGGACCGACAGACAGACCAACAAAGTGAGTTATAGGTTTGTGGCTTGTGCCACAAACAAAAATGTTCATAACTCTGGAAAGAAAAGAGATACAAGAATGATTCTGGTTCTTGTATCATTAGAAAGAGAATCGTCTGAATTTTTCAAATGTATACTTTTCTCAGAATGGTCAGTTTGACACTTAATGTCCCTTTCGTGGTGCTGGGTCACATATGCACACATAATTTGCGTAAATGAACATACGAGTATGTACAATGAAAAACAAAAACAAAAACAAAAGGGAGGGTGTGTGGGTGTGTTAGTGTTATGTTTTTTCCCTTTCTAATGTGATTCGAAATGTGCGAAAGAAAATTAAGGTTTTTTGAAAGTCCTCCTATCGTTTTATACTTTGTATTATAATCTACCTCCAATATTATGGCAAGAAACTTCATGTAGGTGTAGAGTGGCACAGAGGTAACGCGTTCGCCTCGTGTCAAATAAACCCGAGTTCGAACCTGGGCGGTACAGGGGATTTTTCCTCTCACTTTGCACTAGGCCTTAGGGTCTGAACGTGGAGTCTATCGGATGAGACGATAAACCGAGGTCCCGTGTGCCTATGCACTCAGCACACGTTAATCCCAGTGGCAACGAAAAAGTTGTCATTAATTGGTCAAAAATTACCCCCCCCCCCCCTCCTCCTTTCCTTCCTCATCGGTCACACAAAAATCGCATGCAAAAACATTCGGGTGGCGCGCCTCTGACTGCGACACGCTCTCCGGGTGATTATCAATAAAATTCGTTTAAACCAAAACATTAGCCAACTTTCGCTGCCTCGCGGCTGGTTAGATACCTTGTGACCAGGGCCTGTATTCACACCGAGATAGTATGAGACTTATCATCATGGTACTATCTTAGAAGTCCTTCTAAAGTAGTAGAGCTTAAATAATAGGACTTTAGATGGACTTTTGATTTAAAGACCCACCAGATCACGTGTCAAAATCACGGGTTTCACACGCGTTTTCCCTCTTATAGCTGGTAAGAAATCGTGTTTTGACCAGGTTTGACTCCCATACAAATGCCCCCCAAATTCAAAGCGAAACACCATTTTAAAGAGCAGCCTCAATTTGAAGTTACGGGGGAATTTGTATGTGGGTCACAGCTACCCCCCCAAAAAAAAACCCCCAAGGGACTTAATCGTGGTGGGTCAGTGTGTGTTTTAAGATATTATTATGATGATAAATCTCATACTATCTCAACGTGAACGCAGGCCGAGGGGGCCGTTTCTGTGACAAGGGCTAACGTTACGTTGCGCTCGCTCAAATCGGCAAAAACGGTCTAAGAAACACCTTTCGTTTGCCGATAGTTCGCGTGTCGTTTTGTTCTTGCCAAACACCGAGCAAGCGGCGAACTATCCGGAACTAGTAGGGGGTGAATACATTTCTTGTTGTTGATTGGTCCATTAAAGTTTGGTTAAAATAATACTTTTTTTGGACCAATCAGACAAGAGTTTGTAATATCCTTCTGCAAACTTTTTCTAAAGTATTTCTTAGACCCCTTTTAGCGTAACAAGGTCGAGTTTCTCTAGATAACGGTCGACGCGTGAATAACGCTTACGCCAAACGGGGCCTAAGAAACACCCTAAACGTTTGCTAAGGTCAGATAACTCTTTAAGCTTACTCTTCATCTTTGGGAGAGAGAAAAGGGTTGCTATTATAAGGGAGATAAATCATACCTCTCTGTCAGTTTGTACAAAGTTTTCGATTTCACCCACGTCCACGTTTGTTTGCAGAAAATTAAATTTGCACTAACATGATGAAAATTAAGAAAGAGCACCCCAAAACACTTGCGTTTGTTTAATTCGCTAAAATCATCCCGTATTTTTTCACAATAGACAAAATAATATTTGCTGTGGCAAGCTTGTTGTTTAGGTCTTCCATTTTTAAAGTTCAAGTCTCGTCACGCGAGAGATAAAAAAAAAAGCCTGAAGTATCAATATTTCCCATGATCCTTCAAATAGTTTGTCGCTTGCTACCTCGATCACAGCCACAAAACGTTTTCGACAAACGTCGGCAAAAGAGGTGTTTCTTAGTACCGTTTTTGCCGATTTGCACTCACGCTATGTAACGTTACGTTAGCCCTTGTGAAACGGCCCCCAGGTTAGGCCCCTATTAGGCGCTTTGTCGACTGAGCGCCTTCACTTTGCCAACCGTGAGACGCATGCCCGCAGAAGAAGAAAAAGAAGAAGCAGAAGAAGAAGCAGAAGAAGTAGACCTAGGGGGAGGCTGAATTATGCTCCACGGCCTCTATCATGGGCCTCAGGAAGGCTCGGGCCACGGACGTGCACGGAGAAGGGGTCTTCATGAGGTTGAGGGTCATCGTGTAGAGCAGGCGGGTCCGCAAGTCTTCGCCCAGCTTGAACTGCAAAAAAATGGTTAAATATTTTCTTTTTAAATGTGTGAGAGAAGAGAGGGGATGGGGGAGTGAGGAGGAGTGGGTGGAGAGGGGGAAGAGAAGAGAGAGAGGCTAAGGAGGGAGTGTGGGGGAGGGGGGGGGGGCAGAAAATGGAGGGAAGTCTTCAGGAGGTTGTGAGTCTTCGTGTAGAGCAGGCTTCACCCAGTTTGAACTGCCAAAAAAAGGGTTAAATTATAATCTAAAATAAAAATGTGTGAGAGAGAGAGGGGATGGGGAAGGGAGGAGGGGTGGGTGGAGAGGGGGAAGAGAAGAGAGAGAGGCGAAGGAGGGAGTGGGAGGGGGGGGGGGCAGAAAATGGAACGTCTTCAGGAGGTTGTGGGTCATATGGTATAGCAGGTTGGTTCGCAAGTCTTCACCCAGCTTGAACTGCAAAAAAGGGTTAAATTATAATCTTAAAAAAATGTGTGAGAGAGAGAGAGAGGGGATGGGAGAAGGAGGAGGGGTGGGTGGAGAGGGGGAAGAGAAGAGAGAGAGGCGAAGGAAGGGAGTGGGAGGGGGGGGGGGAGACAGAAAATGGAAAGTCTTCATGAGGTTGTGGGTCATATGGTACAGCAGGTTGGTTCGCAAGTCTTCACCCAGCTTGAACTGCAAAAAGGTTTAATTTTTAAAATAAATAAGTGTGAGAGAGAAAGAGGGGAAGGGGAGATGGGTGGGAGGGGAGGGGGGTGGGAGAGGATGGATGGGGGGAGAGGGGGGAAGAGAGAAGAGAGAGGCGAAGGAGGGAGAGAGAGAGGCAGGGGGGGGGGGGGGGGGAGACAGAAAATGGAAGGAGTCTTCGGGATGTTGTGAGTCATTGTTGCAGAGCAGGCGGGGATCGCAAGTCTTCACCCAGCTTGAACTGCTAAAAAGGGTTAAATTATAATCTAAATAAAAAAGTATGAGAGAGAGAGAGGGATGGGGGAGGGAGGAGGGGTGGGTGGAGAGCAGGAAGAGAAGAGAGAGAGGCGAAGGAGGGAGAGACAGAAAATGGAAAGAGTTTTCGGGAGGTTGCGAGTCATCGTTGTAGAGCAGGTGGGGTTCGCGAGTCTTCACCCAGCTTGAACTGCTAAAAAGGTTTAAATTATAATTTTTTAAAAATGTGTGAGAGAGAGAGAGAGAGAGAGGGGATGGGGGAGGGAGGAGGGGGGGGTGGTTGGAGAGGAGAGATGGGGGGAGAGGGGGAAGAGAAGACAGAGAGAGAAGCGAAGGAGGGACAGAAAATGGAGGGAGTCTTCGGGAGGTTGTTAGTCATCGTTGTAGAGCAGGCGGGGTTCGCAAGTCTTCACCCAGCTTGAACTGCAAAAGGGTTAAAAATGAATGAATATAATGTATATAGAGAGAGACAGGGGTGGCTGGGAGAGGGAGGGAGAGGGGGGAGAGAGACAGACAAGAGAGGGAGTCTCCAGAAGGTCGCGGGTCATCGTGGACAGCAGGTTGGTCCGCAAGTTTTCACCCAGTTTAAACCGCAAAAAAGGTCTCCCCCCAAAGACGGAGTGTGGCTTGCCCACATAGCGGGGCAATCAAAAAAGGTCTCCCCCCAAAGACGGAGTGTGGCTTGCCCACATAGCGGGGCAATCAAAAAAGGTCTCCCCCCAAAGACGGAGTGTGGCTTGCCCACATAGCGGGGCAATCAAAAAAGGTCTCCCCCCAAAGACGGAGTGTGGCTTGCCCACATAGCGGGGCAATCAAAAAAGGTCTCCCCCCAAAGACGGAGTGTGGCTTGCCCACATAGCGGGGCAATCAAAAAAGGTCTCCCCCCAAAACTTGCCCACGGAGTGTGGCTTGCCCACATGGCGGGGCAATCAAAAAAGGTCTCCCCCCAAAGACGGAGTGTGGCTTGCCCACATAGCGGGGCAATCAAAAAAGGTCTCCCCCCAAAGACGGAGTGTGGCTTGCCCACATAGCGGGGCAATCAAAAAAGGTCTCCCCCCAAAGACGGAGTGTGGCTTGCCCACATAGCGGGGCAATCAAAAAAGGTCTCCCCCCAAAGACGGAGTGTGGCTTGCCCACATAGCGGGGCAATCAAAAAAGGTCTCCCCCCAAAGACGGAGTGTGGCTTGCCCACATAGCGGGGCAATCAAAAAAGGTCTCCCCCCAAAGACGGAGTGTGGCTTGCCCACATAGCGGGGCAATCAAAAAAGGTCTCCCCCCAAAGACGGAGTGTGGCTTGCCCACATAGCGGGGCAATCAAAAAAGGTCTCCCCCCAAAGACGGAGTGTGGCTTGCCCACATAGCGGGGCAATCAAAAAAGGTCTCCCCCCAAAGACGGAGTGTGGCTTGCTTGCCCACATAGCGGGGCAATCAAAAAAGGTCTCCCCCCAAAGACGGAGTGTGGCTTGCCCACATAGCGGGGCAATCAAAAAAGGTCTCCCCCCAAAGACGGAGTGTGGCTTGCCCACATAGCGGGGCAATCAAAAAAGGTCTCCCCCCAAAGACGGAGTGTGGCTTGCCCACATAGCGGGGCAATCAAAAAAGGTCTCCCCCCAAAGACGGAGTGTGGCTTGCCCACATAGCGGGGCAATCAAAAAAGGTCTCCCCCCAAAGACGGAGTGTGGCTTGCCCACATAGCGGGGCAATCAAAAAAGGTCTCCCCCCAAAGACGGAGTGTGGCTTGCCCACATAGCGGGGCAATCAAAAAAGGTCTCCCCCCAAAGACGGAGTGTGGCTTGCCCACATAGCGGGGCAATCAAAAACGGTCTCCCCCCAAAGACGGAGTGTGGCTTGCCCACATAGCGGGGCAATCAAAAAAGGTCTCCCCCCAAAGACGGAGTGTGGCTGTGCCCACATAGCGGGGCAATCAAAAAAGGTCTCCCCCCAAAGACGGAGTGTGGCTTGCCCACATAGCGGGGCAATCAAAAAAGGTCTCCCCCCAAAGACGGAGTGTGGCTTGCCCACATAGCGGGGCAATCAAAAAAGGTCTCCCCCCAAAGACGGAGTGTGGCTTGCCCACATAGCGGGGCAATCAAAAAAGGTCTCCCCCCAAAGACGGAGTGTGGCTTGCCCACATAGCGGGGCAATCAAAAAAGGTCTCCCCCCAAAGACGGAGTGTGGCTTGCCCACATAGCGGGGCAATCAAAAAAGGTCTCCCCCCAAAGACGGAGTGTGGCTTGCCCACATAGCGGGGCAATCAAAAAAGGTCTCCCCCCAAAGACGGAGTGTGGCTTGCCCACATAGCAAAGACGACGGGTGTGGCTTGCCCACATAGCGGGGCAATCAAAAAAGGTCTCCCCCCAAAGACGGAGTGTGGCTTGCCCACATAGCGGGGCAATCAAAAACGGTCTCCCCCCAAAGACGGAGTGTGGCTTGCCCACATAGCGGGGCAATCAAAAAAGGTCTCCCCCCAAAGACGGAGTGTGGCTTGCCCACATAGCGGGGCAATCAAAAAAGGTCTCCCCCCAAAGACGGAGTGTGGCTTGCCCACATAGCGGGGCAATCAAAAACGGTCTCCCCCCAAAGACGGAGTGTGGCTTGCCCACATGGCGGGGCAATCAAAAACGGTCTCCCCCCAAAGACGGAGTGTTTGCTTACCCACATAGACGGCGGGGCAATCAAAAACGGTCTCCCCCCAAAGACGGAGTGTGGCTTGCCCACATAGCGGGGCAATCAAAAAAGGTCTCCCCCCAAAGACGGAGTGTGGCTTGCCCACATAGCGGGGCAATCAAAAAAGGTCTCCCCCCAAAGACGGAGTGTGGCTTGCCCACATAGCGGGGCAATCAAAAAAGGTCTCCCCCCAAAGACGGAGTGTGGCTTGCCCACATAGCGGGGCAATCAAAAAAGGTCTCCCCCCAAAGACGGAGTGTGGCTTGCCCACATAGCGGGGCAATCAAAAAAGGTCTCCCCCCAAAGACGGAGTGTGGCTTGCCACATGGCGGGGTAATCAAAAACGGTCTCCCCCCAAAGACGGAGTGTGGCTTGCCCACATAGCGGGGCAATCAAAAAAGGTCTCCCCCCAAAGACGGAGTGTGGCTTGCCCACATAGCGGGGCAATCAAAAAAGGTCTCCCCCCAAAGACGGAGTGTGGCTTGCCCACATAGCGGGGCAATCAAAAAAGGTCTCCCCCCAAAGACGGAGTGTGGCTTGCCCACATAGCGGGGCAATCAAAAAAGGTCTCCCCCCAAAGACGGAGTGTGGCTTGCCCACATAGCGGGGCAATCAAAAAAGGTCTCCCCCCAAAGACGGAGTGTGGCTTGCCCACATAGCGGGGCAATCAAAAAAGGTCTCCCCCCAAAGACGGAGTGTGGCTTGCCCACATAGCGGGGCAATCAAAAAAGGTCTCCCCCCAAAGACGGAGTGTGGCTTGCCCACATAGCGGGGCAATCAAAAAAGGTGTCCCCCCAAAGACGGAGTGTGGCTTGCCCACATAGACGGCGGGGCAATCAAAAAAGGTCTCCCCCCAAAGACGGAGTGTGGCTTGCCCACATAGCGGGGCAATCAAAAACGGTCTCCCCCCAAAGACGGAGTGTGGCTTGCCCACATAGCGGGGCAATCAAAAAAGGTCTCCCCCCAAAGACGGAGTGTGGCTTGCCCACATAGCGGGGCAATCAAAAAAGGTCTCCCCCCAAAGACGGAGTGTGGCTTGCCCACATAGCGGGGCAATCAAAAAAGGTCTCCCCCCAAAGACGGAGTGTGGCTTGCCCACATAGCGGGGCAATCAAAAAAGGTCTCCCCCCAAAGACGGAGTGTGGCTTGCCCACATAGCGGGGCAATCAAAAAAGGTCTCCCCCCAAAGACGGAGTGTGGCTTGCCCACATAGCGGGGCAATCAAAAAAGGTCTCCCCCCAAAGACGGAGTGTGGCTTGCCCACATAGCGGGGCAATCAAAAAAGGGTCTCCCCCCAAAGACGGAGTGTGGCTTGCCCACATAGCGGGGCAATCAAAAAAGGTCTCCCCCCAAAGACGGAGTGTGGCTTGCCCACATAGCGGGGCAATCAAAAAAGGTCTCCCCCCAAAGACGGAGTGTGGCTTGCCCACATAGCGGGGCAATCAAAAACGGTCTCCCCCCAAAGACGGAGTGTGGCTTGCCCACATAGCGGGGCAATCAAAAAAGGTCTCCCCCCAAAGACGGAGTGTGGCTTGCCCACATAGCGGGGCAATCAAAAAAGGTCTCCCCCCAAAGACGGAGTGTGGCTTGCCCACATAGCGGGGCAATCAAAAAAGGTCTCCCCCCAAAGACGGAGTGTGGCTTGCCCACATAGCGGGGCAGTCAAAAACGGTCTCCCCCCAAAGACGGAGTGTGGCTTGCCCACATAGCGGGGCAGTCAAAAACGGTCTCCCCCCAAAGACGGAGTGTGGCTTGCCCACATAGCGGGGCAATCAAAAAAGGTCTCCCCCCAAAGACGGAGTGTGGCTTGCCCACATAGCGGGGCAATCAAAAAAGGTCTCCCCCCAAAGACGGAGTGTGGCTTGCCCACATAGCGGGGCAATCAAAAAAGGTCTCCCCCCAAAGACGGAGTGTGGCTTGCCCACATAGCGGGGCAATCAAAAAAGGTCTCCCCCCAAAGACGGAGTGTGGCTTGCCCACATAGCGGGGCAATCAAAAAAGGTCTCCCCCCAAAGACGGAGTGTGGCTTGCCCACATAGCGGGGCATTCAAAAAAGGTCTCCCCCCAAAGACGGAGTGTGGCTTGCCCACATAGCGGGGCAATCAAAAAAAAGGTCTCCCCCCAAAGACGGAGTGTGGCTTGCCCACATAGCGGGGCAATCAAAAAAGGTCTCCCCCCAAAGACGGAGTGTGGCTTGCCCACATAGCGGGGCAATCAAAAAAGGTCTCCCCCCAAAGACGGAGTGTGGCTTGCCCACATAGCGGGGCAATCAAAAAAGGTCTCCCCCCAAAGACGGAGTGTGGCTTGCCCACATAGCGGGGCAATCAAAAACGGTCTCCCCCCAAAGACGGAGTGTGGCTTGCCCACATGGCGGGGCAATCAAAAACGGTCTCCCCCCAAAGACGGAGTGTGGCTTGCCCACATGGCGGGGCAATCAAAAACGGTCGCACTGACACGTAATGTTCTCATCCCTAGCTGATGCAGCTGTGCCATAGTGTTCAAGTGCTTCGGCTGTTGTTGGGATGATCCCTGGAGTCTTTTAGCCAGGGTACGTTCAACAACAACAACAACAACAACAACAACAACACAACAACAACAAACCAACCGCGAAAGGGTTAACAAATCTAGCTCGTACTGCAAAACGGGTCAAACAAACAAAAAAGAAAAAAGAGTAGAGAGGGTGGGGCGAGGGTGGAGGGAGGGAGCAGGGAGGGAGATGGGGGACACAGAGAGAAAGAGACACTGGACACTGGACACTGGACAACTTTATTTGACAAGGATAAAGATTTTAGGAATCTTTATCCTTGTCAAATAAAGTTGTCCAGTGTCTCTTTCTCTCTGTGAGAGAGAGGAGGCGCGGGGGTGTGGGGGGGTGTGTGGGGGGGGGGGGGGGGGTTAGTTAGGCCCAGCATGTCCGTCTTCGTATGGAGAAAATGTTTCTAAAACAAAGGCAGGAGAATGGACCAGGGGCAGTATTCTCATCAGAGATGCTAACTTAGCAGCTATAATAACTTATCATTGCAGTTAGCATCTCGACGTGAATACCAACCCTGTAAGGCAGAAAGATAGTAGGTGACAGAAAGCCAAGGGAAAAGGCAGACTCAAAGAGACTGGCGGATTTAGACAAAGTTACAATAACAGAAATTCTGTGTGTGTGTGTGTAGGAGGGGGGTGGGGGGACTATTTGCACACACACACACAAAATATCCGGTACCCCCTACGGGAGGACCGTTGGTTGGAATGAAAAAGAAACTTCCCGATGGTGGACCCAGAGACGCGCACTGCGTGGCCTCAGTGCCTGCCCTACCAACACAAGAGGAGCAGCTCTACAACCGCGCCCACACTCACTCACTCACTCACTCACCCTGTAAAAAGCGTCGTAGAAGTGCTGGAAGTTCTCCCTCGTGTGGAACACTTGCCTGTTCCCGTGCAGGATTTGAACCCCGGACCTCTCCGCGTGGCTCAGTACCTGCCCTACCAACACAAGAGGAGCAGCTCTACAACCGCGCCCACACTCACTCACTCACTCACCCTGTAAAAAGCGTCGTAGATGTGCTGAAAGTTCCCCCTCCTGTGGAACACCTGCCTGTTCCCGTGCAGGATTTGAACCCCGGACCTCTCCGCGTGGCTGCAGGCGCTGGTGGGGTCTGTGAAGCGCTTCATGCAGTGGTCTGTTCGGTAGTTCAGCGAACAGTCTAGCCAGAAGAGGTGCTCTGTAAAATAAACAGTACGGTTAATTAAAACCCTTTGAACGCTAGCCATTCCTCAGCCAAGATGTACCATTAAACTTACGTTTTCAAGTGTGACATGCATAAAATAGGGCCCTATCCTTATCTCCCAAAATGAAGAACATAAGGTCACTGGATACCAGACCCTCATTTGATGCCTTATAGTGACATGGGTGTTAAATCATTGTGGTGCCAAGAGGCGACAGTGGCGATGAAAGGGTTTTAACACCAATGTCACACAAAAAGGCATTAAATTGGGGTCTGTTATCCAAAGACACTATTGTCTTGGAGTTTTGGGAAGTAAGTAAGGATATACCTTATTTTATATATGTCACAGAAGAATCCCCAATACCGCGGATGGATTTCGTTCTCTACCCACTAGGTAAATTTAATGGACATTTTTGGCTGAAATATGGCTGGTGATGAAAGGGTTATTGATTTAAACAAGATTTAATCAAATAAAGCACATACAGCAGCACATAATTTAAATAAGTAGAGCACAACAAGCTTAGAGCTTATGCAAGGCACTCCAACAATTTTCAATTACATAGTATTGGCTGCCATGGAAATAAACAGCACAACATCAATATTAGTGTACAATGGAAAGAAAAACAAATAAAACAATAACTTACCAACAAAAACATGAATCAAAACAACAGATTAGAAACGTATTATAATCACATAAAACTCTCTAATCAAAATTTTGCCTTTGGGTTGCAGGGGCAAGGCTGAGACGCGCACTGGTTGCAAACTGCATCAAATCAATAATTTCATCACAGAAACTATACCAACCAGGGCTTAAATGTAACGGGTCACAATAAGGACACACATTAGAGACAGTTATTCTGCCAAAAATCTGTTTGACAGTTGGATGAAATTACTAATAGACTCAAGTATTGTTCTATTTTCACTTTGTTTTTTATCACAGCTTCCGAACAAAAGCAATGATACATTTGTTTTGACATCGTCAGGTAATAAGTCGATAGTCTGTCTACGGGCTTGTTGGAAAAGGGGACAGTGAAAGAGAAAATGACATGCATCTTCTACAGGTGCGTTGCAAGTACAAGCTGGGTTGTTCAGAATATGTCGTTGGAATAAATCATTACGCAAATCACTCATTTGGAGTCTTAATTTACAAATAATTATTTCAGACAGTCGATCTTGTAAGTAGTAATAAGGGGGAACTGTGCTATCTTCGCTACTGAGAAAACGCTTTAAGACACTGAGAGAATCGCACTGCTTGATATTCTCCGGAAGGCTATTCCAAAGGACAGTAGTGGATGGAAAATAAGAGGATTTATAAAGTTCTAATCTACATCTAGGCACTTGTCTCTCTAGGGGATATCGTCTATGGTAGGGATTGATTGATGCAACTAGTTGGGGGAGGCAATTGATTAAATACATAGGTACAGAACCGTTGACAATTTTGTGATACAAAATTATTTTATGACGACGCCGCCTTTCTTTTAAAAATGTGAATCCTGTTTCAGTATACAGCTTTTGATGGCTAGTCCCTCGGACTGAGCCAGTAATTGTTCTGAGTGCATCCAGATGTATTTGTTCAAGATCTTCTGCTTGTTTTTGCGTGCAGTTGTCCCATACCACATCTGAAAAGTCTAAATGGGGCAAAATAAACGATTTATACATTGTTACAAGCGCTTTACGACTTAGTCGGTATTTGTATGACCTAAGGCAAGCAACAAGTGTGCGACACTTAGATAGAATAGATTTGATATGGAGATTCCACTTGCAATTATTTTGAATGATAACTCCTAGATGTTTGTGGTTGTCTGTCTCTTGAAGTACTACATCGTTAAATATTAATGGTTGTGTGTGAGGAAGTGCTTTGTTAGAGATTGTCATCAATTCAGTTTTGGTTTGATTAAATTTAACTTTCCATGTTGATGCCCATCTGTTAATCTTTTCTAAATCCGAATTTAAAATTTTTGTTCGTATGTCAGTATTTTCAAGGCCTAAATACATACTAGTATCATCAGCAAAAAGCTTGATGATAGATTCAATGTCATTTACAATATCATTAATATAGACAAGAAAGAGTAGAGGTCCGAGGACAGAACCTTGAGGGACGCCTGCCGACACAGGGAGATAAGGGGATTTACTACCTTTTAGAACAACTGCTTGCGTGCGCTCCCTTAAATAGTCAGCAAACCACTCAAGCAACTGTCCACGAATACCAAGTGCAAAGAGTTTGTACAGCAAAGCTTGGTGCCACACTTTGTCAAACGCCTTAGATATGTCAAAGAAAACTACCTGCCCGGTTGTCTTAGAATCTAAAAATTTGCAAAAGTCGTCATAAATACCTAACAACTGATAGACGGTAGAGTCTTTGGGGATAAATCCAGATTGTGCTGTGGTTAAAAGGTTATTGTCGTTAAGGTATTTGAAGACATGTTTTTGCACACATTTTTCCATAACTTTGCCTATACAACTCAATAAAGATATGGGACGGTAGTTGTCACACTTTTGTTTATCTCCCTTTTTGAATATGGGAGTGACATGGGCCACCTTCCAAACAGATGGAAATGTGCTTTCTGTTAACGAACGATTAAACAGGCGTGTCAGGGGCTCACAAATAACATCATCAGCAGCTATTAGTATTTTATTATGAATTTACAGCTTTCAGGGTCGAGATTTTTCAATACATCAAGAAGACATCTGGTGTAAGAACTAACATGGAGCCTTGAAATTCGTTAAGTCTAGTATTTTATTATGAATTAAGTCAGGGCCCACAGCTTTACCAGGGTCGAGATTTTTCAATACATCAAGAACGACATCTGGTGTAAGAACTAACTGGTTTATGGAGCCTTGAAATTCGTTAAGTCTAGTATTTTATTATGAATTAAGTCAGGGCCCACAGCTTTACCAGGGTCGAGATTTTTCAATACATCAAGAACGACATCTGGTGTAAGAACTAACTGGTTTATGGAGCCTTGAAATTCGTTAAGTCTAGGAAATGTTTCATCTGTATTATCCATGGAGCATTGAGCAGAAAAATATTTATTGATGCATTAGCCTTTTCCTTAGGAGTGTAACAGGTTGTGTTATTATCTTGAATTGGAGGAATTTCATCTTGTGGCATGTTTTTATTTGAAACGAATGTTTTTACAAGCTTCCACCAATCCTTAGAGCCAAAACGATTTGGGGAAGAAATACGGTTATCTAAATCCGATATATACTCAACTTTTCTTATTCTAATTTTATCTGTAAGGTCGTTACGGACACGACGAAACAGAGCCCAGGTCCTGT
>CM065702.1:29782082-29784582 GCA_017654935.2 Phymorhynchus buccinoides
CCAACGTCAGTTTTAGCACCACAGTGATTTAACACCTATGTCACTAAAAGTCATCAAATTGGGGTCTATTATTCAAAGATCCTAATGTCTTAGTTTTGGGAAGTAAGGATAGACCTTGTTTTATATCTGTCACAGAAGAATCCACAATACTGCAGATGGATTTTGTTCTCTACCCAGGTAAATTTAATAGCAGTTTTTGGCTGAAATATGGCTGGCGGTGAAAGGGTTAATAATTAACACCTGTGTTACAGTGGGTCATTACGACCAGCACAGAGATGCGAAAGAGGTTCCGACAGAGGAGGCTGAAGCGTTTGCCCGACAGCATGATATTATGGAACTGTTTGAAATCGGCTCTGAAGACAGCGAGCAAGTGGAACGGGTGCGTTATCCATGTTGTCATCACCGTTGTCGTCGTCATCGTCATCATCGTCGAAAGTCATTACTATCTTCGTCGTCGTCATCATCATCATCATCATCATCATCATCATCATTCTGATTGTCTCGGTCTCTATGCCTGTCCGCCTGTCTGTCTGTCTGTCTCTCCGTCTCTCTCTCTGTCTGTATGTCTGTCTGTCTCTCTCTCTCTCTCTCTCTCTCTCTCTCTCTCTCTCTCTCTCTCTCTCTCTCTTTCTCTCTCTCTCTCTCTGTCTCTCTCTGTGAGAGAAATGGGTCCATTCTTGCCTTTTTGTGTTATATTACTTTGTATACTTTTGTCACTATTGTCGCCAGTCTTTGTGCTGTTCATCATTTTCTTCATTAATTGTTGTTTATTTGCTTGAGGGCAATGGTGTAAAAAAGCTACCCAGCTTATCTGTTTTACCCTCATACAGCAAACAAACAACTACACGACAAGTGTAAAGTGACGTTATTTTATTCACAAGAGACAAAACAAAACTACTGGATATTTCGGCGAATGCGCCTTTATCAACACAGACAAACAATTAAACAGCAAACAGCAAATATAGCAAAAGGAGCAAAAAGCAGGCAACAAAAGGAGCAAAAAAACAACCAACAAGATCAAAATAAAAAAATTACTTCCCCTCTACTGTCCAATGCGTAAATGATGATTTACGCAACTCATGCGTAAATGATGATTGTCTAGCCTCTCCAAACCTGTAGAAAAGCATTTAAAACGTAATCTTCAGGCATACTTTACTACACATGATCTTTTACATTGTAACCAATGTGCCTTGGCTTTAGAGCAAACAGTACTCACTAATCTAGTCGAACAGTGGCATTCCAATATTAACAATGACCTTCTCACCGGTGCTATTTTCGTCGACTATGCTCAGGCCTTTGATGTCATTGACCACGGCCTTCTATTAGAAAAACTATCATTGTATGGTTTAACCCAAGATTCTATAGCCCTCATTTCGGCCTTGCTGTCTGATAGACGACAAACCGTCTCCAAAGATACTATTACATCTTCATTTCAATCAGTCAAATATGGGGTTCCCCAAGGCTCTGTCTTAGGACCTATGCTCTTCACCATTTATACAAATGACCTTCCCCTTCATCTTACTGCATCGTGCGAACTTTTTGCACACTTACGCACTTACGCACTTACGCACGCACGCACGCATGCACGCACGCACGCGCACGCACACGCACGCACACGCACACACACACACACACACACACACACACACACACACACTTCTCATCCCTAGCTGGTGCATTTGTAATATTGTGTTCAAGTGCTTCCAGTGTTGAACACCTTGTAACACTTTGGTTACAATGTAAAAGACCATGTGTAGTAAAGTATACCTGAAGATTACGTTTTAAGGGCTTTTCTACAGGTTTGGAGAGCCTAGACAATCATCATTTACACTTTTTTGACTTCTAAGGCAATAAACAGCTGTTCTGTTCTGTTCTGTTCTGTTCTGTTCTGTTCACACTTTCTAAAGTATCTTTGTTTTATTTTATTTTATTTTATTTTGTGTGTCCACAGTTGTTCCTCTCCCTGACTCAAAAGATGCTGATGGTCAGACAGCAGAAACAGGCTGCAGCCAAAACAACAGACACAGAAATCAAATGCAGTGTGATCAAAAAGGATAGGAAGAAGAACAACGAATAACGACTCTTTCTGGTTGTTGTTGTTGTTGTTGTTGTTGTTGTTTCTGTTGCTGTTGTTGTTTTACCCTGGCTAAAAGACTCCAGGAATCATCCCAACACTGGAAGCACTTGAAAACACAATATTACAAATGCATCAGCTAGGGATGAGAACATTTACGCGTGTGGCCGTTTTTGATTACCCCCGCCACGTGGGGCAGACACACTCCGACTTCGGAGACTGATGATGTTGTGGTGTTTTTTTAAAGTCACCAAAGAGTAACAGACTTGGTAAGCATTGTGGGTGTTTCGGACGAGGTGATTGTAGCATTGTGGGTGTTTCGGACGAGGTGATTGTAGCATTGTGGGTGTTTCGGACGAGGTGATTGTAGCATTGTGGGTGTTTCGGACGAGGTGATTGTAGCATTGTGGGTGTTTCGGACGAGGT
>CM065702.1:29797082-29799582 GCA_017654935.2 Phymorhynchus buccinoides
CTCTCTCTCACACACACACACACACACACACACACACACACCTCTCTCTACCCGCCTCTCTAACTGAAGACTCCCCCAAAGGATGAATTATATCTTTGAGCCATCGCCATACTGAAATAGCTCCTCTCCCCCCCCCAAACTCAACGATTCTATCTTTTAGGAGCTAAATGTTTATTATGACTAGCTAGGCTGCAGATCCTACTGGCACCAAAACACGGCACTCTTGGAGAGTCACGTGCCTAGTTGTAGAAATCGCAAAATTTCCCCCCATTTGCATTCTTCCAGCCTTTTCCCAGTTCAGGTTTCTTCTTCTTCGATCCGGCTCAGACAGTTTCCTGCCAATTATGAGCGCAGATGCGTCATGCTGCCGTTATGCGCCTAACTAAGAAATAGTTAGGGCCCAGCAAGTCCGACTTAGACTGGAGGAGGAAAATGTTCCTGAAAGTGTTTCGTGAAGAAGAAAAAAGGCAGGAGAATGGACCGGTGGTAAGGCAGAAAGATAGCAGATGACAGTAAGCAAAGGGAAAAGGCAGAGTCAAAGAGAGTGACAGATTAGAGGAAGTTACGAGCACAGAACTTCCAGAAGGTGGGGGAACTATTTATGCCAAAGACCCCCCGGTATCCCCACGGGGGAAGATTTTGGCTTTATCTTGGTAATATTTTTGTCCAATTTTGCAGAAATTGAATGTGAAAAGGGAATGTGATTTTGTTGTTGTTGTTGTTGCTGTAAAAGTGGTGAGGCCGATCAAAGATCAAATGTGTAACTTACCACTCAATCAATCGACCCATCGTGTAAATAAAAGGGAAAGGTTGAAATCATCACAAACTGGTCTCGTGCCGAGTTGTTGCTTTTAGCTACTGATCTCTCCGGAAGTGAAGGCTTGTTGAAGTGTTCAACTTATGACCGAAATCGAAAGTAAAACGCACTATATTTTGTGGGAAATTCATTTGTCTTTTTTGTGTGCGTGTTGTCATTTTATACCCGTTCTGCTAACACACGTCCTATTTTGCACGCTTTTATTTGATATCCTGTGCGTAGGCTTATTTTATCAAAGTTTCGCCCTATTTTATTTATGTGAAAGCAGAGATATGCAAGGAGGGGGGAGGGGGAGAATCTGAAGCTATATAAGTAGGCTTGTGTTCGTATGTTGATTAAAATACGAGAGAGAGAGGAGAGAGAGAGAGAGAGAGAGAGAGAGAGAGAGAGAGAGAGAGAGAGAGAGCGAGAGAGAGAGAGAGAGGGAGGGGGGAGGGAGAGGAGAGAGAGAGAGGAGAGAGAGAGAGAGAGAGAGAGAGAGAGAGAGAGAGAGAGAGAGAGAGAGAGAGAGAGAGAGACAGAGACAGAGACAGAGAGAGCTAGAGACAGAGACAGACAAAGTTTCGAAATGCTCCCAAATGAACATTTCTAGCAATGGGGCAAAATGAGACAGGGTGAATCAATACATTTTAATGCTCGGTGTCCATCTGTGTTCTACCGAGGACCCAGCATGTTTGACAATCGGGTGAAAGGTAGCACACGCCTTGTTGCTTTTGACTTTGCTGACAGGCTATACACACAAGCGGGTCTGCTTCTTTTGGTCTCCCTTCCCCCAAGACCCAAACAACATGGGCGACAGCGGACCAAATGCGTACACAACGCACAGCCAGTCGGTGTGAATGACATGGCAGCAGGTGTGAGAAAGTCACAGAATGAAATAACAAAACAGATGCTTTGTATTAGCAAGCACACGAGATGTACACCGACCCTAACGGCAGCAATAGCAGCAGTAGCAGCAGTAGTAGTAGTAGCAGTAGCCCAGAGGCGAAGGGTTATCAGCTAGCAATAGATAACAACAAGGAACTGCCTGCTATGCTCTTTGAGAACTTACTACCGTGTCCGGTCGTATCGGTAAAGTTATCTCTACTCTTATTGCTCGCTTGCATGCTTGGGGGGGGGGGGAGAGAGAGAGAGAGAGAGAGAGAGAGAGAGAGAGAGAGAGAGAGAGAGAGAGAGAGAGAGAGAGAGAGAGAGAGAGAGAGAGAGAGAGAGAGAGAGAGAGAGAGCACGAGAGAGATTCCGGTGTTAGAGGTGAAAATTGTACCCCCTTGACTCTTTTTATGAACACACCTGGGGTCTTAAAATGTTATTGTTGTTGTCTTACCCTGGCTTAAAGACTCCAGGGATCATCCCAACAGCCGAAGCACTTGAACACTATGGCACAAAATGCACCAGCTAGGGAGGAGAACATTACGTGTGTGACCGTTTCAGATTACCCCGCCACGTGGGCAGCCACACTCCGACTTTGGGGGATTTTTAGCTTAAAATGGCTCAGGATGTTTTGTAGGCCAGCATGACCATTTTCTACGCAAAAGTATAATGGCTGCGTTACTTCTTTTTTTTTTTTTTTTTCGGTCCTCAAAATACTTTTCGTCGAGATAGTGGGGATGTACCTTAAGCAAGGCGTCTCCAGTATAAACAAATTTATCAGAGTCCGCCAGAACTATTAACAGACCTGTTTAC
>CM065702.1:29804582-29807082 GCA_017654935.2 Phymorhynchus buccinoides
TGTCTGCTATTAGGTGTCTGTTGTTGTTGCTTTTTATGGCAGTAACATCGTATTGTTTTCCTCTATGTGAAGGGTGATTATGTTATTATACAGATGATTGAAAACGAAAATCTGTTTAACGTCCTCCGGTCTGGAACAGCGGACACATATGAGACATTAGTAGATATAAAGATGGTGGGAACGATCCCGGAGGCAATGCCCGGAGGCTGTTGTTGTTAGTACAGTAGAAGGTTTTACGTCCTCATAGCCGTAGCTCTTAGGGACAAGTAGGCCGAAGACGGGGTAAAAAGCGCATTGGCGGGTAAGAAGCCCACCCCAATTATCTCATGAAATGATGCAAATTTCAGTCTCATTTTGCCCATGAGACGAGAGTTAATGTCTAGCATTCGTCTCATGGGCAAATTTGACTGAAATTTTCTTTATTTCATGAGATAATTGGGGTGGGCTTCTTACCCGCCCATGCGCTTTTTACCCCGTCTTCCCCTAGTTCTGGTGCTGTATTCTTCGATGCAGCAGGTACACCTGGTATTCAATCCGGAGGCAGTGCAACACCAGTAAAGTCCCGAATTTTTAACAATACCGATAAGTAAGACAATCTTACATTATGTGGGGTTTGTTTATCACCCAGAAAGGGCATAAACATCTAAGTAAAAGTGTATCTATTTTGTTGTTGTCGTTGTTGTTTTTATATGCTTATCTACTACGTAGGCCTACGTTGTCATAGCTTAAATCGCACATCATTCACTCAGTCGCAGACACGTACACACACGGTACACGCCCATCTGTGCGCATCTCTTGAGTGTTAATGACATGACAACGTGTGCTAGTGTCAGTGTGTATATGTGTGTGTGTGTGTGTCACTGCTGAGTCGCCCCACCCTCGCATTGTCATTAGCACTAGAAGAGAAAGGCATGGATAGAGAGAGATACAGAGAGCTTGGCAGTCAGTTAAAAGCGATCAATAATTCTAGCCACCACAGCTGCCAAACCACCATGACACACACGCACTAGAAGCAAAGAACGACTACTCTTTTGCCAATTCTAGGAACTAAGAAATTCTCTCCCTTTAGTTTTATTCACAACTCGCTGGCCGTTTCTTTTTAGCGGGCGCTTCGAGCGTTTTATGTCATTCGGAATAACATGTCTGTGAAACGATTATGTTTGCCGAAAACTTTGCAAACGTTCCCATACTTGCTGCCGACCATGCACGATTATGCTAATCACGTGACTTTGTTTTATTTTTTATTTTTTGAACTATCGCAAGAACCAGAGTCAAGATGGCAGCCACAGCTAAAGTGAATAAGTTATATTGCAACGTACCAAAGCATTATCTCTTCAATCGCAAACAAAATGGATAGCTTTCGAAAAATTAAATATGTGCAAGTGTTTGGGGGGTTCTTTCACACACACACACACACACACACACACACACACACACACACACACACACACACACACACACACACACACACACACACACACACGCACACACACGCACATGCCACACACACACACACACACACACACACACACACACACACACACACCACACACACACACACACACACACACACACGCATCATGTCAGTGTCAGATTGTTTATTATAATGTGATAGTAATGTTTTCGCACAAATATATTACGTAAATGAAAGAAAATTTTTTATCAGCTTCAAAGTGGATGTTAGTCTTAGAATGATCGCCCTCTCGAAGTGGGGGTTTTCCTTCTTCTTTGAATGCTAAGATTTGTTTCAAAGATAATATTATTTTTGTAACCAATTCAGAAACGAGCGTGTGATATCTTCTTCTTCTTCTTACGGGTATGTTTATCCTGCCCCACATCCAAACTCTTCATTTAGATTGCGATACTGGCGCACAGTGAGTTTGTGTCATCCATTCCACTAGCACAACACGACCTACTCCAACCGTAACGTGTGTGCAAGATCTTGTGTGTGCGTTCGCACACCCAGGGGACCTCGATCGGTTTTAGGTCTCATCTGAAGGACTAGGAAGTCAGATGAGTAAAGTGTCTTTCCCAAGGACACAACACCGCGGACGGAGCTGGGCTCGAACCGTTAGACTACGAGCAGCGACTCTTCAGCCAACCGAGCCATGGTGTCTCCTTTCGTTAAAGCCAGCGCTGGACCATATAAGCAAGAACCTAGCCTTAGCAATGTCAGGCGCTGTCTGGGAAAGCTTCCTTTTTCAAACTAAAGAGGAGGGAAAAAGTAAACCGGCTGCACTTGATTCTCTCTCTCTCTCTCTCTCTCTCTCTCTCTCTCTCTCTCTCTCTCTCTCTCTCTCTCTCTCTCTCTCTCTCTCTCTCTCTCTCTCTCTCTCCTCACAGCTGAGACCCGATTCCTTGGACTGGCTCTTTTATACCCCTGTTGTGCCTTTAAGGCTTTTAGCAAATGGGTTTACTATGTTTACACCACTACTGTTTATCCGCAGCGTTCTGCTCGCGCAGAGCGGATCACAAAGAAACCCCGCCCTTGTTTGTGTCT
>CM065702.1:29814582-29819582 GCA_017654935.2 Phymorhynchus buccinoides
ACACACACACAACACACAACACACACGTTATCGACACACACACACAACCACACACACACACACACACACACACACACACACGCAAACGCAAACATACACAACACACACACACACACACACGTACGCGTGAGCACAACTCACACACACACACACATGCACAGCAGACAGATCAGAGAGAGAGAGAGAGGAGAGAGCATGAGAGAGACAGAGTGACAGACAGACAGACACGAGACAGAGAGACAGACAGACCGCGTGACAGACAGACAGAGAGAGAGGCAGACAAACAGAGACAGTTGAGAGGTAGACAGACAGTTCTGACAGAAAGACAGACCAAATAAACAGAGACGGAATCTGACAGATAATGAGACAGGTAGGCATGCTTCCAAAATTAGCAGCAACATTCTTAGACAGAGACAGACAGACATTAAGAAACAGAAAACACATGAGACAGACAGACGGACATGAGGAACAGACAGATCAGATACGCAGCAGACAGGACAGTACGCAGACCAGTACAGACAGATACTGACAGAGGGGCAGGTATGTAAATCTTCAAAAATGACTGAACGGGAAAAGCAAAGGCTTTCAGTGATGCCAAAAGATTACATGGCTGCTTGGGTGTGACGGCAGATGAACGAATACCTTGCTGATTCACACACGTTTGCTTTAGAGTGCTCTTGTTACTCTGGTATCTGTCTCTGTCTGTCTGTCTCTGTCTCTCTCTCGCTCTCTGTCTCTCTCTTTGTCTCTGTCTCTCGTCTCTGTCTGTGTGTCTGTGTCTCTGTGTCTGTATTCTGTCGCTCTCTATCTCTCTCCTTTGTCCCTCTGTCTCTCTCTCTCTCCTCTCGCTCATCCCTCTCTATTCTCTCTCTGCTCTTCTCGCTCTCTATCTCTCGCTACTCTCTTCGTCTTCTCTCTCTCTTCTACTATAGTATCTGAGATTGTAGAGTGTCTCTCTCTGTCTGTGTCTGTCTGTTCTCTCTCTCTGTGCCTCTGATCTCTCTGTGTGAACTGCGTTGAGTGTCTGAGTCAGTGAAGTCGAGTGTTAATCTGTGTGTGTGATATTAGTGTGCGCGGCGCGGTGATGACAAGTGGGTGTATTGTTCGTACCTCTTGCGAAGATAGAGAGGATTTCGTCTGTCTATTCCTGAAATGTAGCGAGAGAGAGGAGAACCATCCTGTCTCTCTCTTCTATAGAGATAGTCGGGGGACTCTCTCTCCGGTGAAACGCTCAACTAAGAATCGGCCCGTGTAGGCCTCGACTCTTGTCTGTCGTCTCTCTCTTCTCTGAGATTCTCTCAGTCTCTCTCTCCCAGAGATGTGAGCAGATAATGAGTATGGAGATGAGAGGACTTGAGAAACCAAACCGATAGAGCATTTTCTAGATCAACATGACGAGGGAGGCGAAAACTGTTTTTTCATGCATACATTTAAACCGACATCGACTATGTCATCATCATGCTGGAATCTAGCCAGTCACAATACCTTAAAACCTCTTAAAAGCAGTGTTTATCGACGCTCTCTGAAGCTCTGTATTCTTTTTAAGCCATCGTCCCTCCTTCCTGAGTGATGGATAAGAAATTCTCTATATACTCCCAATACATCTTAAGTGTTAATATAACAAAGCCAGGCTTATGTATAACGTAATAAATGATTTAACACCAGCTTACCTCCTATCATTTTGTTCCGCATCAACAATATCCGCGACAGGAACATTGTCCACATTACAAAACCAAGAACAAACTTATTCATGACATCTCTTACTTATTCAGGTGCCAAGCTATGGAATGATATGCCTGTCCATCTAAAAACGAATCCCAGCTTATTATCCTTTAGAAGGGCGTATCATGAATATTTGATTGATCAACTATAATTCCTGTAGGCATATTTGTGTTTATGTTTTTTTTACTAATGGTCGATATCCATATGTACAATTCCTGCATTTCCTTTTTAATTGTGCATCCATGATTATTGTAATTCTGAAGAAATGCCCATGGAGCAGCAATCTACATGCTATGCATGATATGTGTACATACGGGCATGCTTGTGTATATGGGTGTAAGCGCGTATGTGTGCGCATATGATGGTGTGTGTGATGAATGTGGTGTGTGTGTGTGTGATAGAGAGAGAGAGAGAGAGAGAGAGAAAGAGATAGAGAGAGATGGAGATAGAGATAGAGAGAGAGGACAGAGGAGATAGAGAGAGAGAGAGAGAGGCTAGATTAGAGAGGAAGAGGTAGAGAGGGAGAGAGAGAGAGAGAGAGAGATGAGACGGATGAGAGATGAGATAGAGAGTAGGAGCGAGGATGAGAGAGAGAGAGAGAGAGAGAGAGAGAGAGAGAGAGAGAGATTATACAATTGTTCTTTAATTTTTGAATGTAAATAATGAAATGCTGTATTTGTTGCCACTTTTGCATGCTTATGAATTTAAAAAAAAAATCCCTTGTCATGTTTTTGCCTGAGGGCATGGTGTAAAAAACCTGTCTCAGCTTATCCAATTTCCCTCATTAAAAAAACGTTCGTATTCGTATTCGTATTCTCTCTCTCTCCTCTCTCTCTCGCTTCGACTCTCTATCTCTTCTCTCTCTCTCTCTCTATTCTCTCTTTCTCTCTCTTCTCTTTCTCTCCTCTCTCTCTCTCTCTCTCTCTCGCTCATCTCTCCTCTCTCATCAAATCTCATCTCTCTCTCTCTCTCTCTCTCTCTCTCAAAGGCCAATTTGGCAATGACAATAAATTTCAAGTGTTCAAGTGTGTTCACGTTCTCGCTCTCTCTCTCTCTCTCCCCATCTCTCTCTCTCTCAATTCTCTCTCCTCTCTCTCTCTCTCTCTCTCTCTCTCTCTCACTCTCTCTCAACTCTCTCTCTCTCTCTCTCTCTCTCTCTCTCTCTCTCTCTCTCTCTCTCTCTCTCTGTACTCTCTCTCCTCTCTGTATGCTTGTGTATATATGTGTATATGTGTGTATATGTGTGCGTGCGTGCGTGCGAGCGCGCACGTGTGTGTGTGTAGGGCTGTGTATTTACGCACCCAGGCGTGTATGTAGTGCCTGGTGTGTCAACATGATGTTATGATGGCATACTAGAATATTATATGCATAGCGTGTGTCTAATTTGGCAAACCAAAATAATAATGCTATTGTCATTATGCCAAGTCATTTAGAATAATCTTCCTTTTCTTTTCTTGCCCTACCCTACCCGTCACACACGCACTCATACATATACACACATTCAAACACACTGACACAAACGCGCGCGAGTACATTTCACACACACAGACACGCACACACACACACACACACACGACACAGCACACACACAAACACACACACACACACACAACACGCACACACGCACACACACACACACTCACACACACACACACACACACACACGACACGCACACACATACACACACATAGACACGCGAGTACATTCACACACACTGACACACACACGCGCCAGTACACCACACACACACACACAACACACACACACACACACACACACACACACACACACACACACACACACACACACACACACACACACACACACNGGACACACACACACACACACACACACGCACACACACACACACACACACACAGGACACATAGACACGCACATACATTCACACACACTGACACACGCGCGCGCGGGTACGCACACGCACACGCACACACGCACACGCACACACACACGCACACGCACCGCACGCACTCCACACACACACACACACACACACACACACACACACACACATCACACACACACACACAACACACTAACACACTAACACACTAACACACAGACACCACTCGGGTACCCACACACAGACACACACAGACAACACTAACACACACACACAGACACACACACACGACACACACACACACAGACAGACACACACACACTAACACACTAACACGAGAACGCGCGGGGTACACACACACACACACACACACACACACCACACACACACACACACACACACATACACACACACACACACACACACTACACACACACACACACACACACACACACACACATTCACACACACATTGACATACACACGCGTGCTCGCACCATGCACGCAAAAAGGCACACACGCATAAACACCACGCGCTCACGCTCACACACACACACGCACGAAACGCACGCGCGTGCACACGCACACACACACACACAAAAACACACACACACACACGCACGCACGCACACGCACACGCACGCACGCACGCACGCACACACACACCACAGCACCACACACACACACACACACCCACACACACACACCACACACACACACATACTCATACACACGAAACATGACACGCACATACATTTACACACACACTGACACACACGCGCGGGTACACACACACACACACACGCACACGCACATAGGACACACACAAACACACACACACACACACACACACACACACACACACACACACACACACACACACACACACACACACACACACACACCACACATTCACACACATATGTAGACATACACACGCGTGCTTGCGCACGCACGCATGTACACACACGCATATGTACTCACTCATGCAACACACACCACAACCGTCCCACGCAAAACATGCAAGCACGCACGCACCATTCACGCACGCAGCGCACGCACGCACGCACGCACGCACGCACTCACGCACGCACACACGCACGCACACACGCACACAACTCCCAATTTACACCACGCACGCATTTGTAGTAACGCAAATTGAAGACGTTGATTCACATAAAACATTAGGTGTTGTCATTGACAAACGATACGTCTTGGACACACCACACAAAGTCTTCAAAAAAAAATCAGGGTTAGTAACATAAGCGGCTAGGCTAAGATTAAACGTCGTGTGATAACCAGCTAAAGTAAACTAGTGTCCAATGCTCACATACTTGCATGCTTGACCATGTTTGAACCATTATGGGATAGCGGTCAGTGATGCAACTGCGAAGTATAGATCGTATGTACAAA
>CM065702.1:29837082-29839582 GCA_017654935.2 Phymorhynchus buccinoides
GTTAGTGTATGTATAAATGTGTTTTGTGCGGGTGGGTGGTGGGTAGAGACGGAGGGAAGATGAATTAACGACGAGAGATCAAGAAAAAGACAGTACTTTAGAAAATGGCAATGTTTGCCTTCTTTCGGCAGATCGCGATAGAAATCACTGGGTTTTTTTCCCCTCATTAGATAAAAGTGGAAGTAGCCTACACCCCCCCCCCCCCACCACCACCCCGCCCCACTTTTCCTCAGCCCTTTCCCCACTTGCACCCCACCTCACACCCCACCCCATCCCCACCCCCACTCCCAGAAAAGGTCACCTCGGTGCAGAATCGAACTCAATATGGGAAACAAAAACATGGCCTTCAGGAGCTAGCTACGTGAAAATGCCCCCTTATTGGCCACTGCAACTAGGGCTGTTGACGCCCTTGACAGTGAGAGTGAAGCCCTTGCTGGTCAGTACTAAAAAGGGGCATTCACTCTTGCGAAAGGCAGCCATTTAGTGGCCTCAGATAGGGTTGTTGGCGAGAGTTATGCCCTTGTTTTGGTCAGTACTCGAGCATCTACCAAGAGCATTCACTCTAGCAAAGCATGGTTGTTGCAGTGGCTATATAATAATTATAATTAATTGTAATCTTCCGTATGGCAGGTGGCGAAACTGATCACTCAACCTGATTGGAGAAGAAGTTTGTTGGGTTTTTTGCTCCCATGCGTGTTAATAAACTGCTTTTTTGTTGTTGCCTGTTTAGGAAGGAGCAAGGCGATTTGTTGCCGTGGGTAGTCTAGCTTCGACAAAAGTCGGCAATGTTCCGGCAAGATGAAACGTTCGCACCGTTCGCACAAATCGGCAAAAACGGTTCCTAAGAAACACCCCCTTTTTTTGGCCGATAGTTTGGCTAACGTTTTTGTTCTCACTCGTGGGATAGCAGCTGCACGCCGCAAACTATCCGGAACTATCACGGGGTTAGCACGGGGTTAATACATTTCTTGTTGCTGATTGGCCCATTAGAGATTGGTTAGATTGATCAGACAAGAGCTTGTAATATTTTTCCAAAAACGTTTTCTCAAGTCGTTTCTTTGGGCGTAACAGTTATTCGCGCGAATAGCGTAACCTAGTGAAACTCTCACCCAAGGGTCATACCACTTTATTTTACTTTGTTTGTTTGTTTGCTGTCCCGTCTTCTGGGTCGTACTGGTAGTGGCGTTGCTCCCACGCCGGTCATTCCGAGTCCCTTGACCTCGCCGCAGCAGCCACATCCAGGTTTGTCTCAGGTCGCGGAATCCGAAATCAGAAACTCCCAGAGGAGAGAAGAATCTACGTTAGGTCATCCCGCAAATTCGATCACGCGTATGGTACCACGCCTCCGGGCATTGCCTCCAGGATCGTTCCCACCATCTTTATATCTACTTAATATGTCCCTTATGTGTCTGTTTCAGACCGGAGGACGTAGAACGGATTTTCATTCATTCCACCACATTCGTGCTATTCTTTTTCCGAGCTTTAAATAAATCCTTGTCGGTTTTGGTTGTGGGTTTTTTTAATACCCTAGTAGTAGGATTTATTTACACACACTTCACACACAAACACACCTGGAATGCTGGCTACAGTACTGCGGTTGTGGTGTTAGTAACAGAAAAGGGAGCCCAGCAGAAAGAACTCTTTAGCGCTAGCGTAGCGTTAAATCCCTTTTTGTTGGACATGTGACGTTTTGCGTCAAGTCGAGCGTTAATGTGAAACGTTTTCTCGTTCTTTACTTCTCTTTACTTTTCTTTTCTTTCTTTCTTTGGTACTCGTAGTTCTGTTATAAAGGGGGTTCTTTGCAACTGGAAGTTTGGGCCTGTATGTCTGTATTTATGTCTGGTTGTATTGTGTGGCTGACTCTCTGTCTCTATGTCTCTGTCTCTCTCTCTCTGTGTCTCTCTGTCTCTCTGTCTCTGTCTCTCTCTCTCTCTCTCTCTCTCTCTCTCTCTGTCTCTCTCTCTCTCTCTCTCTCTCTCTCTCTCTCTCTCTCTCTCTCTCTCTCTCTCTCTCTCTCTCTCTCTCTCTCTCTCTCTCTCTCTCTGTCTCTGTCTCTCTCTCTCTCTCTCTCTCTCTGTCTCTGTCTCTGTCTCTCTCTCTCTCTCTCTCTCTCTCTCTCTCTCTCTCTCTCTCTCTCTCTCTCTCTCTCTCTCTCTCTCTCTCTCTCTCTCTCTCTCTCTCTCTCTCTCTCTCTTTCATGTCATCAATGTGCTTACGTTTGTGTGTGTGTGTGTGTGTGTGTGCGCGTGCGCGTGTGCGTGTGCGTGTGCGTGCGTGTGCGTGCGTGCGTGGGTGCATGCGTGGGTGCAATCTTGCTTCGTAACATCTTAATCCTTGTGTAATAAAGTTTTTCAGTCTTCAGTCTTCGGTCTCTCTGTATAACCAAAATGTGTGATCTAACCAACGCATCCTAATGTACCGAACCGATCACAATGCTTCTTTACAACAACAAAATATCCCCAATGTCTCGATGATGAACCACGGCTTGTCAGTTCACCTA
>CM065702.1:29844582-29847082 GCA_017654935.2 Phymorhynchus buccinoides
CTTTGTTCTAGTAACAGTAAAGTGTGTTGATAATTGCCCCCCCCCCCCCCCCCAAAGTAATGTCAATAAAAGTGTGATTCTAAGTTTCATCGTAGAAGATGCAGGAAGACACAAACACTTTTTTTGTTTATCCCACTTTCTTCAAAAGCAAATCAGTGAAATGTTTCCAATCTTAAACTTTAACTAACATGTAGAGTTCTCTTTACTATATGTGCTATCACAGAAACACATACACAGTCTACAGAAATGAAGTTTGTTTCTATAATAAAATTATATGAGAAGTAAAACAAAACAAAACAAAGAAGGAATAGCAATGACATCATTGATTGTTGTGTGAAAAAAAAACTGATCCACCCCCCCCAAAAAAACAAAAGAAGAATTTTTTTAAAATTTATTTGTGTTTTTTGTTTCGCTGTTTCCAGAATCACGTCAGAAGAAGACGAGACTAGAACCATGACCAGAAGACAATAAATAATAACTCGCCCCTCAACCTCCCAACCCCCACCCCCACCCCCCAACCCAAGTATTTATCACACTCTCTCTCCTCAACCCCTATCCATCCCAAATACTAAACAAAATGGAATCAGAAAGTCCTGGCATTGGTGCTTCTTCAACGGCTACTGAGAATGCCAGAAGAGGAAGAGGAAGAGAAGCGGAGGAAGAGAAAGAAGTAGAAGGAGAAGGAGAAGGAGGAGGCGGAGAAGTAGTAGGAGAAGGAGTAGCAGCAGGAGGAGTAGGCCAAGCGGGAGGCGTTGCGGTAGGAGAAGACACGGTTCTGGTGGTGGAGCACAAATCGTTGAGGTCGTTCACGACGAACGACGAGTACCTGTACGCCATGAAGGAGGACCTGGCGGACTGGTTCACCTTCCTCTACAAGGTCCCCGTGGAGGCGGAGACCTTCTTCCACGCCTTGGAGACCGGGGTTCTCCTCTGCCAGCATGCCAACGAGGTTAAGAGTAGAGAGAGAGAGAGAGAGAGAGAGAGAGAGAGAGAGAGAGAGAGAGGGGGGGGGGGAGAGAGAGAGAGGGGGAGAGAGAGAGAGAGAGAGAGGGAGATAGAGAGAGAGAGAGAGGAGAGAGAGAGAGAGAGAGAGAGGGGGGAGAGAGGGAGATAGAGAGAGAGAGAGAGAGAGAGAGAGAGAGAGAGAGAGAGAGAGAGAGAGAGAGAGAGAGAGAGAGAGAGAGAGAGAATAACAGATGGGTTAACATTATTACACGATTGTGTATTGGCACAGTGGTAGTGTGTTCGCCTCGTGTCAAGTAAACTCGAGTTCGAACCTGGGTGCAGGGGATTTTTCCTCTCATTTTGCACTAGGCCTTACGGTCTGAACGTGGAGTCTTTCGGATGAGACAATAAACCGAGGTCCCGTGTGCCCATGCACTTAGCATACGTTAAACCCAGTGGCAACAAAAAAGTTGTCATTTGGTCAAAATTTATTCCCCCTTTTCCTTCCTCATCAGTCACACAAAAATTGCATGCAAAAAAACTAAACAAAAAAACCTGGGTGGCGCGCCTCTGGCTGCGACGCGCTCTCCAGGTGGGAGCAACCCGAATTTCACAGAGACGCCTCTGTGACAATAAAGTACCCAATACCTACCTAATACCTAATACCGATTGTCATTAAAGTCAATGGTCTTTAAACAAAGGAATACGAATGGCAGAAACCTACCGTTTTACGTCCAAACACTTACATACAACAAATCATATAGTAATAAGCCAACTATCCGTGTGTGTGTGTGTGTGTCTGTGTGTGTGTGTGTGTGTGTGTGTGTGTGTGTGTGTGTGTGTGTGTGTGTGTGTGTGTGTGTGTGTCTGAAACACGAAACAGACCTTATAACTCCGCCGTTTTTCGACCGAATCACTTCAAATTTGCTGTGAGCCCTAATGGGCCGGTGGCAACGGCAACCGAGGCGGCCGTGTCATTTGCGCGGTTCGGCAAATGCGCGAAGCGCGCATCCGCCGGCCTCTCGGCGCCCGTATCTCCGGTGTTTCTGGACCGATTGCCTTCGAATTTGGCAGGAAGATCACCGGGGACGGTGACTATCCGTGTAACAACCCGGAAGCGAATCGGTTCAGAAACGCGCGCGCGATACGACTCCGCCGTTTCTTAACAGAATCGCTTCAAATTTGCTGTACTCGGCGTTACCAGTACTTGGCGTTACCGTTACTACGCGTTACCGTTACTAGGTGTTACTGGGACTCGGCGTTGCGCTAGTTCTATGTAACCGAGATAGACAGAAGGATGGACAGAACCACGGCTAGGCCTAATTGTATATAGACTAGAGTCAGTGTGTGGACAATAATTTTGTGAGGATGCGATTGCAACAAAAGATCGAAGTGAAAAGGAAAAAAATAAAGAAAAAAAAGAGAAAGAGAGGCAAGGCCCAAATGCTTTGTGGTTGGGTAAAATGGGTGGTGCGAACGAATTGCGATTTATTATAGATTCTTATTAATTTTGTTTTGTTTTGCTAGGTCCAAAAGTACTTCAAACAGCGGGCCA
>CM065702.1:29864582-29877082 GCA_017654935.2 Phymorhynchus buccinoides
ATGCAATTGTACACACAGCATGATTTAGGATTACCCAAAGTAAAATTAATTTTGAATCTGATTTACAATTTTTGATGATTCTTTCCATTTGCGTGTGTGCAGAACTTCTGCCTGTCAGTATATATGTGAATGTGATGACTTTCCAAAAAAACGTTGCAGTGTTTTGGACTTTGTTGCATGCAATATTGCTTTAGATGGGATTGGCCTGTTGTTCTTTATTGTCATTTTTATTAGGTCTGTATAAAGTGTAAAATCATACTTCTGAATTGACGTTTTCATGTCATAGTAATAGGGGAAGACGGGGGTAAAAAGCGCAAAACGGGGTAAGAAGCCCACCCCAGTTATCTCATGAAATAAAGAAAATTTCAGTCAAATTTGCCCATGAGACGAATGCTAGACATTAATGCTCGTCTCATGGGCAAAATTTGACTGAAATTTGCTTTATTTCATGAGATAATTGGGGTGGGCTTCTTACCCGCCCATGCGCTTTTTACCCCGTCTTCCCCTATTATTAGCACTAATTGCAGAAAAGCAATAGTAGCCATTAGTACCTTCATACATGTAGTTTACTCCACCCTGTAGTATTAGTAGTATTATAAGTAGTAGTAGTAGTAGGTAGTAGTAGTAGTAGTAGCAGTAGTAGTAGTAGTAGTAGTAGTAGTAGTAGTAGTAGTAGTAGTAGTAGTAGTAGTAGCAGCAGCAGCAGCAGCAGCAGCAGTAGCAGTAGCAGCAGTAGTAGCAGCAGCAGCAATAGTAGTAGCAGTAGTAGTAGTAGTAGTAGTAGTAGTAGTAGTAGAAGCCCACCCCAGTTATCTCAGAAATAGAAAATTTCAGTAGTAGAGACGAATGCTAGACATTAAGTCGTCTCATGGGCAAAATGAGCAGCTTCATTTCATGAGATAATTGGGGTGGGCTTCTTACCCGCCCATGCGCTTTTTACCCCGCTAGTTAGTCACAGCAGTTGTTGTTGATTGTTATGTGCATTTTTACCGGCCAAACGATGTCTGACCGGTATTGTTCTGTCTGCTCATGTTATTGGATTTTTGTTTCATGTTTTTATTCCATTTCAATTGTGTGTAAATCGCACTGTAGCCTACATAGTAGGAGTGGCGCCAAATAAGTTTTCCTCATTATTATTATTATTATTATTATTATTATTATTATACTCGTCTGTCTCTTCTTTCCATCCATCTTTGTTTAGTTTTCATTATTTCTTTCGTTTGAAAAGAAAAATCCATTAACAAAAAATACTTTTCCACAGGAAGACTTTAATAAGAGTCAATACTTGGCACGCCTTCTACCGTCAGACCAATGGACATAAGCTAGAACACCAAGGCTACATCCAAATGTAGCTGTGTTCCGCATAGTTATGCGGGGGGTGTCTTTAGCCACGGCGAGCTCCTAGCGTAGCATCATCAGTCAAAAATCGGAGTGTGGCTGCTCACGTGGCGGGGTAATAAAAAACCCGGTCACACACGGTAATGTTCTCATCCCTGGTTTGGTTGGTGCATTTGCACCGTGGTGTTCAATTGCTTCGGCTGTTGGTATGATCCCTGGAGTCTTTAAGCCAGGGAACGACAACAATAGAGTAAGGCGGGGTAAAAAGCCCATGGGCGGGTAAGAAGCCCATGTCAATTATCTCATGAAATAAAGAAAATTTCAGTCAAATTTGCCCATGAGACGAATGCTAAACATTAACACTCGTCTCATGGGCAAAATGTGACTGAAATTTGCTTCATTTCATGAGATAATTGGCATGGGCTTTTTACCCGCCCATGGGCTTCTTACCCCGTCTTCCCCTACTTGATGAAGCGATTACAACAGAATTTGCATGAGAAATACGGTGACGAACATAATTGTGTTGCATTTGTTCATAGTCTCGCGTTTCTTCTTCTTTGTTCGCTCAGACAGTTTCCTGTCACATGAGCGTAGATGCGCCATGCTGCCGTTATGCGCCTAACTGAGAAATAGTTGCGCCCCAGCATGTCCGACTTCGGCTGAAGAAATCTTTGTAAGAATTTATAGAAATAAAAGGCAGGAGAATGGACCAGTGAGACAGAAAGATAGCAGATGACAGTAAGCAAAAGGGAAAAGGCAAGAGTCAAAGAGAGTGACAGATTAGAGGAAGTTACAAGCACAGAACTTCCAGAAGGTGGGGGAACTATTTGTACGAAAGACAACCCCCCCCCCACCCTCACCCCCCGGTATCCCCACGGGAGGAGTCTCGCGTTTAAAATGTCTGTGTTGTTGTTGTTGTTGTCGTCTTACCCTGGCTAAAAGACTCCAGGGATCGTCCCAACAGCGGAAGCACTTGAACACTATGGTACAAATGCACCAGCTAGGGATGAGAACGATACGCGTGTGACCGTTTTTAGATTACCCCGCCCCGCCACATTGGCAGCCACACTCCGTCTTCGGGGGATTTTGGGAGACTGATGTTATGCTAGGAGCTTGACCTGGCTAAAAACAACCCCCCCGCATAGCTATGCATGGCGCGTAACAACGTTTTGATGTAGCCTTGGTGTTCTAGCCTATATCGATTGGTCTGACGCAGCCTTAAGCCAAGGCGGTAATGTTAGACTTAATCTGACCAAAAAATGGTCTACTAGGGATATAATAGTTCCTGACTCTGACTCGTCTAAGCCCAAAACCAGCATTCCAGGGCTATGGCATCAAAAGGTATGACATCGTCAATGACATCACACACCCCGTAGTAGTAGTAGTAGTAGTAGTAGTAGTAGTAGTAGTAGTAGTAGTAGTAGTAGTAGTAGTAGTAGTAGTAGTAGTAGTAGACACGGGGCAGGCAGTATAACTGCCTTGACTGCCGTATAACGTATCACGTACTGACTTGATGACATCATTGATGACGTCATCAGATGAAGATGAATAACTCTGATATGCTGGCTTTTGCTCCTAACACAGTCAAGAGAGTTATACCCCCAGACCATGTTTGCCAGATTGGCTCTATCAGTTGTCTTTTTCATGGCATGATTTGTACAATGATTTTTTTCTTTTTTTTTTCTCTGGCAGTCAAGGGTCATACTTTTATTTTTTTACTTTGATATTTGTTTATTGTTTACTGCCTATTATATAATGTTTTGTATGTTTTCCAATATACATGGTTTCCTCGACTGTGGTCGCATTCAGCGAAGCGTGTTGTTGATTGTGACTTCACTTCTTAGTGCATGAGAAACTTTGTTTCATGTCCGCAAGCTCGGTTTGTTGCTTCATATTGATTTTTGTGAGTGGCGTCATTTTTCTCCTATCACATAATATAAATGTGACCCGTCACCACAAAAATGAGTCGTGGTGTCCCAGGGATCCCTTTTGGGTTATTAACAAATCATGATTCTACATTGAAAGAGCTTTTCAACAAACCAAACATTTTCTTAATCGGATAATTTGTTGCAAAGTTATACAGATTTGAAGTCGTATACTCAAGGAATCGGTGAAATGAGAAAATGCAACCGGAAAGTTTCAAAATGTGTACAAAACAGTCGGATTATTCTAATAAAAACACGTTTTTAAAGCAGAAAGGATCGTTTTTACACTTCAATACTTCTGTGTGAGGTAGAGAAAGACCTATTGTTCAATAATAAGTCAAAATCTGGAAATTGATGATTCGACCCCCTTCCACCTAAAATTGCCCCTAGGGGGTATGTGAGCCAGGGACAACACGACTCATTTTGTGGCGACGGGTCATAAATATATTATTTTGTTCTTGCGCTGTGGTGCTAAAGAACAAGACAGTCGTGACATACATGAAAAACATGTGATATGAAAAGCAATGAATTCAGAGAAGGGGTATGCCTGTCGCATGAAAAAAGGTAGCTCGTAAAAATAAGTAGCTCGCTACCTATGACAGTGTGTATTTGCGACATTGAGCATGAACCACAAATTTCACTTTTTTCTAGGGTTAGGGATAGGGTTAGGGTTAGGGTTAGGTAAATGGTTAAAGTACAGAAAAAGTGAAATTTGTGGTTGTCGCAAATACAGACTCTCATAGTAGCGAGCTACTTATTTTTACGAGCTACCTTTTTTCATGCGACAGGCCTACTGAGTTATTTTTGTAGGTTTTTTGTTTGTTTGATTATTTGTTTGTTTGTTTGTTTGTTGTTTTTCGCAATACGCACGTATGACAACAATTTTGTTTTAATGTTTTAAGATTAAGGGGGTACCCTGACGGATGAGGTTTTGCAAGAAACACGTCGAAATCACCATGAAAACACCCTTTACAGTCGGAGATCGCAACACTCACTTTGCTCTGGTTTCCTAGAAATCAAACCGTCAAATCGGCGATTCCTCCTTGGCGGAGGTGCTGGAAGTTAATTTATTTCAGTGAAAGAGAAAGCATGTGCCTTCTCTTTTATAATGGCCGCCTGAGTCGCTTAGACCAAATCACGAAATTTCCACAACACAAGCCTTTTTATTTACAGTTTACCAAAAGGAGTTTCGCTCACAACAAAGGAAATAGCTCCATTTTTTTTTGTACTGCACTACAAAGAAGAAAAAAGCTTCAACCGTTCGAGTGGCCTCCACCCACCCCATCCACAAAATGGCTTCTCTCTCCGTCAACTCCGCCAAGGAGGAATCGCCGTTTTGACGGTTTGATTTCTAGGAAACCAGAGCAAAGTGAGTGTTCCGATCCTTGAAAAGGCTGTCTTTCTGGTGATCTCGACGTGTTTCTTGCAAAAAAAACCTCATCCGTCAGGGTGCCCCTTTAACTACTTGGTTGGTTTTTGTTTTGTTCTGTTTACTATTCTGTGTTGTTTGTTTGTTTGTTGGTTGGTTGGTTTGCTGGGTTTTGTTTCCGTTATCCTTTGCATATGGACCCTATTTATTTGAATAATGTTAGCAGTAATAGAACTGTAATGCTGATGCTACATAATTTGCCCATGCTTTGCGCTTTTTACAAAATCTTCTACCAACATCCCGAAATTAGTCATGTAATTGGTATGTCGATGGCAGTATGATTTTACTTCAAGTTGCTGTATTGTATTCAAACTTGATTGAGAATGTGAATGTGGTCTCTATGTTTCTTCTTAAAATGTTCATATTGTAACTATTTTACTCTTGTATAATTAATTGTGTGTGAGTGTGTGTGTGCGCGCATGTGTGTGTGTGTGTGTGTGTGTGTAAGGAAGTAAGAGAACGTTGCGTGCAAGCATCGCGCGTGCTTATTTTACTTTCTAATGATTAATTATTTGTTTGCCTTTAATGTTCTTGTTATCAATGTAAAGCGCACTGAGCTCATGTGAGAAAGAGCGCTATATAAATTCCCATTATTATTATTATTAACATCCCGTATGTCATGTAACACGTTATTCTATGTCATTGGTTAATTCTTTCTTGTTTTTGAAAAGTTCGTTGCAATAGGAATTGTTCGGAAATAACTAAGGGGAGTAATTCCATGGTGTGTAGGAGTTATCTTGCCTAATTCAATCGGTCAAACAGGGGAAGTTACAGGGGTAAATCCCCAGCCCTCGCTTCTTGTGTTTGAAGAGACACACAGCATGTAGACACGCAGTGCGTCATTCTGAAATTGATGTCATTTACGTCAAGGTTTGCAAGTTCTATCACTTTGTAGCAAGTGGTCACCCCTTATTTTTCTAAAAAAATGTTTGCAAGTCGCTGACTCGCATCCTGCGGTTTCAAGCTTCGACGCCATTGTTGCATTGTCGCTATGGTATTTGACCGAGTAATGGAGGTAAGCATGTCTAATTTTCACGAAGTGCTCTCCCTTAGCTTGTTTCCGAAAATCGTCTAGTGGTAGTTAGGTAAAAACAAATTTTAAAAATTACCCGTTCACGTGTAGTGCGTATGTGTGTCCCTGTCTCGAGCGAGTGTTTATTTATTTCGTGCATGCCATTCTGAATAGAAATCACAACTGGTTTGGGCTTCGTATATTATATAGGCTATTCAATTGTGTTCAGTTCTGTTGAATGGGAATCCCACAATTTGGATTAGAATCATTTTCGTGTGGATGTGTAGCCTATGCATCAGTGTACTCCAGTAGCCTCTTAGATATAGTCGATGGGTTGCTTGCTTCAAGGCGCTGTTTTAGTTGTAAGTTGTGTTTCTTTCTTTTTTTCAATATTTTTCATGGTTTATTTCCTTGTTTGTGTGTTCTTTTCTACGCATAAGTAATCTGGATCTGGATCTGGATCTGGATATGTAGGGGAAGACGGGGTAAAAAGCGCATGGGCGGGTAAGAAGCCCACCCCAATTATCTCATGAAATGAAGCAAATTTCAGTCTCATTCTGCCCATGAGACAGTATATTACAGTTGGCCATAGGCTTTTTCGGCAATCCAGACTGACCATTTTCTTTATTTCATGAGATAATTGGGGTGGGCTTCTTACCCGCCCATGCGCTTTTTACCCCCATCTTCCCCTACGTCGAAGGAGCCTATGAAGGCTATATAAACTCGACGGAAATTGGGAGAGCGCAAATGAGAGTTTAAACTTAATGATGTTTTTGTGGGTTTTTTTAGACTGTCTGGTGGTATTGACAGTATATTACAGTTGGCCATAGGCTTTTTCGTAGCATCCAGGCTGGACCAATCCGGCTAGCGAAGCGCTCATCGGGGGGACGAACCCCGACCGGCACAGTCCTGCCTTTCATTTGCCACTATCTTGTGAATGGTGTTAACGTTGTAATAATTGCAGAACTGACCTTGAACAACTATATTGGAAGAAGAACAAGAACAAGAGCAAGAACAAGACGAAGTTACACAGACCTTTATTCTTGCTTGTAGGGGAATACGGGGTAAAAAGGTAGCGGGTAAGAAGCCCACCCCTTTGAATCTCATGAAATAAAGAAACTTTCAGTCAAATTTGCCCATGAGACGATGATATTTCTACGTCCTCATGGGCAAAACAGTGAAATTAGCCCACTCATGAGATAATTATGGGACTTACAGCCCATGCGCACCCGTGTTGCCATGGGGAAATATAAATATCTTGGTAGAATGATAATGTAACGTGTGTAATAATGGTCAGAACTGACCTATTCAACAACTAAAGTTGGAAGTATAAAGAAGTTGGAAGAAGAAGAGAAGAAGAAGAAGAAGAAGAAGAAGAAGAAGAAGAAGAAAGAAAGAGAATCCTATTTTAGTTTTCTAAGTAGGGGGCTTAGAAGAAGAAGAAGAAGAATATGAAGAACGTTTACACAAACCTTTATTCGACTGAATTGTACGTTCTTGAACATCTATTCTCTACCATATGTTGGTAGAACTGATAGTGTAATGTGTGTACCCTTTTCTCTCTGTTCGTGTCGTGCTGCGCGTTCTTTTTCTATGGTCACCCCCTAAAGTGTGTACAATTACTTCTGTATAAAGAAGTTGCGTCACCACCACAGAAGTAGAAGAAGAAGAGCGACAGGATATGTCAACAAAGATTTCTGTTCTAACCCTATTCACGCGTGTGTGTGTTTGTGTGTGTGTGTGCGCGCGCGTGCATTCGAGTGTGTATATCTATGTGCTTGTATATGTTAGTGTGCGTTTATGAATGTATATGTAGGACCTGTGTGTGTGTGTGTGTGTGTGTGTGTGTGTGTGTGTGTGTGTGTGTGTGTGTGTGTGTGTGTGTGTGTGTGTTAGCGAGAGAGAGAGAGAGAGAGAGAGAGAGAGAGAGAGAGAGAGAGAGAGACAGAGAGACAGAGAGAGACAGACAGAGAGAGAGAGAGACAGACAGACAGACATACAGACAGACAGACAGACAGACAGACAGACAGACAGAGTGAATTAGTGAGGGTGGGTGCAGGAACTGAGGGGGAGATTGGGCAAAAGAGTACTAACCAGTAGGCCTACTTGCTTTTCAACTTGACTTTTAGACTACCCGATAATCACGCTCTTTTTATATTTAACCAACAGGTGCTTGCGTTTAACGTTAGGCCTACTTTTTAATCAGGCTACACGATGCCCAGTTATGTCTTACACAATGTTTTTTCTGTCTTTTTCTTGCCTGTTCTCCAGATCTGTCTCCTTCGACGCCCCATCCAGAATTGAAGAGGATCGCGAGGATTGGGAGAGAAAGAACACGACCGACACCGACGCTACTACTACAGACGGCAATTTCCCCCAAACCGCCACCTCCACCACAACGTCAGACCAAGGTCAACAACTACAAGGTCAAAGTCAAGATCCAGGTCCAGGCGATTCGTCAGAGGTGGATCATCTCAACACCATGACTTTGACCGAGTTCAGGAAACTGATTAACAGCAATGGCAACACCAACACCAACACCGCTACCAACAGTTGCGATATTAACAACAGCAACAGTTCTGGTAACGACGGGAACTCGGCTGATCAGACGTCTGAGATTTCCGCGCCCACGTCTTCTCCAGGATCTGCCAAGCAGGATGGAGGTCATGGGCGGGGGGCTCCCTTGAAGAGGTCCCAGTCGGCGGACCCTCAGACGTCCCACTGGCACCTGGTTAGAGACAAAGCTCGCTCCATGTGCAGTTCTTTCGCTTCCCGCCTCTCGGGGAAAAAATCTTCAACCTCTTCCTCTGGCGGTAATACTAACACCAGCATCTTAGCCAGAAGGACCCCACCCAAGTCTCCATCCGCTGGGTCCAAAACCTCTGCATCATCATCATTGCCATCCGCCGAGAGAGCCCAGACGCCTTCTTCCATTCCAGTAGGGAAAGCTAAGACCCCCGTGCTAGCCCGTAGGTCCCAAACCCCCACAGCCTCTTCGTTCAATTCCCAGCGACCGAAAACTCCTACGGCGAGTAGGAGAGTTGTAGAAGAGAAAGAATCATCGGGCATGGCTCAAAACTTTGTGCATCCCAAAACTCCTACTGCTGGTCGCACCTATCATTCCAGACATGTTTTGGCGAGGGCCAACTCCGTAGACGCCAAACACAAAGTGACCAGCACCACGACGGTTGTTGATTCTACTAAAGCTTTGGACGCCTTCAAAGGCTCAACAAATAAGCCCCCCAAAATGTCCAAAGAAAACAGTACCAGTTCCGTTTCAGAACCGTCCTCTGATGCTCGTGTAAAGAATCCACTTGGTGTTGACGCGTCAGTGGCAAAGGGAGACTTACACACACGCCCCTCGTCTAGAAACGGGGGCCAGTCTCAGTTTTACCTCTCTTCCAGCGACGACGAGAGTTATAATGAAGGTTCGGACAAAGTGGACGGAAGACGAAAACGAAACGAGAATAATCAAGCTGCTTCACTTGGTTTGGTGAGAAACGGTTCCACGAAGATTCCCAAATCCTCTTTGATCCCTCGCTCAACTACCCCTGGTCCAACAGACCTAGACTCTACCTCTGTTAAGAAGTCTAGTGGGAGTCACGTTAGCCAAGGAGGTAAATCCAGAATCCCACCCATGTCGGGAAAATCTTCGTTCGAGCGACAACTGTCTGGGGAAGGTAGTAGAACCGGCGAGAGAGGAGCCACCACTCCTCGTTCAGTGAGAAGAGCGTACACTCCAGGTCCTGAGAGCAGTGTTAGTTCTTCAACGAAGTCTTCCAGATCCACCACCCCGGCTCCTCCTGATGTCTCAAATCCTGGCACCAGCAAAGACTCTGTCATTCTCAGAAGGGGTTCAAAGAAATCAGTCCAGGCGAAGAAGAAACTCTGGCGCAGGTCTCGAAGCTTGACTGACTTGGTTCAGGCAGTGGAAGAGGTTTCCAAAGGATTGGGGCTAAACAGCAACAACAACAAGAACATTCCAGACAAACGTCAGGCTTATAATTATGGTACCACACCGCGGACCAATTCCAGACCTAAGCTGCAGAGACAGAAGTCCTCGTGCGAGGCAGACGCTGAGGTGTTGACGGTATCACGTGGTCCTCAAGGTCAGCATATTGTGTATGTGCCAGGTCAAGGTCAGCAGCAGCAGAAGCAGCAGCAGCAAAAGAAACCAATGTTTTTCTCTCCTGGACCTCGCAGACGCCTTCAACCCTCAGCCTCTCTTGACGCAGATAAAGCCAGAAGCAAAACTCCAGGACCTCAGATGGGTTCGCAGCTACACAAGCGAACCATCATCCGAAAACCCAGCTTGCAGAATGAATCTGACATCCACCTTCGCAGCAGAGCTTTCTACAACAGGACAGAGGCCTGGGTAGACTCCACGATCCACGACCCGAAACGAAAGCACTCTACGTCCCACGTCAGGCGACCGATGACACCCAACTCTTTATCGATCACGGAGAGCGAGCTGCTGTCACGACCTTACGAAGAAATCCAAGCTGCGCTTCCTTCCCCTTCCAAAGTCTTGCCGGTCTCCGACCCTGACGATTTAGTCATCCCGCCTCCTGAAGATCCTGAAATGTACCGAAAGATGGAGATGCTGTTTGAGAAATATCGCGAAATGGAGCTTAGAGCTTCCGTGCGGCGCACTCCGGGTGGTGGTAGCCATGACAACATCAGCACATCGACCAACAGCAAGTCACCCGGCAGTCACTTGAGCAGCGGAGGTCAAGGACAGGCAGTCCAAGGCAGCTCAGCGGCGTCCTCATCTTACTCGTCGAGTTCAATCAAAGCCGGTGCGGCTGTCAACCCTGTGTCATTTTCTTCTGGCTTTTCTTCCGTACATTCTTCCTCCCACGAGACAAACAGTTCACGGGCTCCCAGCTTGGAGGACCATCTCTCCAGAGATTCTTCCCCATCCAGAACCACCACCACCACCACCACCACCTCCTCTTTACCTCAAACTTACAACACCAGCTGTGGCAGAGGCTTTCCAGACACAAACGTCTCTGACGACAACGACGAAGAAGTTGAAGAAGCCGGAGCTTCTTCCTCTACTTCAGAAACTCCCAGGCCTTTGCCTTGTGAACCTTTACAAAAGGACCCTACTGCCATCCCTGTAGCGGGGGTGGAGGACCAGCTGGCAGATTTTGTGGACGCGGAGACCATCGCCAGGAATCCCTCGGCCCTGGTGTCCAAGATCAAAGAGATCCTGCAGATCAGACCCCGCAGGGAGAACAAGGACAAGGGCAGCGGACGTACCCCCACCCGCATCCCGGCTCCCACCCCCGCGACTCCTAGAAGAAACAAACCGGATGGCACCTTTTCCCCCAGGCCAGAACCTGTCCCCCCTACTCAGAATTCGGAACTTCACCCAGATTCCGTTCTGAACGGATACGACGAGTCTTCCCCCAACAGCGATGACGTCAGCAGTGAGTCTGCTGCTGGAACCTCCGGGGTTAAGGTTGGTGGGAAAAGTGCGTCTTTGCTGTCTCGGGCTCGAGTTCGCCTTTTCGAGAAGAAACACTCCGAGAAGAGTCAAAGCGATTCTCTGGCTTCGGCTTCTGCGGAGTGTGACCCTGTTAGGGCTGATTCCCCTTTAAGAGCTACCACGCCCCGAGAGGGTTGGAACGAGGAAAAGGACGTTGTGTACTATTGAGAGAAATTCTTTTCATCAATCGAATTCAATTGCTGCTTCTTTTTTTTATTTTATCGATACCTGATTGATTGAAAGGTTTGTGTGTGAACGCGTCGGTTGTGAACCAAACAGTAGTAAGTTTTCTAGGTCAGTGATGACGATCAACTGCTGGACATTCAGACAGAAGTTGAAATGCATGGCGTGTGGAAACTTTTCTTCTCTGTGTGATGTGTTAATAGCAATTTGAAACGATATACCGAGGGTATGATATGCCAGAAGGTATTATCACTTCTTTTTTTAAAAGTAGAGGCTGATGGTACCTTATGGCAAATACATCTCGAATTATGAAATAGGTCTATGCGGCATATCGAAACTTGCTCTTCTTTGTGTGATGCACTGGTGGCAATACGTTTTGCTGAGAGATCGAAATGTTGAGACAGTGGGTAAAGTAGGCCTGTTCATTAAGTCATATCAAACTTTTTCTTTAGTATGTGTTGTGAAATTACTTTGGTGTTTTTTCCTGAAAGACAAATGCAGAACTTCGAGACAAGTGAATGAAGTACGTTTTGTGACCTTGAGCCTGCTTATCAAACATTAATATGTAGACCTATATAATAATATATATATATATATATATCGCTTTTCCTGCTTGCGTTGGTATTCCAGTGTTTGATTTGTTGGTTCCTTGAGGTCGACAATAACAAAGTCTGTTTATTGTGGTGGTGGCACAGAGAGAGAGAGAGAGAGAGAGAGAGAGAGAGAGAGAGAGAGAGAGAGAGAGAGAGGGGGGGGAGAGAGAGGGAGGGGGGAGAGAGAGAGAGAGAGAGGGTCGAGAGGAGAGAGAGAGAGAGAGAGAGAGAGAGAGAGAGAGAGAGAGAGAGAGAGAGAGAGAGAGAGAGAGAGAGAGAGAGAGAGAAAGAGAGAGAGAGAGAGAGAGAGAGACAGACAGAGAGAGACACAGACACACAGACAGACAGAGAGAGAGAGACACACAGAGAGAGAGAGAGAGAGAGAGAGAGAGAGAGAGAGAGAGAGAGAGAGACAGACAGACAGACAGACAGACAGACAGACAGACAGACAGACACACACACAGACAGAGAGAGAGAGAGAGAGAGAGAGAGAGCGAGCGAGGGAGGGAGAGAGAGAGAGAGAGAG
>CM065702.1:29882082-29897082 GCA_017654935.2 Phymorhynchus buccinoides
TCCTCTTCTCGCTCCACCCCCTCCCCCCGTCTCTCCCTCACCCTCTCCCACCATCTACCCTCTTTCTCCAAATCCACCACCCTTCTCTTCCGCAGTAATACAATGAACTAAAACGAACAAACATTATACGTACACATGCCTAATAAAAGATAACAGAATGAAAAATTAGTTAGACTAAAAGCAATCACAGTCATCAATATATTTATCAGCATAAAACACAGCAGAAAAGCTAAATACAAACTGAATTAAATACAAACATATAATAAAATAATGATGCATAAAATAATTAACCACTTTCCCCCCTGCACACTGAAGTCACCCCCCCCCCACCCTACCCCCTTTACACACCCACACACACAACACACACACACACACACACACACACACACACACACACACACACACACACACACACACACACACACACACACACACACACACACACACACACACACACACACACACACACACACACACACACACCACACACACACACACACACACACACACACACACACACACACATTAAAAAATTGAGCATATGACTAATATAAGATGAAAATGATTTTAAAATAAATAAGTAAAATACAAAAGCATATCCACACAGATATATGTGTCTGTTCGTAAAACACCATTTTTCATTCTGCCAAACTATCTGTATTGCTAAAAAAAAAATCAGGACTTTACTGGTGTTGCACTGCCTTCGGGCATTGCCTCCAGTATCGTTCCCACCATCTTTACATCTACTAATGTCCCATATGTGTCTGTTCCAGACCGAGAGGACGTTAAACAGATTTACTACTAGTAAGAATACACGATTGCCAAGAAACTTGACACACATTGTTATAAAAATACTTGTAGTGGTACCATAGCCAATGAGGTTTAACCGAGGCGTGGTTACCGCTACACATATCTGTATTGTTGGATAGATCGGGACTTTGCTGGTGTTGCACTGCCTCTGGGCATTGCCCCCAGTAATGTTCCCACCATCTTTGTATTTACAAATGTCCCCATGTGTGTCTATGACCGAGAGGACGTAAAACATTATTTTTCATTCATTCATTAATTCCAAGAAACGACGTCACAGTTATTCATCTTTACGTAGCATTATTATCATGATCATATCATTACCGTCTTGTCGACGCGGGCTGTAAGCCTACCTGTCAAAGCTGGACTCAGAATTCGACTGGCTGTGGTACTACCTCCAGGATTCATACAGAAGCCGGTGGGTTGAACACTCTCAAGAAAATCCATGGCTCGACTGAGTCAGCAGTGCCAGCAGTCACAGATCTACACAAACCATTCTGTGCTTGCCATTGGAGCTACTGTGCTCCATCAAAGCCACTACACACCCACAGAAATAATGACAAGAAGAGATTTCGGTTTTCAAGGTCAAACCTCAAGGTCAAGGTCAGCATGGTTATATTTTCTTTACGGAATCATCCCCGCGCTGTGATACACCACCCCACATAATTTGAAGCGATTCTGTTCACTGGTTCATGAGATACAGCTCGGAAATGATATATATATAGCGCAAAGAAGGGCATTCCGGATTTCAAGGTCAAACTTCAAGGTCAAGGTCGGCGCAGTCATGAATATCGAAAGGAACCTTCCTGTGCCTACCCCTCTACCAAATTTGATTAAAATCCGTCCAATAGTTTTTGAGAAAATCGACACACACACACACACACACACACACACACACACACACACACACACACACACACACACACACACACACACACACACACACACACACACCGGTTTCAGATAAAGTGACTTAAAAAAAAAAATCAAAATCCACAGGTTTGTTTTTTTACACTTGTCCATATCTGTTATAACCTTTATGTTGCATAATAATTACATCACATCATGCTGCATCATACTACTATATAGGCTACTTTACATTACATAACATTATATTACATTACACTACATTGCATTTCATTAAGCTAACACATCATGCTGCACCATACTACTATATACCTTACATTACATTACATTACATAACATTACACTACATTGCATTACATTAAGCTAACACATCATGCTGCATCATACTACTATATAGGCTACATTACATTACATTACATTACATTACATAACATTACACTACATTGCATTTCATTAAGCTAACACATCATGCTGCATCATACTACTATATAGGCTACATTACATTACATTACATTACATAACATTACACTACATTGCATTACATTAAGCTAACACATCATGCTGCACCATACTACTATATAGGCTTACATTACATTACATTACATTACACTACATTGCATTGCATTAAGCTAACACATCATGCTGCACCATACTACTATATACCTTACATTACCTTACATTACACTACAACATTACATTACACTACATTGCACCTTACATTACATTAAGCTAACACATCTTGCTGCACCATACTACTATATAGGCTACCTTACATTACATAACATTACATTACACTACATTGCATTTCATTAAGCTAACACATCTTGCTGCACCATACTACTATATAGGCTACCTTACATTACATAACATTACATTACACTACATTGCATTTCATTAAGCTAACACATCTTGCTGCACCATACTACTATATAGGCTACCTTACATTACATAACATTACATTACACTACATTGCATTTCATTAAGCTAACACATCATGCTGCACCATATACTATATACTACATTACATTACCATTTACATTACATTACATTAAGCTAACACATCATGCTGCACCATACTACTATATAGGCTACATTACATTACATTACATTACATTACATTACACTACATTGCATTACATTAAGCTAACACATCATGCTGCACCATACTACTATATAGGCTACATTACATTACATTACATTACATAACATTACACTACATTGCATTACATTAAGCTAACACATCATGCTGCACCATACTACTATATAGGCTACATTACATTACATTACATTACATAACATTACACTACATTGCATTGCATTAAGCTAACACATCATGCTGCACATTACATACTACTATATAGGCTACATTACATTACATTACATTACATAACATTACACTACATTGCATTTCATTAAGCTAACACATCTTGCTGCACCATACTACTATATAGGCTACATTACATTGCATTACATTACATAACATTACACTACATTGCATTTCATTAAGCTAACACATCTTGCTGCACCATACTACTATATACCTTACATTACATTGCATTACATAACATTGCACTACATTGCATTACATTAAGCTAACACATCATCCTGCATCATACTACTATATAGGCTACCTTACATTACATAACATTAAAGGGGCACCCTGACGGATGAGTTTTTATAAGAAACACATCGAGATCACCAGGAAAACACCCTTTACAGAGATTGCAACACTCACTTTGCTCTGGTTTCCTAGACATCAAACCGTCAAATCGGCGATTCCTCCTTGGCGGAGGTGCTGGAAGTCAAATTCTTTCACCCAAAGAGAAGGCGTGTGCCGTCTCTTTTCTAATGGCCGCCAAATCATTTGCACGAAATGTTCGCAATACAAAACCTTTTTTTCTTTCTTTTTTAAAATTTATTCAGTTTATCTAAAGGAGTTTTGCTCACAACAAAGGAAATAGCTCCTTTTTTTTTTACTGCACTACAAAAAAAAGAAAACGCTTCAACCACAATGAGTGTCCTCCACCCACCCCATCCAAAATGGCTACTCTCTCCGGCATCTCCGCCAAGGAGGAATCGCCGTTTTGACGGTTTAATTTCTAGGAAACCAGAGCAAAGTGAGTGTTCCGATCCTTGAACAGGCTGTCTTTCTGGTGATCTCGACGTGTTTCTTGCAAAAACTCATCCGTCAGGGTCCACCTTTAAGCTAACATCACCTTCATTTTAAACCTCTCTGAAATAGCGTCTGTCTTTTCTTTCACTTTGTCTTGCTCCTGGTCTGCTGAAACCCGCTGCCCTCTTCCAGTTTCTTGCTCTCCTCAGTTGTCTTCCTTTCCCACTCTTCTACTCTGTTCCTGAAAATCCAAAAGGCAAGAGAAGAATACTGGTGTTATTTAAGAAATGGAAGACATGGGTTTCATGAAACAATTAATAAGCGAAAATGGATGTTTCGACACAAAAAAAGGTTGGGGTTTTTTTTATGTTTTTTTTTTATAAACTGGATTTCGATATTTATTTGATAAACGTGAAAGCCAGAGGGTACTGTTAGCCTTTTAAAAAATTCCTTTGTGATAGCGTCTTCTGACTTATCCAAGAAGAATGACAGTATTTTCTGGCATACCCTTCCATATCATAGCTTTCAGGGCCGGATCTAGTGAGGGGGGGGGGTTGTCCTGGTTTCTGGAACCCCCCTCTCTGTCCCAATCATGTATACCTTATACAAGGGTGAAAAGTAAGAAATGACCCGATTTTTGTCTTAATAATCACTACATTGCAAACATTTCTGGGGGCTTTGGCCCCTGGGCCCCTGGGCCCCCAAAAGACTACTACCGAAGCCTATGTAGCTGCCTGGTCCCTCGGCGGAACCCCCTCTTACGAATCGCATGGTCCGGCCCTGGCTTTCCTCCGATGGCTAAGCCTACCCTCCTGATCAAGCCCCATCCAAGTTTGCATACAGACATAGCAAGTCCATCAATTGATTCGTTTTGCTTCGTTGAAAACATTTTTGTGTGTGTGTCAAAGTCTTGTTTGCGCTCTAATTAAGAATTCAATGAAGCAAAGTGTTCAACCCCAAATCATGCAGCTTTTTAGTCCCTGTCGCCCACAGTACGTCATCTCAATTATTGCTTATACCGAAACAGAATACGGTGTCAGTAAGATTATTAATACTGTTATTTAATTATACTAGCAGACCACACAAGTTTTTAAAAAAATGTGTAACAAGTAATCTGAAAACAATTTCAACATCACATCGTGTTAGATGAAACTACATTTAAGCATATTTCTATCCTTTTGAAAATAAATGTTTTCTTTCATCATGTCCTGTGCATATTTTGGGCTCTGTCGTGAAAGTCATCATGGAGGTCCCATCACTTAACATTGCGTATTGTGTTCATGTCATAATTATAAACTAAGAATCCCCCTTTACTCTTTGATTACAGGCTAAGAATGGATACAAACAACAAACAAAGAAACTGGAATTCCATGGAGAGAACCCAAAAATGGTGGAAATCGCCGAAATCTAGCAAAATATAAGGCTTCGGTAGGCTTAACAATAATAATAATAATAATAATTGTACATTTATATAGCGCTTTACCTCAGATGAGCCCAAAGCGCTTTACAATCAATGATTCATCAACAGACAACAAAAACAGCATTAACCAGCAACAGCGCATATACAAAGCAACTCTCTCTCTCTCTCTCTCTCTCTCTCTCTCTCACAAACACACTCACTCTAACACACACACACACACACACACACACACACACACACACACACACACGCACACGCGCGCACGCACGCACACGCGCACATACACACACACACACACACACACACACACACACACACATAAACACACACACATATTTATCGACGCCAACTCGTTCATACCCCATTCGGTAAGCCACAGCAACCGAGCCGCATGGACTGACCACATACACCAACACACATACACAAACACCCTCACACAAAAACGTACGCACGCAGACAGACACACAGACACGCACACAAACATAGACACACACACACACATGCGTGCACACACAACCCACAAAACCAAAACACACACAAGCACACATGTATGCACACATGCATGCTCACATACACGCACAACACACACACAGACACACACACAACACACACACACACACACACACACACACACACACACACACACACACACACACACACACACACATACTCACACACACGCACCACAAAGACCTCTTATTCAATCTTCCCTCACGTGCACACAACGATAGACAACTGATCAAATATTTAGGGCGCAGCAGGAAAAAGATGGGTTTTAAGAGAGGTTTTGAATGAGGAGACTGAGTTGGAGTGTCGGAGAGGAGAAGGCAGAGCATTCCACAGAGATGGTGCTTGACAAGAAAAAGAACGTTGGCCAGCAGATTTGAGACGGATGGAGGGAATGGAAAGGAGACGAGAATCAGAAGACGAACGTAGTTGGCGAGCTGGGACATAGAGATGAAGAAGATCAGAGAGATACACGGGAGCTTGATCATTCAGTGACTTGAAGGCAAGGAGGAGAATTTTGTAGTCAATACGTGATTGAACTGGGAGCCAATGTAGGGAACGAAGAACCGGAGTGATGTGATCGTACCTAGGGGAGCGAGAAATGAGACGAGCAGCATTATTCTGGACCCGTTGGAGCTTAGAGATGAGAATTGATGGACAGCCAGCAAGAAGTGAGTTACAGTAGTCAAGGCGAGACAGGACAAAAGCACATACTAGAGTCTTCAGGGCATCTTGAGAGAGGAAACGGCGGATGGAACTAATTCTTCGAAGTTCTAGATAGCAAGACTTGCAAACATTGGAAACATGCTGTTTGAAGGAAAGGGTTTGGTCCAAAGTAACACCTAGATTGCGGACGGATGCCGATAGCTTGATCTCAGTGCCATCAATGTCGACAGAACCTGGGAGAACCTGAGTTTTAATTGTGTGGTTAGAGGCTACAAGAATCATCTCTGTCTTTTCAGCATTTAGTTGCAGTTTGTTGTAAAACATCCATGTTTTAACAGCAGAGATGCACAACTTAGAAGAAGAAATCATTTGATCTAATTGACTCAGGTGGGCAGAAATGTACAGTTGATTGTCATCAGAAAAGCTATGATGTAGAATAGAATGCTGGTTGATGATGGCGGAGAGAGGTTGGGTATAAAGAACAAAAAGGATAGGGCCTAAGACTGAACCTTGGGGCACACCGAACTGAAGACCTTTTGGAAGAGATGAAGCACAATTGACAACAACTGTCTGTGTGCGATCAGAGAGGTAGGAAGAAAACCAGGAAAGAACAGCCCCAGATAGACCAAAACAATGCCGAACTCTGGCAACCTACTGAAGTCGAGCGACTTATGGGGAAAAGCACCGACATCTAGTAAACAAGGAGAAAGCGACGAAATCTAGCAACCTATGGAGAAAGCGATGAAATCTAGCAACCTGTGGAGAAATCGCCGAAATCTATCAGCCTTTGGAGATATCGCCGAAATCTAGCAAACTATAGAGAAATCGCCGAAATCTATCAGCCTTTGGAGATATCGCCGAAATCTATCAGCCTTTGGAGATATCGCCGAAATCTAGCAAACTATAGAGAAATCGCCGAAATCTAACAACCTGTGGAGAAATCGCCGAAATCCAACAACCTATGGAGATATCGCCGAAATCCAACAACCTATGGAGAAATCGCCGAAATCTAACAACCTGTGGAGAAATTGCCGAAATCTAACAACCTATGGAGAAATCGCCGAAATCTAGCAACCTGTGGAGAAATTGCCGAAATCTAGCAACCTATGGAGAAATCGCCGAAATCTAACAACCTATGGAGAAATCGCCGAAATCTAGCAACCTGTGGAGAAATTGCCGAAATCTAACAACCTATGGAGAAATCGCCGAAATCTAACAACCTATGGAGAAATCGCCGAAATCTAACAACCTATGGAGAAATCGCCGAAATCTAGCAACCTATGGAGATATCGCCGAAATCTAACAACCTATGGAGATATCGCCGAAATCTCGCCGAAATCTAGCAACCTATGGAGAAATCGCCGAAATCTAACAACCTATGGAGAAATCGCCGAAATCTAACAACCTATGGAGAAATCGCCGAAATCTAACAACCTATGGAGATATCGCCGAAATCTAGCAACCTATGGAGAAATCGCCGAAATCTAACAACCTATGGAGAAATCGCCGAAATCTAGCAACCTATGGAGAAATCGCCGAAATCTATGGAGATATCGCCGCAACCTATGGAGAAATCGCCGAAATCTAACAACCTATGGAGATATCGCCGAAATCTAGCAACCGAACCTAATCGCCGAAATCTAACAACCTATGGAGATATCGCCGAAATCTAGCAACCTATGGAGATATCGCCGAAATCTAACAACCTATGGAGATATCGCCGAAATCTATCTAGCAGCCAACCTATGGAGATATCGCCGAAATCTAGCAACCTATGGAGATATCGCCGAAATCTAACAACCTATGGAGATATCGCCGAAATCTAGCAACCTATGGAGATATCGCCGAAATCTATCGCCAACCTATGGAGATATCGCCGAAATCTAGCAACCTATGGAGATATCGCCGAAATCTAGCAACCTATGGAGAAATCGCCGAAATCTAGCAACCTATGGAGAAATATCGCCGAAATCTAGCAACCTATGGAGATATCGCCGAAATCTAGCAGCCTATGGAGAAATCGCCGAAATCTAACAACCTATGGAGATATCGCCGAAATCTAGCAACCTATGGAGATATCGCCGAAATCTAGCAACCTATGGAGAAATCGCCGAAATCTAGCAACCTATGGAGAAATCGCCGAAATCTAGCAACCTATGGAGATATCGCCGAAATCTAGCAACCTATGGAGATATCGCCGAAATCTAGCAACCTATGGAGATATCGCCGAAATCTAGCAACCTATGGAGATATCGCCGAAATCTAGCAACCTATGGAGATATCGCCGAAATCTAGCAACCTATGGAGATATCGCCGAAATCTAGCAACCTATGGAGATATCGCCGAAATCTAGCAACCAATGGAGAAATCGCCGAAATCTAGCAACCTATGGAGAAATCGCCGAAATCTAGCAACCTATGGAGAAATCGCCGAAATCTAGCAACCTATGGAGAAATTGCCGAAATCGCCGAAATCTAGCAACCTATGGAGATATCGCCGAAATCTAGCAACCTATGGAGAAATTGCCAAAATTCAGCAACCAATGGAGAAATTGTCAAAATTCAGCAACCTACGGAGAAATCACCGAAATCTAGTAATCTAGGGGAAAGTCACAGAATGGCGAAAATTGCCGGATCTAGCAACCCAGGAAAAAAACCCTGAAATCTAGCAACCTATGGAGAAATCACCGAAATCTAGCAACCTATGCAAACATCGCTGAAATTTAACAACCTATGGATACATCGACAAAATCCAGCAACTGATGCTGATAAATCACCAACATTTAGCAACCTATGGATACATCGACAAAATCCAGCAACCTAAATGAAAGACTACGAAATCTAGCAAAGGTTGCAACATGCAATGTCACCTTCATTTTTCTCGACCTGACAGCTGCAGCGTTCCTCATAAAACAACTAACACACCCCCCCCCCCCCCCCCCCTCTCTCTCGCACCCCAACAACAGTTCTCACCTTATTGACATTTTCTTCCAGTGACTTTCCCTCATCTCCGCCACACCCCCTTTCCTGACAATGGGCTCTTCCATTTCAGCTGTTTCCATGTCCTTTTCCCTCATTATGGGCTGTTCCGTGTCCTGGGGTGAAGAACCATAACTCGCCGCATCCTGAAAGTTAGCGGCTGTGGCAGTCTGCGCATCTTGGAAAGGATGCTTCGATCTACTGCCTGAAAGCTTAGGCGATCTTGTTGTGGTTAAAACTTTGTACATCTTTCCAATCGGAGGAAAACGAACTTTCTTTTGAGGGGATGTGTGTTTGGAATGAGCTACCTTACGACTGCTGCTACCACCATCATCGACTTTTTGAGATGACGAGAGATTTTCGTGAATTGTCCACAAATTTTCGTGAAACATCGGCCTACTTCTATCCTCTCCACTGCTAGAAGAGGTGGTGAGAGTTTCATAGGCCTTTTCTGTCGACGTAAAACCTGCGGGAAACTCCTCCGAATCTGAACTACTAGCGTAATCTACTTGCGACATCCACAGTGGCGGAGAAAACGAAGTTTGCCTTTGAAGCGACCATTCTTCTGTTGATTCTGTAGCACTCTGAATTTCTGGTAATGGTAAACCGGCAGAGGATCCGTACCCTGAACTAACAGTCGATGAGCTTGGTTGGGAGGCAGAAGTTCCCTGTGAAAAATAGCTCTCTTCAGAGTGTTTTGCTTGACTGCTTTGAATTTCTGATGACTCATAGATTGAACTAGCACCTTGTTGTCTACGTAACATACTCCTTAAGCTTTGGGAGCTGAAGAATGGTCCATGCTGATGAGAGCGTTTTCCTGACGCTTCCTGACAAATGGCAAAATCTGATGACGTGAGGTCCTCTGTTGAAAACAAATAATCGTCAGGACTAGTGTCTTCAGCATAGAGTCCCTCAACAAGGCTCTGCACAAGTTCTCGCATGGTGTCAATTTGCTTTTGCTGATGAGCCAATTGTTGCTCAGTTTGCAGTTGAGCCAGTCGTCGCTCGATTTCTTGTTGTGTGGAGGAAGAGAGTTGTTGATGGGACGAAAGCATGCAGCGTTGCAGGGTTCTCTCTATGGTGTGTTCAATGAGCCGATAATCCACCGTGGACACTAAACAAAAGTATTGAATAACTCAATAAGCCTATAAATAAATAAATGAATTATACACAGAGACATATGTATCAGGCAGACAGACATACATTAGTATGACAATGTAATAGACTAAGTAAACATTGCATACAAATAATGCATACATACAGGCAAAAGTGCATACACACACGTGCACACGCTCTCGCACACGCACACGCACACACACACACACACACGCACACGCACGAACACGCACACACACACACACACACACACACGCACACACACGCACGCACACGCGCACACACACACACACACTCACACACACACACACACACACACATATGTCTGAATCACTTTTAGTGGAAGGACGTTAAACTGAAGAACACACACACACACACACACACACACACACACACACACACACACACACACACACACACACACACACACACACACACAATGTTACTTGATTTTGAAAATGTGTTTGATGCAATTACTAAGTGTAATTAAAAAATGATAAAGAATGTACTCTGGTAATGGCTTTGAAAAAGACGTGTCAATAGTTTAATGCATTTCATGCAAACTGGCTATCATCTGTAACTCTTAATGGAATATTGCAAGAAAGATTTGCAATACAAAGCGGATGTAAGCAGGGGTATCTTATATCTCCACATCCTTTTATTTTCTGTGCAGAGAATTTGATGTGTAAGACAGAACATCAATATTTAAGATATATACAGAAGAAGAAATGAAGATCAGTCAGTTCCCCTCGTGTCTTTTGTTTTTAATGCGACAATACTTCCCTGATACAAAAACTTATTTATTGATCCTTCAGACTTTGAAGATATGTCAGAGATTTAACTTACATATAATATTAAAAAAACTGTTTGGGTTGCAAAGAGGGAATTTGTCTGAGCTTTAATTTATTTCAAATGGACTGGAACACATCAAACTCTAAAGCCCTGACACATGGTTTACAATGGTGTGTAGTCTACTGGCACGGCAAAACAAAATACCAAAGCCAAATTTCAAGAAAACAAGAAACTCTTTATTGTGATAAGCTCACAAATGTCTTTTGCACCACTAGGTAGAGTTGCATTTTCTACTTCAGTAATTGATCAAATCCTAAATAGTTTATTTATGGATCTTACTCCCTACAGAACTAGGTAATGTAATTCGACAGCTCCAGAGGATGACCACTGAGCTTTTAAGCTTATGTTACACACACACACACACACACACGCACACGCACACGTACGCACACACGCACACGCACACGCACGCACATACACACACACACACACACACACACACACACACACACACACGTACGCACACAGACGCACACACACGCACACAAACACACACACACACACACACACACACACACACACACACACACATACATACACACACACACACACACACCCTTCACACTCACCATTCCCAGTTTGAGAAAAGCTCAATGGCATTGGCTCTCCCCAGTCGCATTCCTCCTCCTCCTCCTCCTCCTCCTCTTCCTCCTCCTCCTTCTCCTCCTCCTCCTCTTCTTCTTTTTCTTCTGTCTTCTTCTTCTTTTTCGTCATCTCCCTATCTCCTTCCTTCCGACACTCCATCACTTTCCATTCTGCATCCTCCCTTTTCACCCACTGCGGCAGAAACCCCATCAAAATGTCCTGCACGGATCTTTGTTCAGCTTCTGAAAACATCGCTCTTCTAGCGTCCTCTGCAGTCGCGTGCTGCAAAAGAAACACCAGCGATCCTGAATCAATGCCCATCAGCTTCAACCCACGCTCGAAGAGCTCCTCTACCGCTTTGCAGAGATCTTTGAAGTTGGTCCTGCTCGACAGTTGTTGAATGAGGTCGTTTTGGATTTGCTCCATTCCCTGCTTGAGAGTCAGTTTCCACGCTGTCATTATGGCTTCGCCTTCTCTGGAAGCTGAGAAGATTCCTTCTGCTGCTGCCCTACCTCCTCCTCCTCCTCCTCCTCCTCCTCCTCCTCCACCTCCCCCTACTCCTCCTCCTCCTTCTTCTCCTTCTCCTCCTCCTCCTCCCATCCAACTGAGTCTGGCTAGACAATTTGACACAGAGTCTGAAATTTAAAAAAGAAAAGAAAAAAGCAAACAATGAAAGTGATAGTATGATTATTCGAAGTTTTACAATACCGATTTTGTGGGGGCTGCGATTTGGGATCACAACCAATAATTAATATATATCAGAAGATCTATGGGATGTAACGTCACACGCAATAATAACTACATCCCTTTGCGTCTTCCAACTATCTGGCTTCTCCACTGAACCCATGCTACTTCAAAGAGCAATGCATCTGGGGGGGGGGGGGGGGGGGGGGGGGGGGACGGGGGGGACGCAAAGACCAATAACTCAGGGCCAGTAGTCATGAGTGTGGCTAAGACAACTAATCCAGGATGGAAAATGCAAATTATGAAACAGGGCCTGTAGTCATGAGTGTGGCTAAGACAACTAATCCGGGATGGAAAATGCAAATTATGAAACAGGGCCTGTAGTCATGAGTGCGGCGAAGACAACTAATCCAGGATGGAAAATTCAAATTAGGAAACAGGGCCTGTAGTCATGAGTGCGGGTAAGACAACTAGTCCGGGATAGAAAATGCAAATTATGAAGCAGGGCCAGTAGTCATGAGTGTGGCTAAGACAATTAATCCGGGATAGAAAATGCAAATTCTGAAGCAGGGACCTGTAGTCATGAGTGCGGCGAAGACAACTAATCCAGGATGGAAAATGCAAATTATGAAACAGGGCCTGTAGTCATGAGTGCGGACGAAGACAACTAATCCAGGATGGAAAATGCAAATTATGAAACAGGGCCTGTAGTCATGAGTGCGGCTAAGACATCTAATCCAGGATGGAAAATGCAAATTATGAAACAGGGCCTGTAGTCATGAGTGCGGCTAAGACAACTAATCCGGGATGGAAAATGCAAATTATGAAACAGGGCCTGTAGTCATGATTGCGGCTAAGACAACTAATCCAGGATGGAAAATGCAAATTATGAAACAGGGCCTGTAGTCATGAGTGCGGCTAAGACAACTAATCCGGGATGGAAAATGCAAATTATGAAACAGGGCCTGTAGTCATGAGTGCGGCTAAGACAACTAATCCAGGATGGAAAATGCAAATTATGAAACAGGGCCTGTAGTCATGAGTGCGGCTAAGACAACTAATCCGGGATGGAAAATGCAAATTATGAAACAGGGCCTGTAGTCATGAGTGCGGCTAAGACAACTAATCCAGGATGGAAAATGCAAATTATGAAACAGGGCCTGTAGTCATGAGTGCGGCTAAGACAACTAATCCGGGATGGAAAATGCAAATTATGAAACAGGGCCTGTAGTCATGATTGCGGCTAAGACAACTAATCCAGGATGGAAAATGCAAATTATGAAACAGGGCCTGTAGTCATGAGTGCGGCTAAGACAACTAATCCGGGATGGAAAATGCAACTTAGTCTAAACTGCCAAATCGGATAAGTACTTTAGACTAATTTTCATTTTCCATCCCGGATTAGTTGTCTTAGCCGCACACATGACTACAAGCCCTGGAGATTGCACCCCATGCCTTACAGGGCCAGACCGGGGTGGGTGGGTGGGGGTGCTACCTGGGTTCCGACATACCACCCCCACCTTACCTCACCCCTCCTCGTGCAGAGAGAGACATAGAGAGACATAGAGAGACAGAGACTGTTTTATGGTTCTTAGGTACAATATAAAGGGGTTTGGGGCAATAAGTTTGTTGTTTTTGTTGGGTTTTTGTTTTTTAAGCTTCAGATTCAAGGGGCGTTGCACCCCCCACCCCCACCCACCCCACCCCCACCCCAGGGTCGTTGCCCCTGGACCCCACTGGGGGCCTACAACGCCCAGACAATCGCCCTTTTTGTAAACGCCACTCCTTCCCCCCTACTGCTCTAATTTATCTCAGATCCTACCCTGCCATAATGCGGTGTAAAGTGGCACAGTGGTAGCGCGTTCGCTTCGTGTCAAGTAAAACCCGAGTTCGAACCTGGGTACAGGGGATTTTCCCTCTCACTTTGCACTAGGCCTTGCGGGTCTGAACGTGGAGTCTTTCGGATGAGACGATAAACCGAGGTCTCTTAATGTGCCCATGCATTTAGCACACGTTAAACCCAGTGACAACGAAAAAGTTGTCATTTGGTCCAAATTTACACCCCCCCCCCCCTCCCTTCCTTCCTCATCAGTCACAAAAATTGCATGCAAAAAAAATAAAAAATTGGGTGGCGCGCCTCTGGCTGCGACGCGCTCTCCAGGTGGGAGCAACCCGAATTTCACAGAGACGCCTCTGTGACTATGATGTACCTAGCCTAACCTAATGCACAAAGCTTACGTCCAATTTGTTCCACGTCATGGCCATCCTTCGTGGCAGCCTCCACGGCTTTGTTGTTTAAGTAGAGGTCCACCCTGGCGTAGTTGTCGGCTATTCTAACGGTCTGCCGAAGCCCCGTGCACAGAAAGGCTGTCGTTTGAGTCCAACGACTTGGCCTTGATAGTGGG
>CM065702.1:29902082-29972082 GCA_017654935.2 Phymorhynchus buccinoides
TGTTTAACTGACATACCTGTCCAAATATCATACCATTTCACACCAGTTCAACTGACACACCTAATCAATGGACATACATGTTTGACTGTTCCACTGTACAACATTACAGTAATGTTCCACTGACATATCCATTCAAGTGGCATGCATATACCACTGACACACCAGTTGGAATATAATCAACTACCACACCTGTTCAACCTGGCACACCTGAGTACCTGATACACCTGTCTAACTGGTAAATCAGAAAACAACTCCTAAATTGGCATGCTACTTCGCTTTTACACCATTATACATTGGTTTATGTGCTTACTCTTGTTCACCTGTTCTTACCTGTTCAACCTGGCACACCTGAGTACCTGACACACCTGTCTAACTGGCAAATCATTCTACAACCATTATACATTGGTTCATGTGGTTACTCTTATTCACCTGGACATACCTGTTCTTACCTGTTCAACCTGGCACACCTGAGTACCTGACACACCTGTCTAACTGGTAAGTCATTCTACAACTCTTAAATTGTTATGCTACTTCGTTTTACACCATTATACATTGGTTTATGTGGTTACTCTTGTTCACCTGGACATACCTGTTCTTACCTGTTCTTACCTGTCACACCTGAGTACCTGACACACCTGTCTAACTGGCAAATCATTCTACAACTCTTACATTGGCTTGCTACTTCGTTTTTACACCATTATACATTGGTTTATGTGGCTACTCTTGTTCACCTGGACATACCTGTTCAACCTGGCACACCTGAGTACCTGACACACCTGTCTAACTGGCAAATCATTCTACAACTCTTAAATTGGCATGCTACTTCGTTTTTACACCATTATACATTGGTTTATGTGGCTACTCTTGTTCACCTGGACATACCTGTTCTTACCTGTTCTTACCTGTCACACCTGTGTTTTACCTTTGTCAGGAATTTGGTTTATACTATTGTGTGTTGTTTCCATAACAATGGTGAAACTTTGTAGGGGTGGTGGAGGTGCTGTTACTTTATCATTGTCCCCAAATAGTATCAACAGCAGACTTACTATGGCGTGCTTACCACATGAATTACAGTTTGGGTTGCTACCTGGATTACACCTGGATTGTACCTGAATTTCGACACGAACGCTTCATTATTGGGTTATCCCGAGTTACGTGTTCCTGGATGTCAGTTTAACACAAAAAACATTACGTTCAAGATTTTTATTGCATCAGCACAGACACTAAACCATACACTACCTGATTTTTTTTATTACACCTGAAGCACCAGCACACAGGTCACGTGGTTATTTGTTTATTTCTTTCAAACTTTCATTCAACATGTTATGTTCAAATGTCAACACAGACTTCAATAAACGTAAGGGCATAAGACAACCCGTTATTTTAGTTTATCCTCTCTGTTAATTCACCAGCCACACTATATTGCATGTGGCAGAATTGCACCAGAGTAAGTGTTAACGCTCGTCTCATGGGCAAAATGTGACTGAAATTTGCTTCATTTCATGAGATAATTGGCATGGCCTTCTTACCCGCCCTTGGGCTTTTTACCCCGTCTTCACCTAGTATTTGTATGCATACAGTGTGTGTACATGCACACACACGCGCGCGCACACTGAAGCGCACGCACACGCACACACACACACACAGACACACATAATGTTTGTGCGCGCATACATATACGCACACAGACTCTCTCTCTCTCTCTCTCTCTCTCTCTCTCTCTCTCTCTCTCTCTCTCTCTCTCTCTCTCTCTCTCTCTCTCTTTAAACATTGTCATATTTTGTTCAATCTTCAGAAAAATGGATTGCATATTATGGTCTCTGATTTTAATCTACACATGTTGAAAGCAATTGCCAGCATGATAATAATTATTAGGAAACAACCGCCATGCAAGAACACGTGCATCAAATCTTTCTTTAAAACAAATATGCAAAACGAAAGTAAACTTACATTCAGAATCCCACCCCCACTCACATACATACACACACACACACACACACACACACACACACACACACACACACACACACACACACACACACACACACACAGAGACACACACACACACACACACACACACACACACACACACACACACACACACACACACACACACACACCATATCATGATGCACGTCTCCCTAAAACTGTGTAATTCAGTAGTCAAATGCATTTGACAGCTAGGCCACCACAGGGTGAGGCCAACTTATAATAAGAATTATCACCATATGTTCCGAAAATAAAGGCTGATCCCAACCCTATCAGCCTCTTTCCGAAAATATAGGCTGATCCTAACCCTCTCAATCTCTTTCCGAAAATATAGGCTGATCCTAACCCTCTCAGTCTCTTTCCGAAAACAAAGGTTGGGGTGGGGAGGGGGGGGGGGTGGCAGAGAGAGAGAGGGGGGGTACACATATATATATAGAGAGAGAGAGAGAGAAGAGAGAGAGAAAGAGAGAGAGAGGGAGAGAGAGAAAGAGACAGACAGACAGTTAAAGAGAATAGTTACTAGATACAGTAGCCAAATTGATTTGACAGCAGAAGCCAAGTAAGGTCAACGAGACTACTGTACCTGGGAGACGCTGTGAGGCAAACTTATAATAAGAAAGCATTACCATATCACACACACACACACACACACACACACACACACACACACACACACACACACACACACACACACACACACACACATCAGTGCATTCGTCGTCTTTGCGTACATATCATAAGGCCAAAATGTTTCCTTTAGAGGTACAAACAATTAACATGTTATTATAAGTTTGTCTTAAAGAGTAAGCTTACAGTTATCAAAACATAATCAATTCTGAAATTAAAAAAATGAGGTCCGATGTCCATTTTCAAAAAAGAACAAACTCAATAACTTCCCAAGTCACATTGACAGCATACACATAGGAAAATTATCATATAATAAAAAGCCAAGTGTCCGTGTGTGTGTGTGTGTGTGTGTGTGTGTGTGTGTGTGTGTGTGTGTGTGTGTGTGTGTGTGTGTGTGTGTGAGTGCGTCACAGCCAGAGGCGCGCCACCCATTTATTTATTGTTTTTGCAAGCGATTTTTGTGTGACTGATGCGGAAGGAAAGGGAGGGGGGGGGGGGGGGGGGTAAATTTTGACCAAATGACAACTTGTTCGTTGCCACTGGATTTAACGTGTGCTAAGTCCATGGGCACGCTAGTCATACTGTCCCTAGTCATAATGGGTACATCCGCACTAAATACTGATCAAAACTTGCAGTTCAAATACAGAAAGTCCTCGTTCCAATTTCAAATAATTCTGCTTTTAAAAATGGGCGTAAATATATAAGAAAAAATAACTCTAGGTGACTAACGGTATTAATTATACAAGAAGAAAAAAAGAGTAAAATTCCCACATAGCATAATTCCCACAAACGTTTAATCCCTTATGATGTGGGAATATCGGTATGTGGGAATAAACTGCGATTATGGCTTGTGGGTCTAACGGAATGTGGTACCAACGATGTGTGGGATCAGCGGTATGTGGGAATAATGGTATGCTTTCATGTATTCATGCGTGTGTAGGCGCGTTTCTTTATATTTACGGCATATGTGTGCGTGTTGCGTGCGTGCGTGTGTGTGTGTGCGCGCGCGTGTGTGCGCGCGAAGACAGAGAAAAAGACAAACAGACAGACAGGCAGACAGATATATACAAAAACACGCAAAAAACAGACAGAGAGAGATAGGCAAAAGAAAGAGATATCGTGCACACTGTTGTTGTGCGTAAGCGCGTGATAGTACTTTGCAGTAAGCAGTCATGCAAGGAGTATCAGTAGTCCTACTCGACAGATATCAAATAACCACCTGTGGCTGCGGCTATGTGTCATACTCGATCATTGTGCCCCCGTTTCTATGTGTCCAGTCTCTGTGTGTCGCCCTCAGTGTGACCCCGTATCTATGTGTCACCCTCATTGTGCCCCCGTCTCTGTGTGTCACCCTCATTGTGCCCCCGTTTCTATGTGTTCACGTCTGTATGTGTCACCCTCATTCTGCCCCCGTCTCCATGTGTCCCGTCTCTATATATCACCCTCATTGTGCCCCCGTCTCTATGTGCCAGTCTCATTCCGCCCCGTCTCTATGTGTCCCGTCTCTATATGTCACCCTCATTGTGCCCTCGTCTCTATGTGTCACCATCATTGTGCCCCTTTTCTATGTGTCACCCTCATTGTGCCCCCGTCTCTCTGTGTCACCCTCATTGTGCCCCTTTTCTATGTGTCCACGTCTGTATGTGTCACCCTCATTCTGTCCCTTCTCTATGTGTCCCGTCTCTATATGTCACCCTCATTGTGCCCCCGTCTCTATGTGCCACCCTCATTGTGCCCCCGTCTCTATGTGCCACCATCATTGTGCCCCCGTCTATATGTGTCACCCTCAATGTGCCCCCGTCTCTATGTTTCACCCTCATTGTGCCCCCGTCTCTATGTGTCACCCTCATTGTGCCCCCGTTTCTATGTGTCCACGTCTGTCAGTATCTATGTGTCACCCTCATTGTGCCCCCGTCTCTATGTGTCACTCTCATTGTGCCCCCGTTTCTATGTGTCTACGTCTGTATATATGTGTCACGCTCATTGTGCCCTCGTCTCTATGTGTCACTCTCATTGTGCCCCCGTTTCTATGTGTCCACGTCTGTATATATGTGTCACCCTCATTCTGACCCTTCTCAATGTGTCCCGTCTCTATATGTCACCCTCATTGTCGTTGGGCAAGTCGTTGATATAGATAGTAAATAAAAGAGGCCCAAGAACCAAACCTTGACGTATACCATACTTGGTTGTTCGAGAGGAAGACATAGAGCCATTAATTGCAACCACTTGTTTTCTATCGGTTAAAAATGACAAATTCAATGTCAATTGCATTAGTAGACAGACTGCATACTTTATAGTAGACATTATTATTAGTAGACAGACTGCATACTTTATCTTATAATTTTATAAGAAGTAAGGAGTGATCGATGATGTGAAATGCTTTAGCAAAATCAACTATAGTGGAAGACGGGGTAAAAAGCCCATGGGCGGGTAAGAAGCCCATGCCAATTATATCATGAAATGAAGCAAATTTCAGTCAATTTTGTCCATGAGACGAACGCTAAACATTAACACTCGTCTCATGGGCAAAATTTGACTGAAATATGCTTTATTTCATGAGATAATTGGCATGGGCTTCTTACCCGCCCATGGGATTTTTACCCCGTCTTCCCCTAATTTAAAAAAACCCTTAAAACGCCAGACTTAAAACGCTTCCATGAACATTGTGGTCGACGACGAAAATGGAATTTTACGTCCTCTTGGTTTGAATCAGACACATATGGGACATTTGTAAATACAAATATGGTGGGAACAATACTGGAGGCAATGCCCGGAGGCAGTACGAAACCAGTAAAGTCCCGATTTTTAAAAACAATTAATACAGATAGCTGCAGCGGTGACCACGCCTCGGTTAAACCTCATCGGCTATGGCACCGTAAGTATAATTAAGTGCGATAAGAACATTGTGGTGGCAAATGAAATACATAAAATACAAGCGCAACTGAAGATGAATGACTTACCTAGGGGAAGACGGGGTAAAAAGCGCATGGGCGGGTAAGAAGCCCACCCCAATTATCTCATGAAATGAAGCAAATTTCAGTCTCATTTTGCCCATGAGACGAGCGTTAATGTCTAGCATTCGTCTCATGGGCAAATTTGACTGAAATTTTCTTTATTTCATGAGATAATTGGGGTGGGCTTCTTACCCGCCCATGCGCTTTTTACCCCGTCTTCCCCTACACATAAAAAAGTACAAGTCAAACAGTTTGGTAATTGTCGGGGTCAGATTTCAAACTTTTTTTAAAAAAATAACAGTTACCTCTGCTGTCCTCCAATCATCATGGGTAAATAACCAGACTCTAATGACTTATTAGCCCTTTCGATCACCGCCAATGTCAGATTTTTTGCACCACAATGATTTTAACACCCATGTCATTAAAACTCTTGAAATCAGGGTCTATTATTCAATAATATTGTGTTCCTAAATTTAGGTAGTAAGGATTGACCCTATTCTAAATGTGTCACAGAGAAATCCCACAATATTGCAGACGAATTATTTTCTGTAGCCAAGTAAGTTTAATGGAAAGCTTTGGCTCACAGATGGCTGGCGGTGAAAGGGTTAAACAGAGCAGAACCAGTCCCAGCATAGACTACAGAGGATGTCTTTGGTCCCATTAATGGCAGACAGGATTGTAAAAAAAAAAAGGCTAAGGTCAGATGTGCCCCCCTTCCCTACATTTCTCGGTTAATTCCATTTTTCCGTTTTTGCCTTTCTTACCAAACAAGAAGCTGTATTTTATGAACATTTTCAGCTAATTATCTTTGTTCAATAATGAATTGCAGTCATGATAAAGGCCATTATCTAATAGGACACCCCCCCCCCCCCCCTGCAGTACACCGCGGCATTTGTCACAGTCGTGGTTCATTGCGTTTTTCCGTCTTATAAGGGGGTATGGGGGGGGGGGGTGGGGGGGGGGGGGTAGGGGGGGGGGTAGGGGTAGGGGGGGTATTATTCCAAAAGAGATAATTAGCTGAAAGGGTTCATAAAATACAGCTTTATGTTTGGTAAGAAAGGCAAAAACGGACAAATGGAATTAACCGATGTCAATAAAAAAAGAGTTCAGGACACAAAATCAGTCTAAATAATCACAAAAGAAAATACCTATTGAAAACATCGTAACGAATATATTATTAGAAATAATACTGAAACGCATGTCAATGCAGTGCATACAATACTCACACTCACAATCATAAGCGGTGTGCGCGAGCATAGTCACCATGCAGGCACAGGCACAGGCTAACAACTGACATAATATGGACGCCAACACTCGCAAGCAATTCAAACACACAGTATGCAGTGGCGTAGGAATATTTTCAAGCCGTGGAGGGAGGGGGGAGCATTGCCAACAAACCTGGGGGGGGGGGGGGAGCACAAGCACACAGACAAGATGAATAGATAGGTTAAGTTACAAGTCTTAGTAAAATGCTACAAAAACACTTTATAATTGTTATTTTTAACCATAATCGAGTCGTGATCAACAATAACAGTCTATGAATGAAAGAAAACATGATGTGAATTGAAAGAGACAGCAGAAAGACATAAAAATACAACTATGTTTGGGGGCGGATCAGCCAGTCATGGAAGAGCTAGGAACGGTTCCAAGTGGTCAGTTGGGGTGGGGGCTGGGGGCTTGCCTCCCAGACGCTGATGATAATTTGAATGTAAAAGATGCAATCATGGCTTCTCGTGAGAGAATAACTCAATAAGCTAAAATTATAGCATGGGACTACATTTTTTTCTCCCTCTTTTTCTTTTCTTTCCATTTTTATTATTTTTTCTGATGGGGTTGAAACCCATGTAAGCACCCAAGTCCAAAGACATGTAACAATATAACGACAATGAGGCCTATGCATGTCTATGTGTGTGTCTGTATCTGTGTGTTCTAATTTAAACTGAATTGTTTTTCATTTCATGTTTTAGAAATTTGTCTTTAAGTTTAAACTGTAAAAATGTTGGTTCTTTGATTGGCTGTTAGGTGGACGGTGTTGGGGTGGGGTGGTGGTGGAGATAAATGCAATGGAACATGTGTGTGTGTGTGTGTGTGTGTGTGTGTGAAGTGTGTGTTTATTTGTTGGGGTGTCTTTGCGTGTGAGCATTTTTCACTCTTTCACCATGGCGGCATAGTGATGGGAAAAGTTATATTGTGACTGGCCTTTCACTGTGTTGCTGTGGTGGGGGGTGGGGAGTGTTCACGTGCACCGTCTCTTTAATGTGTATGTATTTATTGTATTGCATAGTATTTTGTATTCTTTTATATTGACTGCACAACAAATTTCCTTGTTTTAAATGGGGATAATAAATAATTGATTGATCGATTGACATCAAAGAAAAGGAAATGAAATGATTCATATCTGGACCATCTAAATGTTATATCACATTGTAGCAAGTCTTTGTTTGGTGATGATTGAATTTAAGAAAAACAGAAACCATAAAAGAACAAACTTACTAAAATAATTTATATCCATAAGCAAAAAGGGTACTTTACTACTCATAGGGTAGGTCTAGCTCAGATAATATTTCATGGTACATTGGACAAATCATTATTGGAAATCCAACCAGGCCATGGTACTGTCAAATATTGTGATAAAAAAAATCAGTTATAATCGATGATACTTGTTCAAAAACAAATCAGTCATTAATCACTATCATCCACGTAATAAAACAAATCACACTAAATTCCACCAATTACGTAAAACTTCAAAAAGTGTGTGCCAGTCAGTCCTGTCTGACTTAGCCACGACTTCCGGATACAAAGGAGGCAATTAGTATTCTGAAGGATTGGGCATAGTGTTAAATGTAAAGAGTTCTTGTCCAAAATATCCCCACTCTCCTGGACAAAGAGATTGTAGACATCTGGTGCTGGGGAAGGTCCCCAAAGGCCAACTAATCCTTTTTGTTGCAGTACTAACTAGTAAGAGCCAGTGCAAATGCCTCTGAGTTTGGGATTCAATGTCATTCACAAAAGATTAACAATTTATCATGATTTGCCATCTCAAGATTCAAAATGTGACACAGAACATGGATCAAAGGTAAACCTACCTTTGAGAACAACGAATAAACCAGTGAAATCGGGCTGAACCATGCAGGCCCTCAGCTCTAATGAGCGCTTTCAATTTCATTCACATTAGAAACTTAACTGAAGTTTGGATTTTGTGTGTGTGTCGTCTCTACTTTTTCATCTTCAAGGGCGTGGAAGCGGTGGGATAGTGCAGAATGTAAGGGGAGGGGTGACAGAAGCAGAATTGGGGTGCAACTGACTTGGGGTATGTGGAAGAAGGGTGGATGGGGCAGAAGATATGGATAAGGGTAGCATAATCAAGTGTCTGCGTATTTGATAGGTCTCGTACTTGTACATTTAAGAACTGCCATAATTTCAGTATCAGCATTGTTTTTTAAATCAATGTAATTTTTTGCATGACAAAATAGAGCCTTTGAACTACCCCACCCCTCTCTCTCTCTCTCTCTCTCTCCCTCTCTCTCTCTCTCTCTGCTTCATTTTGGGGGGATTATATCAGGCTCCCCTCCTATGTGCCAGGAGAAGGGGGGGCAGCTGCTCCCTCCCGGTGTTTCTATGTCACTGATAGACTACCTACAACCTTTGAGGAGATTTTCTGCCGTGGGTTTTCAGGGTATTGGGAGGACAGAAACAAAGCAACAGCAAAAGAAACTACAAACATCGCAGTACATAGGCATGCCTCACATTTCTCGAATGAAGTAGAGGGCTAATAAAGCAATTTGAAAGCAATGCAAAAATGTCCCAAAAGTACAAACTATTTACATTCTAAATTAAGACTCTCTCTCTCTCTCTCTCTCTCTCTCTCTCTCTCTCTCTCTCTCTCTCTCTATCTATCTAGGGGAAGACGGGGTAAAAAGCGCATGGGCGGGTAAGAAGCCCACCCCAATTATCTCATGAAATAAAGAAAATTTCAGTCAAATTTGCCAATGAGACGAATGCTAGACATTAACGCTCGTCTCATGGGCAAAATGAGACTGAAATTTGCTTCATTTCATGAGATAATTGGGGTGGGCTTCTTACCCGCCCATGCGCTTTTTACCCCGTCTTCCCCTATCTATCTATCTTTCACATGCTGGTTGGCTCGAATTTTTTTGGTGTGTGGGTGGGGGGAGACATGTCTGCCCCCCCCCCCTCCTCCTCTGAGGGGGGGGGGGGCAGCTGACCCCCTCCCCTGTTCCTACGCCACTGGTATGCCTAGGCCTACAAGGAAACCGCGACCGTTCTTTGAAATAAATAGGTTTAGTCATGTAGTCTTTCTTTACCTCCGCCCTATATATAGAAAAATAAATTTAAAAAACGTCTGGACTTCCTGGTATTGCAGAATGTCCAGTATCGTCCCATTATCTTTATAGTTATTAATGTCCCAGGCCGGAGGACGTTAAACGAACTTTCATCTTTTTTCTTTCTTTCTCTTTTTTGTTTATTTCTTAGAGGGAGGGGGCAGGACCCCCTGTAATCCCCTCCCCCGATCCGCCTCGTCTCTGCATACTACTTATAGACACCAGCTTAGCACAAAATAGCCACACACACACACACATCTACAAACAGAGAGATAGAGAAAAGTAGAGATTTAACGCCTTCTGGGTCAAAAGACCATTTGGGGCATTTAAAATTATACAGATTCCGGAGGGGAAAAAAGTGGATTTTTGAATGAAAAAATATATTTTAAAATTATAAATTGTATGTTTTTAAAGTTTGAGTAAAGTTTTTTGAAAGAGATTTAAGTTTAATATTTAGGGGGCACAAGTCTAAAATTTATGATATCTACAAACACGCACATTGTTCTCCTTTTATAAAAGGGTACATGCATATAATTATACTGCTCACAAAAAGTAGGGGATATTGACTTTGCAATATCACCATGGGTTCAATAACCAGACCATAAGTTTCATTTCATGCGAAAATGATAGTTCAGCATTTCGTGGATGTACAATCGAAGACAAAAATCAATTTTAAGATGTTACGTACGTGACTGCCAGAGGTGATAAACATCAGTGGGCGTGTTATTAAAAATCACAAAACACCTTTAGACAGTCAACAGATTGCTGGGCCGCTGTTTGCAATGCCTTCTCGTGCTCTGGAACAGTCTCCCGAAGATTTTCTGGAGGGTTATTTTTTCCCGGCGTCCCTATGTCCTCTTGCAACCATTATTGCAACCATTACAATCGTGCAAGCTGAAACTGAAAACCGCCAGCGTTGGGGGGGCAGATTTTAACCTCCAAAACTGACAATTCACGTCTCCACGGAGCACTGTTTGTGCAAGATCACCTTCACATCCACAAAACCGAGACCTTCCCACGGTCTACAAGGTCCCCTGACCATTTTCAATCAAATGTCTTGCTACGCGGCCTTGCAGGAAACCGTGGTCCAACACATTCTCAACTGTTTCATGACTATTTTTGTGACTTTTGGACATTTTGCACCCATTGATGTCCGTCTTCTCTGACAATCACGCGATGTTTCAAAATTAATTTTAGTCTTTGATTTTATGTTCAAGGAATAACATACTTTTGTTTTCAAATTGAATAGAACTTATAATTTTATCATTGAAACCATGGTGATCTTACAAATCACAATATCCCTATAGCTACTTTTTATGAGCAGTATAGAATAAGGGGCCGGAAGTTGGACACCCTAACTTTGTAGGCCAACTGCGCGATTCGTATTGGATTGATTTTTTTATAAATCTGAATTATTCAGTTCAGTGTTGCCGTAAAAATGGGTTCACAATCACTTTAATTCAATAAAAACATTGTAAGATTTTAAAAAGAATAAAATGTATTTTTGTGAAAAGTGACCCAATATAGGTCCACTGTTCCTATATTGAACCACCATGCATGTATATCTATGTTGGGCATACTCAAACGAGAAGTTTTCAACAGATGAACGAAAGAGTAAGCACCAAATTGAAACAGAAAAAACAACTGTGTTGCAACACCTGGACTTTTTTTTTAAAATAATAAAAATCCGATGATTTGGAACAATGGCGAAGAGAATGTTAACACAAGTAGTTTTCAACAGATGAACGAAAGAGTAAGTATCAAACTGAAACAAAAAGAAACTGTGTTGCAACACCTGGACCTTTTTTTAAAATAATAGAAATCTGATGATTTGGAACAATGTTGAAGAGAATATCAACACAATAAAATAAAAAGTAGGGTAATCCACGTCTATGTCCACGTCTCTATATGTCTGTGTGTCTATATGTCCGCATGTTTATATGTCCGCATGTCCATATGTGACATGACTGTTCTGTACAAGATTTTGGTACCTTGTACAGAGTAGATGACCAGTGGTCAATGACATCGACCAGTGGTCATTTTGACTTGCTACCAGATACTGTATAATACAGCAGTGGTTTACTTTGACGTCAATTCCACTTTTCCGCTGTTTAACAGCTAATTAGTGTGAGATGAGCACTAGTGCACCTTGCAAAGCTGTGACACAGAGAGAGTGGGACATAGCGGGCCCGGGAGGCTAAGCAGGCCTGGGACTTAGAGGGCACCTCCCAAATCACTAGGTCAGGTAGGTCAGGTATTTGGACTGGCGACCAGGCCTTGCAGCCTCTCAATGCGTCCTTCCTTTTGGTTAGAGTTTGGCAATTGCTGTGGCGGTTTTTAGCATCCATATTGATGCACTAATCATGAACATACTTTAACAGGGCAATTTTTGGATAACTGTCTAGGAGGTGTTTGAATTTGTTAGTATCTGAGGCCAGTTTAGTATGTGCATGGAGGTTGTTCCAATATTGGGTGACTCTGTTAGAAAAAAAGTTTTTTCTAATGTTTGTTCTGCTGTGCCTGGTTAGGATTTTAAGTTCACTATTACGGGTTCTTATTTCGTTAGACAAGTGAAACAAGCCTTTGTTAGTATGTCAGTGCCTTGAAAAATCTTGTAAACATTTATCAAATCTCCCCTTAGTCTTCTGTATTTTAAAGATGGCAAGTCTAATTTACTTAGCCTGTCCTCATAATCCACATTTTTTATGGATTTTATCAGTTTGGTTGCTCTCCTCTGTACCTTCTCAATTGCACTGGACTGTCGTTTAAGAAATGGATTCCAAATTATGTTTCCATACTCAAGATGAGGCCGTATTAAACATTTGTAAAGATTTATGAACACCTCTTTATTTAAGTTTTTAAAACTCCTTCTGATCAAGCCCAGCATCATACTGGCTTTATTTATCGCTGTTGTGATGTGGCTATCTAATTTGAGTTTTGAATCAAATATAACCCCTAGGTCCTTCTCCTCTGTACAAGTATCTAAAACATGCTTAGATGAGCCGTGAGTAATTTCATATTCTTTATTTGGATTATTGTACCCCGCGTGCATAACCTTGCATTTTCCTGCGTTAAAATATAAATTCCACTTCTCTGACCATTCTATGAGTCTGTTAATATCGTTTTGCAGTACATCTGAATTTTGGGAACGATTATACACTTTAGTATCATCTGCACATATCTTGCATGCACTTTGTATGTCTTCTGGGAGATCATTTATAAAAAATGTAAAAAGTACTGGGCCCAGGATGCTACCCTGGGGAATACCACTTAAAACATCAGTGCTAGAAGACTGTTTTGTTCCCACCCGCACTCTTTGAGATCTTCCCTTCAGAAAGTTTTTAACCCACGTTAATATGTTTCCTGTTATCCCGTAAGCTTCCAGTTTAAGAAGTAGCCTTTCGTGCGGCACAGAATCAAAGGCCTTTCTAAAATCTAAGTAAATGATATCAAATGCCTCTTTTTCCTCTAAAAGTTGGGTAAAATCATCCATCACATCTAACAACTGGGTCATACAAGAACGCCCTGTCCTGAACCCATGTTGACATTCTGTGAACAGATTAAAATCTACCATATGTTTAACAACAGCGTCCCGTACAAACTGTTCTAAAATCTTACATAATATGCACGTCAGGCTCACTGGTCTATAGTTACCTGGGTCAGTTCTTGTACCCTTTTTGAAGATTGCAATGACCTCAGCTGTTTTCCAATCTGATGGGAGTTCCCCAAATTCTAAACTTTTATTATATAAAATTGTTAGAGGAATTGCTAGTTCCTGATGTAGCTCTTTGAACACTCTGGCTGGGATCTTGTCTGGCGCCTGAGCCTTGTTCACATCCACGTTTTTCAGTTTATTCTTCACAGCTTCTACTGTTATAATAATGTCTGTACTATATGCAGGGGCCTCGATCATTAGCAGTTTGTGGTAACAAAAGTTGTCTGTATTTTCCTTTGTAAACACGCTAGCAAAAAACTCGTTCAAGACATTAGCTTTGCGCTGATCATCGGTGACAATATTATCTTGCTTATCCCTCAGAGAGCTAACCCCAGAACACAGTTTGAGTTTAGAGTTGATATATTTCCAAAACATCTTCGGATTTAGCTTACAGTTTTGGGCTATTTCTTTTTCATGTTCCTTTGTTTCACTCCTCAGTTTTTTTACAGCACTAAGTCAAAAGTAAACAGCCGTTTCACAGCTATTAATCAACCAACATCAATAAACCGCCTCTGCGCAATCTCTCCCCGTCGCAGTTATGCCAGACTACTGGATTGTAGCGACGTATTTGAAAGAAGAAGAAGAAGCCGATAAAATCTAATAATTTTTGTACTTCGTTTCTTCTTTTTTTTTAATCAAAATTTGAAGATGGATATTAATTAAACTAAATATGAAAAATGTCATAACTTTATGTTTATCTTTGATAATGCATATTTAAGATAATATTCTTAACAAATTTTGAGCAGTAGATCATTAGAAAAGCGCCGCAAACAACCGTGCTTGGAGCCGTCTACTTCTGTGCGGTCGGTTCCAGTCAAAAGATAATCACGGGAGCATTCATTGTGAACGATTCCACATTAATTAGATAAATAAGTAATTAGAATTTCTATGGTGAAAAACGAAATTTCGTGCATTTCTTTGATTACATAAAGAACAGATTTGGACGTTTTACATTAGCTATTGTCTTATCTATTTTCTAGAATCGCAAAAACGTACCAAACGAGTGTTTTCCTGTTTCGCCTCTTCGTTTGAAGAAGACAGAAACTGCAGTACAGGGGGTGTGCCTTCTGCTCTAGGCTAAATAGCAAGATCAACAAACAACGTGTTTCAGCTAATTTTTCTTCAGAAGCGTTCTGATCATACACATTAGCCATGCTATAAGCTTCCAAAGGCCATATAGTGTATTTCCAGAAGGTATAATGAACTCTTGTGGACACAGATTTCTTGATTTTGCTGACTGGAGTTGAAGATCGAATCGTGTTGATGACGCCATTGATTTCTTCTCACTTCTGCAAACGAAGACCGAAATAGTCTAAACGATTATGGCTGTGGATTGTTAAAGACCGTACGCCACGTTGCAGAAGTTAGACTCCTTGTGCTAACCATTTCTGTGTCAAATGCATACTGACTTATTTTAAGTGATATTGTAACATTCGTGATGAAGATCATCAATGCAAAAGGCTTGGTGCGTTTCGCAGCCTCAGGACACGCAGAAAAGGAAGGCTATTTGCTGAAGAGGGGTGACCACAACAAAAGTTTCCAAAGACGCTGGTTTGTGCTGAAAGGAAATTTATTGTTTTACTATGAGAAAAAGGGTGACAAGGAACCGATAGGCGTTATAGTCCTCGAAGGCTGCACCATCGAAGTGGCAGACTGCGAAGACGTCGACAATTACGCCTTTCAGGTTACTTTTCCTGGTTCACTAACGCGCAATTATATCCTGAGTGCTGACTCACAAGAGGAACTAGAAACATGGATGAGGGCCTTGTCGTGTGCGCCGTTTGATTACGTCAAGCTTTTAGTCGCCGAGCTTCAGAGCCAGCTACAGGAATCGCCGGAGGAGGATGCTGATCTCGATCAAGCAACGGAAAGAGACAGTAACATTGTAGGGAGAACGTACAGTGAACCACACAGACCTCTTCATCAGAAACAAGGCAGAGTGAATCCGTTCAATGACTTGAACGATTCTTCAGCCGACGATTTTGATGCTTTCAGGGACAGGACATCGTCGGCATCGTTCTCGTTAAACATAGTGACCTGGCAGATGCTACACATATCATCATTCAAGGAAATGCATGCAGAAATCGGGCGCCAGATAAAAGAGCTCAGCTCTAGTAGTAGTCACAGTGTCAATGAATCGGAGTCTTCAGCTCTGGGGAATGCTGCAAGTTCTTGACTTGCAGTGTGTTTGAACACTTTCATCATCCTGTTGAGTAGTTGCTAGTTTGTTTCGTTTGAACTTAGTGGTTTTTGAATGAACTTGTTGTAACGAGTCACTCTATTACTGTTTAGTATGATTATGAATGGGAAATTTGATGAGATGTTCCTAATCTTCAGCACATTTGTATGCATGTCTATCACTATTTTATATATAGTTAAATATGACTTATAGTCTCAATGAGTGTGCATTCTATGCGTGAGCACATGATATACCAATGTTTGAAAACATTGATAGTATATGACATGAATCGATACTTGTAGAACTTTGTACTGTAGCATCATATCCTTTGTATAGTAATAGTATGTAACTTATTAATTGTAACCATTTTATGAGTTTGTCCATGGATTTGATATCTACTATAATTACCAATACCATGCATACATACTATCCCAGTTTTGACGCTGAAGAACTGTGATATATAAAACATTATCTTTGACTTTTTAATGGGTTTTTAAAATCACAAATGACATGGGATAATTGGAGGAAAGACAAGCATGCATAATTTATTAACTGATTAATGTTAAAGGTGTGTATAACATTAACAAACATTACTATGTTTGATGTTGGAAATGGATTTTTAGAAAATATGCATACTATTACTTTTATTTATACTATAAATACTATACTTCAGAATTTGCTTACATTAATTTAAAATAAAAAATATTAACATGGGACGAGAGGTACAAGATTCAGTCTTAATCGGTACTAAATGCAGTGATGTCCCAAGGCACCAGTCATGGGCCATTGACCTATTAAAATTGAAAATGTCCTATTCTGTTCTCCCCTGTCAGAACAAATGTCTGATTAGATTTTTAATACTGGCACGATTTGTCTTACAGTTACACTACAGTTACTGATTTCAGCAGGAGCCGGTGTCCTATTGATTTATTTTATCCCAGGACAGTTTGTCTTATCATTTTTACAGTTTTAGATCCTCAGTACATCACTGCTAAATGACTCAGAAACTTTCTTTGTAGTTTATATCCTTTTTTTGTGTGGTGTTTTTCAGTTAGGTCAATTCAGACCTGTTTACTCTACTCTTTTTTAATACTATTCTACTCAATTTGGACCTTTACTAGTACTAGTCTACTACTCTTCAAAATTGAAAATAATGCTATAATTACTCATTTTCAGTGAACATTGTTTGATGGTTTAATGAATAAAAGTTAAAACTGCACATTTTGAGCCAAAATAAAGCTACTCTTTTCAGCTATCCAGACTACTCGAGATTTGTGTAGGGGGTAAACAGGTCTGTCGATGACCCATAACCCAGAGCTTCAGATTGTTTTCAGACTTCATGGGTCCATGGCTGCTGAAAATGAGGGGTCCATTTTCAAGATGATGGGCCACTTAAGCGGCACAATGGTTTCATTAATTAAATGGCTGCCGAACTGGATGCGCCAGACGGGCGCATCCCAACGTATTGATGTGCGTTTTTAATGAAAAATATGCGTCATTGACACAGGCGTGTCGATAAGCTCTGATATAAACCTCAGGCATGAAAGTCTTTCACTTTCAAGAGAAATTCGGACAAATTTATGTTTTAATAAAGGAATCCACCCATATATATTCCCACATCCTCCACTGAAAACAATGGGCCCTTAGTCTTTGTGAAAGTGGCATGTCATGCTCACACACACACACACACAAATGTGCATTTTATGTATCATGTGTGAAATATATGTATTGATCAGTGTATGACATAGCTGATACATGTTACAGCCGTGAATTTGTCAACTTTGTCATTTCAGTCAGTTACACACAACCCCACCTCTCCCTCGATCAACACAAAATTCACATTTTTAGCCACAGTGAAAACTGGAAACTCAGGAAAGCCATGGGTTTGTTGAATATCAACGCATTGGCCAGTGAGAACGCCACGCCCGCAAACACACACGTATGCATATATATATTACACAGTCCTCAACAAAATGTTCTCTAAATATTTCACTTTTTAAGTTTCACGTTCACGCCTGAATTTAGTATAAAAGTAGTAGAACTAGTACACATGATGTTATTGACTGGAGAAAAAAAAGCAAAATTCTACTGAATGAGCCAAGATCTATCTAGCATTTTTACACTTCATTATTTTATAAATTGACCCTTTATCAACGAAAAAAAGGAATGTTCCAGCAAAAAAATAGTATAAGTACATCAATTTATCGGCAAATAATGTAGATTTACACCCTCCTGCTCTATTTCTTGGTTCTTTCCGTGGTTAGGGTTAGATGGTCTTTTCTTTTGCCGCAAGCATCTGTTTTTTTGTCAAAATCATCTTTTTTTTTTTAGCATTAAATCGCTGCCTATTTAAAGGCACAACAGGGGTACACAAGACCCGAATCTTGGGACCGGGTCTCTCTCAGTTGTTAATGGGAGAAAGAGGGAGAAACAAGCATGCATCTGTCCTGGCTGTGCATTTTGGCTTGCGTGAAGTCTATTTTTAGAAAACGTATCCTTCTTCCTAGTTTGAAATAGGAAAGTTTCCCTCGCAGCGACAAGCAGAAACCGCCATTGTTCAGCCTTCCTGCTTACTTATATACTCCTGGGCTGGCTTTAACATGGTGATGTTGGCTGGGGAAATGAAATTGTAATTTACTGTAATTTATCATATCGTCGGTGAAATTCAAAAACCTTGTATCTCGATTTTTGGGGGGTTCGAGTTAGATACATAGTCAGCTTTCTAATTTTTTCTGCCACTTTCCACCAAAAGCTCGTATCTCTAACGACTTTCTATCTGGGGTAAATGAGGTTGTGTAAATTGAAGAAAAACTCGTAAGTCCCATGTTCAGATCTAGCTAAGGACAAAAAAAACCTCGTATCTTCGTTCTTTTCAATTATGAAAAAAAGAAAAAAAAGTAATTTTCACAAAATGCAGGACTAAACTCACAATGTCTTGAACAACATATTCATCATAGTTAATCAATTGTGGTAAACGCGGTTATTTTAAAAAAAGTTTTTCTCATTTTTCTCAAAACTACCAAAATTGAGATATGAGGTTTTTGAATTTCACCGACGATATATAGAAATGCACTCTAGATAATTATATAAAATCCCTTCTTCTTCTTAGTTTTAAAGACTCAGTCAAAAATATGAACAGACAATATTTATTCAATGTTTGCAGATTAATTCTTGTGCATTTTATATGATTCTTTTGTTATAAACCAAATGTTGAAATTCGCTTGTAAACACAATGTGTTCTCAGGTTTTTGTTGTTAGTTTTTTCTTTTCTCTCTTTGTTTTGTCTTTGTTTTTGCTCCTGACAACTGGTTTCAGTTTTTGCCATGGTACTTATTCTTTAGATTAATGTTTTAACCTGGCTGTCAGATTGACTGCCATGACATGACTGGCATGACATTCTTTGTAAGCTTTTTTATTTAAAAGAAATATATCATACTGTATCCATATTATGATAAAGCCAAGGTACTTATTTTGTGCAATTCATTTTGAGCCTTTTGAACGAGATGACATTGATTACGAGTATGACTCGATTATTAACTATTTAAGTAATAACTATTTTTTATTATCAGTAATATCACTCAGTTTAAGTAACAACACACACACACACACACACACACACACACACACATACTGGGTTTCCCCGCGTTGTTTTGACAAAAACAGTATCTTTACCATCAAAAACGGAAAAAGTGCTGTCTCTATAGGGGATTTTAAGAATGCATTTATCCTTTTCGTCCATAAATCCGACCAATATTTTCTGTCCCGGATAGTACACTTGTGACTTGGAGCGCAAGTGCGGTTGTAGTTCGCGTGCACTACAATTGCACTTCACACTTTCTCCGTTGTTTTGACGTCAAAGCAATGTGGGGTGTCAAAGCAATTAATGTCGATTTACAGAACATTGTGAAAACTACCCGGGGAAAACCCAAACACACACACATTGTGCTTTGCTGAAAAAACAACAACAAATATTGACTGTGTATTGGGAGTTGCTAACACCTATCACACTAGTGAACTTTCAACTTTGTTTATCTTCCACGATACAGGTACTAGGTAGCCATTTTTTTTAATGGATTTTTCTTTTCTTTTCGGCTTTTTTTTAGTGATGTGCTAAAAAAACAGATTTGATATTTTATCAAGTGTATGTTTTTTATCCATTGGTCTTGGTGTGTTGAAAAAAGTTATTTGTTAAATCAGTCATCACTCTGATTTTACATTGTTTTACGCATGAATGTAATGTGTGAACATTTTATATATAGATTGTAGACATGACATTTGCTGTAAGTTTGATTCGGGAACTATAGAGTTTTGAACGTCTGGGTTGTTTGGGGGGGGGGGGTCTAATTTCAGAGACCCTCCCCCATTCTTCTTGCATTATTCTTTCACCTGACCTTTTCTTCCTCGGGGGCTTTATGCATAGATGATTCCTAAGTGTTAGTCAGAGACTAAAAGCATTTACTATTACTAGTATTAGTCACCAGACCTGTTTACTCTACTCTTTTCGAGCAGTATTCTACTCAATTTGGACATCTACTACTCTTCAAAACTGAAAATAGTGCTCTTTAATTCTTGATTACTAGTATACTACTCATTTTCAGTGAACTTTATTTGATGGTTTAATGAATAAAACTACACATTTTGCTCCAGAACTACTCATTTCAGCTATCCAGACTACTCAAGACTTGTGTAGGGGGTAAACAGGTCTGAGTCACAGACTAAAGTAGCAGTCGTAGACTTTGATTACATCAGAATTTAATGAGTTCTAACGATGATACTGGACTTTGGATTATTTATGCATAAGGCGTCTGATGTTGTCTGCTGTAACGACGAAAATTGAGTTTTACGTCCTCTTGGTCTGAATCAGACACATATGGGACATTTGTAAATACAAATATGGTGGGAACAATACTGGAGGCAATGCCTGGAGGTAGTACGAAACCAGTAAAGTCCCGATTTTGTATTAATACAGATAGCTGTAGCGGTGACCACGCCTCGGTTAAGCCTCATCGGCTATGGCACCGCCACAAGTTAGTATAATGTTGTCTGCTGTAAAGAAAAGCATTGTAGATATTTTGGCACGTGTGATTGCTATCAGCCTATGTAATCAACTTATCAAGGAACATTTTGAAATGTTATTCTGTTAATGGGTATAATGCAGACTGCTGTGTCTTCTGTTAAATTTTTTATCGTTGGTTGTTCACTTGTTGTTGCTTCTATAGCGCTACTCATTGGCCAGGGCTTTAAAAAAATTGTTACGTTTTTTTCGAATTTGATTTGGTTATGTTATTCTTGTATTTTCGTCAGTTGAAATCCTCAGCTTTGTTATGTGAAAAGGTAACTCATAACACAAAGAATAAATCGCCGCCCGCATGCAATACAGACGTAAGTCGAATGACGTCACTTCACATGAGGAATGGAAAACTCAATATTTTGGTCATTTCAGGCCACATAACGTCATTTTTTGTTCCTTTAGCGTCACCATCAGTGTTTTATATTTGCACATTGTTGTTTTACAGCTTTGTTAGATGATGCAGCTTGTCTAGATCATCTGGTAATTCCAACACATCGAAGATGACCTATTTTGAGTTACGTCTCTTTTGCATGCGGACGGCAAAATGTTTGTCTTACACAAATGTGTTTGTGTGTGTATGTACGTGCATGTGCCATGCATATGTGCGAGTGTGCATGGGATCTACTTTCCTCTTTCTGTAGTTCACTAGTTGTGTGTAATTGCTATTCATTTGTATTGATATCTCTATTTTATTTTGACACCTTTGTTATTGCTATTATTTCTTTTTCAGTGAAGAAAAACAAAAATCACAGGTACATTCCACTGACTCTCCTTTTCTTACCAAAGGATTGAATTATTACGCCAATCAATACATCAATAATGTTGATATCATGTGTGGACAATTTTATTCACAAAATATTTCTTTTTTCATCAAATTAGAAATCTTATTACTTGAATTTCCGATTTCCGATTTTTGTTTCTTTTAATTATTACTAGCGCAACGCCGAGTACCAGTAACGCCTAGTAACGGTAACGCCTAGTAATGGTAATGCCAAGTACTGGTAACGCTGAGTACAGCAAATTTGAAGCGATTTGGTTAAGAAACGGTGGAGATATAAGGCCCCGTTTCCCATTGACGCTGCTCTGAGAGTGATGCGCTCTCCCTAGTAACGGTAACGTCTAGTAACGGTAACGCCAAGTACTGGTAACGCTGAGTACAGCAAATTTGAAATGATTCGGATAAGAAAAGGCGGAGTTATAAGGCCCCGTTTCCGTTGGCGCTGCTCTGAGAGTGATGCGCTCTCCCTAGTAATGGTAACGCCAAGTACTGGTAACGCTGAGTACAGCAAATTTGAAGCGATTTCGTTAAGAAACGGCAGAGTTATAAGGCCCCGTTTCCCGTTGGCGCTGCTCTGAGAGTGACGCGCTCTCCCGATTTTCTTCAAATTTGCTGGCAGGCTTTGCCCCGGTGAAAGCAAGCCTGACAGCAAATTTGACGCGATTCGGTTGAAAACCGGCGGAGTTATAAGGCCCGTTTTGCATCATGCTGCTGTTATGCGCCTAAGTAATCGATTCGCTTCCGGTTTGGCACATTGATAGTCACCGTCCCCGGTCATATATCTGCCAAATTTGAAGGCAATCGGTCCAGAAATACCAGAGATACGGGCGCCGAAAGGCTGGCGGATGCGCGTTTCGCGCATTTGCAAAACCGCGCAAATGACACGGCCGCCTCGGTTGCCGTTGCCATCACAGCAAATTTGAAGCGATTCGGTCGAAAAACGGCGGAGTTATAAGGCCCGTTTTGTGTTTCAGACAGACACACACACGGACACTTGGCTTTTTACTATATGATGATGATTCACTTGTTTCTGAAAAGGTTTTTTCTCTTTTCAGTTGAAGTACAAATTTATCATTCTCGTTGAATCTGTTGGTTGGTTGGTTAATTTTGTTTCTTTTGGTTTGCGCAGTTTTTTGTGGGTTTTTTTTTACAATTGTTTTATTCTGTTTTGATTGCTGTTGACTCAAAACAACTGTGCTGTTCTCAACAGAACATGTGATGTATTATAATTTTGATTTATGCTCGGTACTTCAAGGTCAAGGTCATGAATATTGAAAGGAGCCTTCCTTTTCACGATGTCTACCCCTCTGCCAAATTTGATCAAAATCCGTCTAGTAGTTTTTGCTAAAATCGATGCAGTTACACACACACACACACACAGGCACTAAGAAACATACTGTTGCCGTTTCGGCACCAGAATAACCATTATGATTAAACTAATTCAATGAACATTTGTAATGGAAACAGTAACTTGATTTTATGCAAATGATTGCCAGTAGTTGCTTATACACTTTGTTTTTAAAAGAAAATGAAATTAAAATCCTTTATTTGGAGGTTATAAGTACGCCCCAAAAAAAAGGAGTGTATTTTCAGTATAGGTTGTAGTTTGTTCATTGGGTTGTATTACTGCATTGGCAGCATTTTATAAACAAGGTTGTAGGTTTTGATATTAGTACGCTCCCAAAAAGGAGTGTATTTTCAGTATAGGTTGTAGTTTGTTCATTGGGTTGTATTACTGCATTGGCAGCGTTTTATAAACAAGGTTGTAGGTTTTGATATTAGTACGCTCCCAAAAAGGAGTGTATTTTCAGTATAGGTTGTAGTTTATTCATTGGGTTGTATAACTGCATTGGCAGCGTTTTATAAACAAGGTTGTAGGTTTTGATATTAGTACGCTCCCAAAAAGGAGTGTATTTTCAGTATAGGTTGTAGTTTGTTCATTGGGTTGTATAACTGCATTGGCAGCGTTTTATAAACAAGGTTGTAGGTTTTGATAAATACGCCCCCAAAAAGGAGTGTATTTTCAGTATAGGTTGTAGTTTGTTCATTGGGTTGTATAACTGCATTGGCAGCGTTTTATAAACAAGGTTGTAGGTTTTGATAAATACGCCCCCAAAAAGGAGTGTATTTTCAGTATAGGTTGTAGTTTGTTCATTGGGTTGTATAACTGCATTGGCAGCGTTTTATAAACAAGGTTGTAGGTTTTGATAAATACGCCCCCAAAAGGGAGTGTATTTTCAGTATAGGTTGTAGTTTGTTCATTGGGTTGTATAACTGCATTGGCAGCGTTTTATAAACAAGGTTGTAGGTTTTGATAAATACGCCCCCAAAAAGGAGTGTATTTTCAGTATAGGTTGTAGTTTGTTCATTGGGTTGTATAACTGCATTGGCAGCGTTTTATAAACAAGGTTGTAGGTTTCGTTGCTACGTTTGATTGATTTGCGAGGCGCAATGACTATATGCTTTGGTTTTAATGTTTGACACGTAGCATGCAATTTTTATATTACGAGTATTTGCTAGGTAACTTTTAATTTTAATTTTTGTTTTTTAAGGTAACTTAAAGTTGATACTTATTGTGTGTACGAGTGTGTGCGTGCATGTGTGTGCACACACATTTGTTTGCAAGTACAGTACAAGTAAAAATAACTTTTAAAATATGATTAGTCTTAAGCTTTTTAGTGCATGCTACTTTGATTAGGTTTTTTTCCACATAATGATATTGTCCTCGACATAACGTGGATGTTAACATTTACTGTTCTTAAAAATGATAGTATTAATTTCGTTAATCGAAAATGCATGTAGTTGTATCAACAACAGTTGACTTTTGGCCTCTGAATGTTTGAGAAATTCACTTGAATCTGTCAATCTTTTTCTGTGTAAATTAAGTAATGGATGTGTAAATCTGTACTTTGATGAGTGAAACAAGTAAGTTATACATGCTCTTAACTTTATGCAATGTGTTTACGCAATGTAAGTTTTTTGTGACTTGTAACTTTTTTGTGACTTGATGCACTTAAAATATTAACCGATGTTTACACAGTAGATTTAACCCCTTGACTGCCAGAGAAAATTAAAGAAAAAAACATTGGGCAAATCATGCCACGAAAAAGACAACTGATAGAGCCAATCTGGCAAAATGGTCTGGGGATATTAATTTCTTGACTGTGTTAGAGCAAAAGCCAGCATATCAGGGTTGTTCCTCGTCATCTGATGATGTCATCAGGTCAGTACGTAATACGTTGGTGGCAGTCAAGGGGTTGATCATGTTTTGTGATTGACCATGTTCGGTGATAGGCTTGGAAATGTATACAATACATGCTAGCATGACTTCACATCACATAGACTTAATGTGTTCATGTGTGTGTGTGTGATGCATAGACGACTGAGCTGTAACGTCATTTTTAACAAGAAAGTGTGCATAGAATGGTCCCACTTTTATTTCCATTGATTGAAATCTCTCACTGGTCCATAGCGTGCAATACTCTTGACTCCCAAAAAAGAAAATGTAGCCCTCAAAATCGTGATTACATATTTTTAATAATAAAGCTATCATTCTTATTTTTCAGGTTTATGAAGATCTACTGCATGAAATATTGGGTAAAGGTCAAGATGTGCCACCCCCCCTACCTATCTCGGTTAATTCTATTTTTCCGTTATTGCCTTTCTTACCATACATAAAGCTGTATTTTAGGAACATTTGTAGCTAATAACCTTTTTGGAATACTAACCCTAGCCCTAAACCTAACCCCCACCCTATAAGACGGAAAAACGCAACGAACCACAACTGTGACAAATCGCGGTGTACTGCAGTACATAGTGGGGGGTAGGGTTAGGTTTAGGGCTAGGGTTAGTATCTCCAAAAAGGTTATTAGCTGAAAATGTTCCTAAAATACAGCTTTATGTATGGTAAGAAAGGCAAAAACGGAAAAATAGAATTAACCGAGAAATGCATGGGGGGTGGCACATCTTTACCTTTACCAAATATTGCAACAGTTTATTATTCCCAAGATGCCTTTGAGAGCTCCAGAAAATAGCTTTCCATTGTAATCCTTTTTTTTAATAGAAAATTCCCGCTTTGAGGGGTAAAGACATTTAGCAAAAACATTTTTAATCAGTCTTTTTTTGTCGTGAAAATTGAAATGCAAGACTGTACTGTATTATGTATATACCGACTTTTTATTAGGTCACAATATGAATGAGGATTTTGTCTGGATACCATACAAATTGAAACTGCAAAAGTATTTGTGAGCTGATGAATGGGTCTGTGTCTTTGTGTGTATGCGTGTGTGTGTGTTTTGTACAAGAGTTTTGTAAAAAATTTAAATGGGGTACCATGGAAAATTAATTTATTTCTAGAGCACACGAACAAGTCTTGGGAAAACAAACTTGTAGCCTTTCATGCATTGATTCTTCTTTAACTCTTTCGATCCTGAGAACCGCTTTTGAGGTTGAATGGGAGCAACTGCAGATTCCTAGCTTTATAGAGCTCTCTATCTCCCTTTTCCTGGGTTTCCAGAGAGAGTAAAACTGTATAAAGGGGTGTTATGTTATTGTGAATATGCGGCATGTTTTCAGCAGCCTGTTTCTCTTTCATAAACAATACTTGCCCCAGTAAGAAAAGGGAAAAAACCCTCATTGCAATGCAATTAAAGAAGAGCAAAGTAATAACAGTTGCATCATGTTGCATGATATCACGAGCAAAAGAGGCCCGTAGGAATCAACGGGATAAAATTTATCAGCAGCTAAAGAGGTTCTCAGGAATGAACAGTAGTTGAAACTTCTCTAAATACAGAAACCAGAGTTAAAAACCCGAAAATTCAAGATGATAGCTTGATTATTAAATTTTTTCATCTTTTATGGGATGCATTTTTTTCTTTAAACACCTTGTATCTTTTTCCTGTTGTGTACCTTTTGAATGATTGTGCATTAATAGGGCATTTGCCACGAGTGTTCGTTCTCTATACTAGACTACTAATTTGCCCGCACTTGTTCTGCCCGAGTTACGCTGACCTTTCTAATGAGGCATTATACTACAGTGGAACCTCCCTTATAAGACCTCCCATTATAAGACTCACTCCCACATAAGACCTACTTTTCTGAGACATTGTCCTTCTTTGTAAGTATTAAAATTACCTCCCTTGTAAGACACCTCCCTTATAAGACCTCATTTTGGAAGATTGTTTTAAGGTCTTATAAGGGAGGTACCACTGTACTACCTGCTGACACGAAATGGCGAGAAGTTTAGGCCCGAACTGCCGATGCCCCCTGGTGACGAGTCAGGAGCAGATAATTTTCTGTGGCTATATACTAGTTCCTGACAGGCAAGGGCGATAATCCTAAAGTAGGTGGCATTCGTTTCGCATCTCAGGGCACGAGACAGGGGCAGAGAATGTTCAGTATAAAGCCCCATTCAACTCTCTAAATTCAACTCGGTGAAATCCAAGGTCGCCCTCGCCGTGGCAAATGCCCCGATTGAACTTTGAGGTTTCATAGAGCAGCAGCAGTGTTTGCTCGAGTTACGGAAAGAATGTAGTGTCTTGTGTTATGAACAAAATGTAGTGTCTTGTTAACTATGCACAAAGTCATGGTGTGTGGACTGGTTTTACTCTTAATTCGAATCTAGTGAGGCGAGGGGGTGGTGGTTTACTGACATTTTCGGTTCGTTTTGTTATTATTCATTAATATCGGTAATATAATAATAAACATTTTGATAAATAGAACATGATGCGTGCATGTTTTGTCACGAATGTTGAATGTGTGTTACTGTTTTTAAAAAAATGTTTTCAGGTTTTTGTACGTTGTTGATTTTCATGGATTTGTGTTTTGTTATACGTGGTCGAACTTTACGCGGTGACAGTCCTGAGATGACCATAGCTGTTGACGGGACCATAATAGACTAACTGACTGACATGATAGAATTATCTGCATAATTATGCGTTTCATTCTTATATATATGCACACGCACACGCCCCACGGTGTAGAGTGGCACAGTGGTATCGCGTTCGCTTCGTGTCAAGTAAACCCGAGTTCGAACCTGGGTACAGGGGATTTTTTCCTCTCATTCTGCACTAGGCCTTAACGGATGAGACGATAAACCGAGGTCCCGTGTGCCCATGCACTTAGCATACGTTAAACCCAGTGGCAACGAAAAAGTTGTCATTTGGTCAAAATTTACCCCTCCTTCATTAGTGACAAAAATCGCATGCCAAAAAATAAAACATTAAAAAAATTAAAATTGGGTGGCGCGCCTCTGGCTGCGACGCGCTCTCCAGGTGGGAGCAACCCGAATTTCACAGAGACGCCTCTGTGACTATAAAGTACCTAATACCTAATACACATAGTTAATGTTAATAATATGTGTTGATAATAATTAATAGAATCACATTCCAATCACCTTAACTTTCCTTTGGCCCAGTATTTTCAGTATTAAAGAAAAATGCATTAACATTTTGCTGCAGTACCCCTAGTTTTCAGCATAAAAGAAATATTATAAAAGGCTAGGCTTACTAGAGTTTCCTGATTTGTTCAGAGGCTAATTTGTCAAATTATGATAGAATGTGTAAAAGCAAATGAAGCGAAAGAACGAACTCTTGAAAACTAGGCATTTGATATGAGCGAAAAACAATTGAATAATTTCACCTACCTACCGTAATTCATGGACTACAAACCGCTTCGTAATATAAGCTGCACCACCTACTTTTAAAAAAATCTGAAAAAAGTAACGCATAAGTTGACTGCCAAAACGAAAGTGTCGGACCGCAAAACAGATTGTCATTTTGTGAAAAATATACCGAAATCAAGGTGATTTTTTTTGTCATCAACCGTGAACAAGGCCACAGATCAAAGGTCTGGATCAAGGATGCCACTGAGTTGAGTTTACTTTCACTTTCGGTAACGTTTAGGCCACAGCACTGTAAGTGAAACTGTAATATCGATTGCACAATCCTATGGAGTTGGAAAGACCCAAATCCAGTTTTAATATGTCATTGTATGTGTGCATGAAGAAGAGAGTATGAACTGTGCTGAACTTTTTCTTTCTACGGCTGCCAGTGAAAACCTCCGTCATACGACCCCTCCAATTTACGACCGATTTTTCCGGACATTTTGGAAGTCTTAAAATAGAGGTTTGTCTGTATTGAGAGAATGTTTTACTTTTTCACCTATGATTTATATGCGACATGTATGATGACGTATGCACTGAACCAATGACAGCAGAAAGACAGTGGAACCTCCCTTATAAAACCTTCAAAAATCATCCCAAATGAGGTCTTATAAAGGAGGGGTCTTATAAGGGAGGTAATCTTAATACTTATGCACTGAACCAATGACAGCAGAAAGACAGTGGAACCTCCCTTACAAGACCTTCAAAAATCATCCAAAATGAGGTCTTATAAAGGAGGGGTCTTATAAGGGAGGTAATCTTAATACTTATAAAGAAGGGCAATGTCTTAGAGAAGTAGGTCTTATATGAGAGGGAGTCTTATAATGGGAGGTCTTATAAGGGAGGTTCTACTGTATATATATATATATATATATATATATATATAAGAACAAAGAAGCATTTATTCAAAAAGTGACCCACAGCCTTTTTAATCATTAAAAAAAAAGTAACAAATGCTTACACACAATTCAATACATGACATTACAAAACACACATTTCTGAGCTTTTCAATTTTCATCCATACATTATCTCCCCTTCAACGGATACATCGAAGGAAAAAAAGTCAATATATATTGTACTGATAAAGAAAATGAAAGTCAACATAACATTGATGAAAAATAGTCGATATGTGACCCAGCACCACGAAAGGGACATTAAGTCGCTGGGCTAGTTTCTCACAACAGGCTTGCAAAGTAAAAAATCTCATTTTCTGTCAATTTTGAGTTATGGGTATTTGCATAGTATTCTCTAACATCTTATCTTTCATAAAAAAACCAATCTTTAATATTGCCTCTAAATGGTCTTAGAAGTGCTTTAAAACCAGTAGGTTGATGCATTTTCTTCAGCTTTAGACTTTAGACTTTTCTCAAAATGGCTGCCGCTCACCCTACTAACTTAAAATGCTCATAACTCTGGAACGGAAAAAGATACAAGAATGTTTCTTGTACAGTGAAACATCCCTTATAAGACCTTCAAACACCATCCAAAATGAGGTCTTATAAGGGAGGTAATTTTAATACTTACAAAGAAGGGCAATGTCTCACTCTCAGAGAAGTAGGTCTTATATAGGAGGGAGTCTTATAATGGGAGGTCTTATAAGGGAGGTTCCACTGTATCATTAGAAAGAGAACTGTCTGAAGTTTTGAAATGTATAATTTTCTCAGGACGGTCAGTTTGACACTTAATGTCCCTTTCGTGGTGCTGGGTCACATATAACACTGATAAGAGTCGAAACACGGTGAACATCAAACATGAAGTGGCACATGCCAAATTACTAACAACCAAGAGCCTTAACCCTTTCACCGCCAATGTCGCATTTTTGCACCACAATGATTTAACGCCCATGTCATTAAAACCCTTGAAATCAGGGTCTGTTATCTAATGACATTGTGTTCCTACATTTGGGCAGTATGGATTGACCCTATTCTAAATGTGTCACAGAGAAATCCCACAATATTGCAGATGAAATCTTTTCTGTAGCCAAGTAAGTTGATGGAAAATTTTGGCTCAAAGATGGCTGGCGGTGAAAGGGTTAAACAATGCTGCAAATACATACATACATACATGGAAAAACAGTACGGGTCACATAACACAATAAGGCACAATACAAATCTGCTCTTTTACTACAGCATGCATAGAATGAAGGAGAAAAAAAAAAGAAGAAAAAAATGAAATCCCTTTTACTTGAAGACAATCTTGACATAATAAGGGACAGTCACCCTTTTCATACCAGTCACCCACTTTCCCACGAAACAGTAAAAGACTGGGGGTCAATTTCCCCTGGTGCGATACCAGTAACCAAGTGGTAATTGTATGGATCACATGACCGGTTTTATGATTCATAGCTTTGAAGAAAAATTATTATGGATATTAAATCAAAAGTAATAATTTTTGTCATATATATATATAATTGTTTTCAAAAAAATTGTCTCTATCAGGCCTATGTCTTGGATGCGAACATTAAAATTCAAAACCAGTTAAATTAACTTGGTGTTTGATTATGTTCTAAAACAAATAAATAAAAAATAAATAAAGAATGCTAGCTTAGTTTTTCCGCCTTATTATGGAGGCAATGGCAGAACCCAGCCGAGGACAGCTGTTTCGACTCTAGGGAGTCTCATCAGCTTGGCACTGGATGGGGTCTTAGCCTACCAAGGTGGAACTACTCTCACCTCAACAAGAAGATTGTTCCACAAAGGGAAAGTTTCTTCCTGTATATTGGTAAAAGGCTCCAAAGAAACAAACCAGCACTCAAGTAAAATAGAATATATACACATATATATCTTGCAATTATAGCACTACATCCACCAGTATTCATGGTGACAGTTCTTTAACTGTTGAGGTATCTAATCACGAGATAGAGCTCTCTATCCTTAAGTACATGTAGTACGAAAAGGATGACTGTCCCCTAGTAGATTGGCCTTGATCTCGTACAAACTAAAACTAGCAACCCAGAAGAAGAAAAAATCCTATCAGAATTATGAAAGGTAATAGGGTTGTGAAAGGGAATGACAAAGATATGTTTACTAAAAGGAAGAAACGTCAACAGAAGGGGTGGAAATAATACAAAACAGGGAAGAGAGGGGGGGGGGGGGGGGGGGGGGGGGGGGGGGGGGGGGGGGAGATTATCAAGGGGGGAGGAGGAGGCAAGGTTTTGAATGCAGAGACATATGGGTGCAACTCCCCAAAATGAAAACAAACTGAAAGGCGGGGTCCAGGGACCCATGGCCCCAGCAGGGTACAGGGGCAAAGCCCAGTTGGACGATTCAGGGGGGCAAGATAAGAGAGAGATAGACAGACAGTTAAAATGATAGATAGTTTGAGTCTGATAAGCCTTGTAAAATGATAGCATTGTCTTTGTAAACTTCCAAGATAGAACAACTAAGTTCAAAACGCCCCAAATTGCTTGTGGTCAATTTGTTGTTGTTGGATGAATTTAAAAAACCTGAAGTTCAGTTTCTGGTCAAATAAAAAATACTGAAATCAGTGTAAAAATGAAAGAGTAGCACCCATGCATAAACAATTAAAGAAGTTCATCTCAGAACAAATGAAGATACCAAGAGTAGAGCAGAAAGCTTTACGTGAATGGCTGTATTGTTAGTGGTTGAGACTTGTTCTGTGGCCTTTTTGAAAGAAAAAACACACAAAAACTACAAAGTATAATTAATAAAAGTTGTAGTAATGCATGTGCCTTATGATGATGCTAGAACTTGAAGATGACTATGTAAAACTTAAAAATGGGGGAAAAGGAATCTCCTCAATCTTAAAACCCCCTCTTGACATTTGCTTTTCTAAAAAATTCTACATCCACTTTTCTCTGAATTGAGAGACTTTGAAAACTACCACCCCCAATTCTTCTTGCACATATAGCATTCTCCATCAACAAATTGATGATTATGACAATCAATAGGCCTTTCTATAGAATCCTTGCTGCACACTTCCAAACGGTCAATTCAACTACTATAAGGACTATAAGGTGCACCCCCCAAATTTTACCCAAATTTCAGATTTTGTTACTATATTTTCTTACTATTTCATCAGTCACATTATAAGGCGCAGGGGTCCGAGTCTTGGAAAAAAAGTATCAGCTTATAGTCCGAAAAATACGGTACATCAGAGCAACATTATCACACTTTCCAATGAAACACAATCCATAATTTGACACACGTGAAATTAATTTCATGTTCACAAATCGCTAAAAAAGACACCACCATGTTAACAATTCATCAACAAACAGCATGATCGATGAGCAATCTTGCAGACTGTGGAGAACAACACAAAATTAACTCACTCGGCACTGGCCAGTTGTCATGCACTAAACGATCATAAAATATCAGATTCCATACCTTCGTCGTTTGTCTCCTATTGACGAAAACAGCTAACACATAGAAAGAAGGAAAATTTCACATTCCGATCTTTGACCCCCCTCTACAACCAGACCTGAATGTAAAGTCTGCCATGATTGGTTCATTTCAAGAGAGGCAAGGTCAAAGCAAACCGAAAGTAGGTTATGACATCGCACTTGAAAGCTGGTTACACGCCAGAAATCAAAACCTCTTGACTCTCGTCCTAAAGGTTGTATGAGCCGGATCCGGCTCATTCGTCCCGAGTGAGTTAAGACACCCCGGAGTGCCTGTGGTTATAATACAAGGCCTTTATATCTTCTATCAGACAGAAAAACAAGGCCCACACACAAGCACCCCCCCCCCCCTACTACCCCTCTTGACATGATTTACAATTTAACAGCAATTTAAAAAAACGGTCGCATCCCTGGATTTATTTGAGTCCCAACAACAGCAACAAGAAGGACGACAGAGTTGACCCAACAAGAATATATGTCTTCTTCTTCTTCGTTCGCTCAGACAGCTTCCTGTCACATGAGCGTAGATGCGCCATGCTGCCGTTATGCGCCTAACTAAGAAATAGTTAGGCCCAGCATGTCCGACTTCGGCTGAATAAATCTTTGTAAAGAATTTATAGAAAAAAGACAGGAGAATGGATCAGTAAGATAAAAAGAAGCAAAGGGGAAAGGCAGAGTCAAAGAGAGTGACAGATTAGAGGAAGTTACAAGCACAGAACTTCCAGAAGGCGGGAGAACTATTTGTATGAAAGACCCCCCGGTATCCACACAGGCGGGAAGAATATATATGTAATATCAGGAGATAATGAGCTGCCATCACAACCACAACGCACCCCTTTCCCTTCCCTCCTCCTTCCAGCTGTGTGCCCACAATCAACACTCCTGATTTAACCCCTTCACTGCCGAGCTCAGTTCCGGTTCCGGTGCAACTATTTGCCAAGCCGTTTTAGGTTGCCGAGTCTATCGCAAAACTTTCTGAATAAAAGTGCATATAACCTATGCTTTTCGGAACGGGGATTGAATATACTATCCTTTGAGAACACTCTCACATGCATTCGAACATACTGCGAAAAGCGTATGGATAGAAAACAGGAAACTTAGAATAACCCTATTATGGATATTTCCGTGACGGGGCAGTTTATAGGTTACCGGAAGTTGACGGAAACATCTGTGACGGGGCAGTGAAGAGGTTAAGTCAAATCAAATCAATCATTTATTGTCCTTTTAAGACAGTGCATAAAAAGAAATTTGGCTGTTGTCGACGAGACAAACAAACAACAGACAACAAGTACAGTAAAAAAAGATGGTCACGACACAAAATTCTTGGGCACTATTAGTATAACCGGCTGAGATTCCAGATCGGACTTAAATCATAACACCTACTTTACTGACCCAGCCAGTTAGGTCTCTGTGGATCCCCAAAGAAACAATACAACTCCACCTAACCCCCCTATCCAACCCCCCCCCCCCCCCCCTATCCAACCCCCCCCCCACCAATCCCTCCCAAGTCCCTGGAAACTTAGGCAGGCAGTGTGTACTCACCCCTAGTGATAAGATTTGGATTTAACCCCTTTCACCACCAGCCATTTTGTAGCCAAACATTTCTGTCAAACTTACCCGGGTAAAGAAAAGTTGCATCTGCAATACTGTGAATCGCCCTATGACATGTATCAAATAAGGCCTTTCCTTATCTCCCAAAATTAACAACATAAGGTCATTCGATAACAGATAGTAATTTCATGCCTTTAAGTAGTATGGGTGTTCAATCAGTGTGGTGCAAAAATGCGACATCGGCGGCGAAAGGGTTAAAACGGTGCAATACTAAAAGTTAGCATTAAAACGTTTTTTTTACACTGCTTGATCTTGGGTTCTAGCAGAAAAAGGCCTGGGACGGTATTCACGTTGAGATAGCATGAGACTTAGCATGATGCTAACTTAGAAGCTCTTCCAATGTCCTATAGGATTTAATAGGACTTTTGGAAGAGCTTCTAAGTTAGCATCATGCTAAGTCTCATGCTATCTCGACATGAATACCGTCCCTGGTGTCTGACGTTAACCCTTTCACCGCCAGCCATATTTCAGCCAAAAATGTCCATCAAATTTACACGGGTAGAGAACAAAATCCATCTGCAGTATTGGGGATTCTTCTGTGACATATAAAATAAGGTCTATCCTTACTTCCCAAAACTAAGACAATAGGGTCTTTGGATAATAGACCCCCAATTTGACGCCTTTTAGTGACATAGGTGTTAAACCAATGTGGTGCTGAAATGCGACTTTGGCGGTGAAATGGGTTAATGCCACCAAGGCCGGCCTGAAAGCTGTAACATTAATACCGCACCATACACATTTTAACACAACGGAACCATCAAAATGATGACAGCGGCTGTTTGGAGAAAGGAGGAGGATACCAAAGCATGTTTTGCATCAATTGTGAAACCCTAAAATATAAAAAAAATATAAAAAATATTTTTTTTTAAAACCTAAAATACGCAGGTAACAAACCCCTGAAATTTCGGGTGGTACCATTTTTAGCGCACTAACACTGACCCCCTGATTCCAAAGACAGAATGGGGCTTTATACTACTTCTCAGAAAGGGACTGAACTGACCATGCCACCTACTAGTGACGAGTCAGGGGCAGAGAATTTTCTGTGGTTCTATACTACTGCTTCATGAGAGGCAAGGGCGATAATCTTATGTAGATGGCGCACGCATCTCGGTGCACAAGACAGGGGCAGAGAATTTTCAGTAGAAAGCCTCATTAACTCATTCAAGTCGTTCCAAGCCATATATGTCCGGAATTAATAGACTGCTGTCAATTTGATGCATTTGCTTCAAGGAAAGTAAATCTGTGTGCACACCATACCTTGGTCACTTCTAAACTTGTTTTGCTCCCATAGACCACAATTTTGCCTCTGACTTTGTTTTTGTAGTGGCTTGTTGTGGGGAAACCTATCAGTGTAGAGTTTTTCTATATAAAGTCTATATATAAAAATAACTGATCTACCACTTCACTATGTCCACAAACCTGAAGTGAAAACCTGTAATCTTCTTTCATTTCTCCTTTTGTTTATGTATCTTTTGTTTGTGTGTATGGCTGGAGGGATTAGTGATTTTTTAAAATTCAAAATCGTTGCGATGCGAATGAGTTAATATTGCCACCTCTACCACCCACACACCCACCCACCCCAAATTCTCTGAAAGAGAGTACTGTACTTAGCAACAACAACGACACCAACAATCTCCGGAACCGATCACGAGAAGGTGACTTTGGTGGGCGGCAGGTGGCCGGAGTTTCCCAGGGACTTGAGGATGACGCGCCCTGACGGTCGAATCATCAGGTGGGTCAGGCTGCTGTGGGCCAGGGAAATGCGCAGCCACGCTTCCGGCGGAAACTGCAACGCCCTGAGACGGCGGCGGGGGTAGAGGAAAAAACAAATCATGTGAAATCGATACAACTCTTCATCGCTAAAAGACACACAACGAGATGATAGAAACTCTTTGGTAATGATAGTGTAAGAGGAGAACATGGTGATTGACTTTTGTCTTTTAAATTAGAAGTGATCCTATCATATTTACAAATGTCTATGTTAATGTTATAGGCAGGTTAATCTGCTGCATCTTTGACCAAAAAAAAAGTTTTAATTGCACAAAAGACAAAGTTCTAGCATGGTTTTCCGTTACTATAGAAAATCAGCTCTCCATTTACTGTTGGCCCTGACTCCTGGTTAACTCTTTTTTTTTTGGACTCCAAGTTAACTCATTCAAGTCGTTCCGGCGATATATATCCGGAATTAACAGACAGCTGTCAATTTGATGTATTTGCTTCAAGGGAAGTAAATCTGTGCGCACACAATACCTTGGTCACTTCTAAACTCGCTTCACTCCCTTATATCACAATTTTGCCTCTGACTTTGCTTTTGTTGTGGGGAAACCAATCGGTGTAAAGAGTTTTTCAATATAAAGTCTATATATAAAAAAGTCTGATCTACCACTTCCCTATGTCAAAACCTGAAGTAAAAACCTGTAATCTTTTCATTTCTCCTTTTGTTTATGTATGTTTTGTTTGTGTGCATGGCTGGAGTGATTTGCGAGTTTTTTAAAAATAATTCAAAATAGCTGCGACGCGAATGAGTCAACATCAACCAATGGCAATGATACATTACAATATTAGCTCACCTGCACACAAAGTATCGTATAACGTTGGCGTGGCACACGATAATCTCCACGCTGTCTCCCTTCTGCTCGGGGTCCGCCCGGTGGAAGTACCTACGGAAGGCCGACTCAATGCGGGCGCTATCTTGGAAAAACTGCTGCACAAGACAGGATGCAAGCACACACAAAAATCCACCTCTCGTTAAAATATCATGATGCTAGCTTTCATGGGTGCTACTCCCCCAAAATGAAAAAAAATGAAAGGCAGGGACCCAGGGACCTGGCAGGGTACAGGGGCAGAGCCCCGTCGGACGATTCAAGGGGGCAACTTAAGAGAGAGAGATAACAAGACAGACAGTTAAAATGATAGACAGAGACAGTTTGAGTCTGATAAGCCTTGTAAAATTATTGCATTGCCTTTGTAAACTTAAAAGACAGAACAAGTAGACTAAGTTCAAAACGCCCCAAATCGCTTGTGGTCAAATTTTTGGGGATGAATTACAATTTTTTCTGGTAAAAACAACAACAATAAAGAATGTCTGTGAAAATTTGTGTTAGAACGTTCTTCACAAATTCAGAGCAAATGAAAGGTAACGCTTTTAAAGGTACATGCATGTTCATATCTAAGACACATATTTGGTATATTATAGTCACAGAGGCGTCTCTGTGAAATTCAGGTTGCTCCCACCTGGAGTGCGCATCGCAGCCAGAGGCATGACATTTTTTTTTTTTTTTTGCATGCGATTTTTGTGACTGATGAGGAAGGAAAAAAAAATAAGGAGGACTAAATTTTGACTGAATGACAACTTTTTCATTGCCACTGGGTTTAACGTGTACTAAGTACATGGGCACATGGGACCTTGGTTTATCATCTCATCCGAAAGACTCCACGTTCAGACCATAAGGCCTAGTGCAGAGTGAGAGGAAAAATCCCCTGTACCCAGGTTTGAACTCGGGTTTATCGTGCACGAGGCGAACGCGTTACTTCTGTGCCACTCTACACTCTAAGATTTCAGAGAATGGCTACTTTTTTAATTTTTTTATTTACCAAAACAAATTGGAGAAGAAAAAAATGAACAGTAACAAATGACTACTTTTCTAAGCCAAACAATGCTCCAGATTTCTTGTTGTACTGTGATTTAAAGTGGTGAAAGCACATGAGGGGTTCTTTCAGCTTCAGATCAGTAATCGATTGGTATTTATAATATATAACACTCCATCGAGTCATTTGAATTTAAGACTTACAGCACATATACCTCTTCTGAAGCAATACATATTTTCCCCCAAAACTTATGGTGTACAAAAAGAAACTTGAGAGAGCTAGAAGTAGAACAACACAAAGTCTCCTCTGCCCCTCTTGTTCTCTTCAATCAACTGTTTCATTCACAAACTTTTTCGCTTTAACTCATTCAAGTCATATATGTCCGGAATGAATAGATAGCTGTCAATTTGATGCATTTGCTTCAAGGGAAGTAAATCTGTGTGCACACCATACCTTGGTCACATTTAAACTCGCTTCGCTCCCTTATACCACAATTTTGCCTCTGACTTTGCATTTGTAGTGGTTTGTTTTGGGAAACCAATCAGTGAGTTTTTCTATATAAAGTCTATTTATAAAAAGAGTCTGATCTACCACTTCCCTACGTCTAAACCTGAAGTAAAAACCCGTAATCCCTTCATTTCTCCTTTTGTTTATGTCTGTTTTGTTTGTCGTATGGCTGGAGTGATTTGTGGGTTTTTTTATAATAATTCAAAATCGTTGCGCTGCGAATGAGTTAAGTGGACCGGAATGCAGCAGGTGGAAACCAACACTCTACTTGTCGCCAACTTATGTATCTCTCAGTCCACCATGAATGTGTGGAAACCAACACTCTACTTGTCGCCAACTTATGTATCTCTCAGTCCACCATGAATGTGTGGAAACCAACAGTCTACTTGTCGCCAACTTATGTATCTCTCAGTCCACCATGAATGTGTGGAAACCAACACTCTACTTGTCGCCAACTTATGTATCTCTCAGTCCACCATGAATGTGTGGAAACCAACAGTCTACTTGTCGCCAACTTATGTATCTCTCAGTCCACCATGAATGTGTGGAAACCAACAGTCTACTTGTCGCCAACTTATGTATCTCTCAGTCCACCATGAATGTGTGGAAACCAACAGTCTACTTGTCGCCAACTTATGTATCTCTCAGTCCACCATGAATGTGTGGAAACCAACACTCTACTTGTCGCCAACTTATGTATCTCTCAGTCCACCATGAATGTGTGGAAACCAACAGTCTACTTGTCGCCAACTTATGTATCTCTCAGTCCACCATGAATGTGTGGAAACCAACAGTCTACTTGTCGCCAACTTATGTATCTCTCAGTCCACCATGAATGTGTGGAAACCAACACTCTACTTGTCGCCAACTTATGTATCTCTCAGTCCACCATGAATGTGTGGAAACCAACAGTCTACTTGTCACCAACTTATGTATCTCTCAGTCCACCATGAATGTGTGGAAACCAACACTCTACTTGTCGCCAACTTATCTCTCAGTCCACCATGAATGTGTGGAAACCAACTCTACTTGTCGCCAACTTATGTATCTCTCAGTCCACCATGAATGTGTGGAAACCAACAGTCTACTTGTCGCCAACTTATGTATCTCTCAGTCCACCATGAATGTGTGGAAACCAACACTCTACTTGTCGCCAACTTATGTATCTCTCAGTCCACCATGAATGGTGCTTGGGCTCGGGTTTGACGGGGGCACTTTCCCTTAGAAAGTCATCGCACAGAAGAGATTTTCCATTTGAGGAAATAGTTTGCAGAAAATTAAACTCGTCTTTTAAATTATTAGGCACTTCTTTCACTTCTTTTGCAGACTACCTTCAAAGTGCTCGCCCCAAACTTACGTATTTCTCGGGCCGCCACGAATAATGCTTAAGCTCGGGTTCGATGGGCTGGGTTTAGGCAGCCTTCAGCCTTCCCATAGCACACTCACTCTGGGTAGGACCATGACCCGGTCTGGGCCAGAAAAATCCCTGTGCAGCAACTAACGTATTTCTCGGGCCGCCACGAATAGTGCTTGAGGTCGGGTTCGATGGGCTGGGTTTAGGCAGCCTTCAGCCTTCCCATGGAATTCATAGCACACTCACTCTGGGTAGGACTATGAGCCGGAAAAATCCCTGTGCAGCAACTTACGTATTTCTCTGGCCGCCACGAATAATGCTTAGGCTCGGGTTCAATGGGCTGGGTTTAGGCAGCCTTCAGCCTTCCCATAGCACACTCACTCTGGGTAGGACTATGAGCCGAATCTGGTCCGAAAAAAATCCCTGTACAGCAACTTACGTATTTCTCGGGCCGCCAGGAATAGTGCTTGGGCTCAGGTTCGATGGGCGCGCCTTCCCTGAGGACATCATCGCGGTCCAGGTCCAGTCCCGGCAGGTGCTTGTGGATGATGTCGGACGTCTCCACGGCCCGTGACATCGTCGACGACACCATGCGTGTGTAGTCCAGCTCCAGAGCGCGAAGCCGCTCCCCGGTCAGGTCGGCCTGCTGCCTGCCTTATGACGAGAGAGAGAGAGAGAGAGAGAGAGAGAGAGAGAGAGAGAGAGAGAGAGAGAGAGAGAGAGAGAGAGAGAGAGAGAATCCAGATAGACACAGATTCACGATTCACAATTGTTTTTATTGAGGGAAAACAGATAAACTACAAAGCTTCTTTTCACTATGCCCTCACAAAAAAAAGGAAAATAAAGTAGTAAAGAAAAAGAAGAAAAAAATGAATCAAACAGAAAGAAAAATGAGAAAAGAAAAAGGAAAAATTTAATTATAAAGAGCAATATACTGATGTACAAGTAGTGCAAAGAGGCCTTCCAGCCGTAATATAAAACAATATCCAGAGATATCATTTGCATATATTAACCCATAGGCTCAGTGTCAACACGCGTGAGAAAAGGTGTAAGAATACACCGTTGCTATTAGAAACTTGACGTCACAGTTATATATCTCACGGCTTGTACACTCGCACGCGACTATCTGCAGTACTCAAACCATATTTTCTTTATTTGCATCAAGTGATGTTTAGTAAAACAAAAAGCCCAAACATACTCCTAACCCTGTGCCTAATAACCCGATAAATGTAAAAGGTTGTTTCTGATGAACATTTTACATTGAAAAAAAATTGTGAATAGTAACTTTTAGTGAAATTGCAAATGATAAAAATAGCAGCCAGCAACCTTAACTCAAGTTAGTGTCACTGCAAATATCGCCTTCTGAGCAGGACACCAAAAAACATCATCTTAGTGAACTTACACAATCACTGAAATTACGTCATCATTGAAAGTTCGTCATTGGCGAAATTACAATAACTATGGCCTGTGATTGCAGTGTAAAACGAATATGTCATTGTAAAGGCTAATACAGCAAATTCCAGTAGGTTCATGTTTCGATTAATAATCAGTTTCCTTTCATAATGTAATTTTATGTATCAATGAGCAAGATCAAAATAGCTCACGACTTTCTAACTTGGAGAACTATATTATTTGTGGATGAGTGGGATTTTCTTGCTACGGTGAAGTGGTTAGTATTATTTTAGATCTGCATGCATGGCCAATTGCGTGTTTGATTATCACCTGAAAGAGGTAAAATATCGGTATATATCCGTTATTAGGATTTGCGAGTGTGATATTGCTTTTATCCTATCTCTCGTGGCTTGCTGTTTATCACACTCGGTCTCCGACCTCGTGTGATAAACAGCAAACCACTTGAGATAGGATAAAAGCAATATCACACTCGCAAATCCCAATAACTGATATTCAAACACATAATGTAAATACAAAGCAAATGTGCAACAACATCTAGACATCATCATCAAAATCATATCACACTAAAAGCACCAGCAAATTTATACATTCAGAAACATACTCTCATAGGTTAGTCTACTAGAGAGAGAGAGCGAGGGAGAGAGAGAGAGAGAGAGAGAGAGAGAGAGAGAGAGAGAGAGAGAGAGAGAGAGAGAGAGAGAGAGAGAGAGAGAGGGAGAGAACAGTGGTGTGAGAAAGTGTACAGCGTCTGGGATGCACTCAGATATGATGGCAAAATAACAGGACAAACTGTCCTCCAAACTGTCTGGTATGGATCAGCATCAGCTAAAGATAAAAGGAAACTCCATCAAGTCGTCAAGACAGCCTCAAAAATCATAGGCCACAAACAGCCATCCCCAGATAACATCAATAGTGTGCGCATAAGACGCAAAGCTAAATCCATCATATATGATAGCACACACCCAGCCAACCATCTGTTTCAATCTCTCCCTTCTGGTAAAAGGTTCTGCTCTTTTAAGTGCAAATCTAACCGCCTGAAGAACAGCTTTTACCCCTCTGCTGTCAGAGCCATCAATACTCAGTAAGCTCATTCCCCTAGGGAAATTCTTTATCTTATTTTGCCCAGACTTGTGTCAATCGGTGTGCCTGCATGCTCGCGGTCTTGTGTGTGAGTGTGTGTGTGTGTGTGTGTGCGTATGTGCGTGTGTGAGGAGGTGGGACATGTATTGGCATAAATGTGTATGCACACGTGTATGTGTGTGTGTTGATCAATGTATGTGTAGGTGTGCGTCTAAGAGAAAGAGAGAATCTGAGGGAGAGACTGATACATGATGATGTAATTTGTCCATTCGATGTGCATGCTTTCGTTGTTGTTGGATTGTGTCTTGTGCAAAACCAAAACGATTTCCTTTGTATTACGGTGCATTGGCTGATTAAAATTTAAAGAATCTTGAATCTTGAACAAGAAAATCAATAGGACAGAAAAATGCTGGCTCTTGCAGAAATCGATATACCGTAAAATGCGGACTATAAGCCGCTACTTTTTTCCTCAACTTTGGCTCATGCGGCTTATACTGACTGATGCGGCTTATCTGTGGAATTTTTTTTTCATTCTACATTTATCAGAATGATTAAATCTGTTTCTGGCCACATTGTTCAACCTATGTTGAGCTTCTCTAGACTCAAAACTGGTTTTGATGACCAGTAGATTCAAATCTCATGTTCAAAGTGTCTGAGAACATTAAATACTCGTGTTCTGATAGGAGAATTTCCATATTTGTGTTGGTTTGTGCCTGGTTTGGGTTGGGTTGGCTTATAAACTGGTGTGGCTTATACGTGAATAAATTCCTAATATTTGGTCAATTTAACTTAGGGATGCGGCTTATACACAGGTGCGTCTTATAGTCCAGTTTTTACGGTATTTTGGGCACTCCCTATCCCGACCTCCCTGATATGACCAAAGATGTTTTGACCGAATTTGTTTTCTTCATAAATCAACTAAATATTGACTACCTATTAGTATTACGACTCCCTCCATAACTCGACTTACAACCGGACGATCTGTTGTCTAATACAATGTTTGCCCAAAAAATCGGCTGGTGACTGACTGAAAAACTCACTAATAACACGCAAGATTTGTCAAAACGATTAGCCAAATCATGGTCGGAAGAGAGCAGAATGAAAACATTGCTAAGTCAATCAAGTCCCTTAATTAATATCGGACAAGAGTGACGTCCCTTGCGGAAGACTGAGAAAGTCACAGAAAAATGGCGTCCATTCGATGCGAAGTCAAAGGATGGGGACTTTTTAACAGCGAATTAAAAGTGATTGAAAAAATGCAAGAGGTAAAATAGACCTTTCGATCGCGCAATCACGCTAGCAATCAATCTAGGAAAGACTGAATCAGTACAACAGATCGTGCTGATTGAGAAAGACTAGAGAGAGTGAGAGAAATTGAAGTGAGCAAGTCAAGTGGTATATTAATTCTGATCGCTTCTCGGCCTTTTGGTTAAGACAGTGATTCAGGAACATAAATTTTTGTTTACACCCTGGTTGGTTGTTCAGCCCGTCGTACATGGCGAAAGCCGATACGCGACGTTTAACTTAAACTGAACTTCCAAGTGGTAGTCTAAGAGAAACGGAATGGAACTGATCTAGTTTACTCAATACTCATCTATGGTGCCAACCTCCCTAATAAGACCCCTCCTTTATAAGACCTTATTTTGGATGATTTTTCAGGGTCGCAATAGGGAGGTTCCACTGTATGACAAAATCCGCCAGCTTTCAAGTTCAACAGAACATTTACGTTGACAGCAGGAAGCACAAAAGAACATTTTCGGTATTAATAAGACTGTCAGCGTCAAAGTCCATATACCGACGATATAGGGCATCTAGTCTAATGAGGCGTTATACTACTCCTTGCCGAGACTAAAGGGCGATAATTTTAGGGCCGAACTGCCGATGCCCCCTGGTGACAAGTCAGGAGCAGATAATCTTATGTGGCTACATACCACTAGTTCCTGACAGGCAAGGGCGATAATCTTAAGTAGGTGGCGTTCGCATTTGAGGTCACGAGACAGGGGCAGATAATTTTCGGTATAAAGCCTCATTGTACAAAATCTTACTTTTCTACTGTTTAATTTTACATTTATAAGCTATTTCTTTTTTTCTTAAAAGCATCTGTCAGGACTCCACATTTAAAAAAAACAACCCCATCCTATTGATAACGAAAAAATACAATTCTGCATTTGAAATGTATACACCTACTAGTGGCAACTGATGTTTTACTTTTAGAAACCCATGTGCAATTTATTTAGTCATTCATTCTTTTTACTAATATATAACAATAAACGGACACTTATACAGCGCTTTTTATTGAGCACAAAGCGCTTTACAATCAGCATTGAAACACACACGCACACCAAACACACACGCACATACGTGCACACACACGAGTGAACGCGTTCTTGCACTGTATAGACATACACACACAGAGTGACAGACCCACACACATATCATCAAACACATGCTCACCGAAACGGACACACACTTGAACAAACACGCACGCACGCACGCACACACACACACACACGCGCGCGCACTCACATACACAAAACACACATGTGCACTAACACTCACAGACAAATACTCACACACTCACTCCCCCCTCACAGACAATACAGATCGTTAATCAATACCCAAGGGAGTCAAAATGCGTTCAACGTCGATGGTGGCAGTGTCGACATACTGCCCGTGGCGGATCAGGATCAGGTGACGTGTGGCTTTGGGCGTGTTCTTCTTCACCTCCTCCTCATAGTTCTTATTGCTCTCTTCATCACTGTGCTTCGGTGGCCTTGTCAGAGCCTTGGGATCTCGCCTGTAAAAAAATTTTTAATAAAAGGAAAAAAAATTATCAATTTACGTTACCCAAAACTTTTGAGTATTATTTGAGTATTATTCTTTGCCCCCACCCCCATCACAGAGGGTAAAAGTGTATTGGTTATCTATGTTTGTTTGCCTGTCCAGGCTATCTAAATAATTATATAATAATCTTTTTTTTCTTCCAGTTGGGGATGTTCATCTTGTCCCTCGTCCAGTGGTCTTTGTTTATAGTATACCATTTATCGGCTCACAGTGTACAGTATGCTACATGAATTCATTTTTTCATGTCATCCAACCCACCAGTACAACACGGCCTAGACCTACTACCAAATAGTCAAATGGACTTTAATGTGTGCACAAGATCATGAGCATACCTTTGCACATATTGTATGGTATTGTTGTAAGTCTCATCCAAAGGACTTCCCAGGGCTCCCAGGGACCCCCATTTGGGGGTCTATGAACTTAATGAAGTACTAAAATTCTAAAGGACCCTCTAAAAGAATGTGCAGGGGGTCCCAGGGATGCACTAGAAAAATTCTTTTTTTAGTTTTTAGCATTCGCAATGCCACTGGGACCCTCTATCTCGCCTCTAGGACCTTCTATACTGTAAGTGAAGGAGTCCGTGGGACCCCTTGTTTTGCGGAACAATTGGAAGCCCTGACTTCCCCAACTGAAATTGGCCCATTTGGGTAACTATTTGCACCTGGATGAAGTGAGGAAATGGGACTAAAAGGGCCTTTCTTGAGGAAACAACACTGTGCACCAAACGGGATTTGAACTCCCGCACTCACAAATCTTTCAGATTATTAGCTGGCTGGTATATTGATCTGAGTTTACCCCCAATCTGAGTTTGTCTCACTGCTACTGCCCATGTGCGAAATCTTGTGATCATGATTAATCCCTTACTTTGAACTGTTTGAAGTGTTTCTTTCAGTCTGTCTCTATCAAGTATCATAGTTTCTAAATCTCTCTCTCTCTCTCTCAGTTTCTATGTCGAAATTTGAACTGATGACTGAGATCGGAGGAAGTGAGATGATTGATTTCACATGCGCAGAAGCCATCAAAATCAAGACAAACTCATATCGGGTGTAAACTCAGATCGTTACACCGGCGCTTCTAACCACTAGACCATAGGCATGGCATGGGCAAGGCTTTTTTTTTCCCTCCTGCCCCACGCTCAAAGTCTTCGTTTACACTGCAATTGGTGCACAGGATGCATGCTATGTCAGTATGTGGGTTCATGTCATGCATTCCATTTCCACCGGCGCAACATGGCCTACTCTTACCGAATAGTGGAATGGGCTTTTTTAAGTCGTGTGCACAAGATCTTTGTGCATCTCTGGGACTTCAGTTTTAAGTCTCATCCGAAGGACTTTTTCCCCCAAGGCCCAACTGACGTCAGGTACCCATTTACACCTGGGTGGAGTGAGAAAAATAGGAGTAAACTGTAAAGTGCCTTTCCCAAGGACACACCACTGAGACCTGAGCTAGATTAAAACCCGCACACTCGCAAACCTGACGGATTACGAGCCAGCGACTCAACCATGAACCAACTGAGCTACAGCGGCTCCTATAATTAGTATAATAAATGCTCCTTGACCACTTTCCCTAATCTGTCGCTATTTTCATTGTTAGCAACTTACTTATCCCAGTTATCATCCCACTTGATGCCTGTCCTCGGACTGCTCAGTGTGGTGTGATTCCAATCTCCGGCACCATGATTCCTCCTGTCCTGCCATTTGCTGGAACCCTCTTCTGTCTGGGCAACTTTGAACTTGTCCGAAAATTTATCATAGAGAACTAATCCAACCACTACTGTTGCAGACGTAGTGATGATTCCGATTTGCTTGCTCTTTATAAAATATCCTACTCTTTGAAAGGTTTTCCACACCATGGCTATGATTTATTTCTTTTCCAGTTTATTAAATTCTGTAGATTCTAAGAATGTTGTCTCACTTTCACTTCCCTCTTACACTCGTGGTTACCTTTTGTAACTTCTATGACACTTTTTGTGTTTTCAATTTGAAAGAGCTTGGGGGAGCGGTTGTTATTTCATTTTTCACGTCTTTTTGTACAAATGAGGTGGAAGTCGTTTCCGACAATGACTGCCAGATATCAGAAAGGGCAGATGCTATTCCGGCGGTTGATGAAAATGATGTTTTACGTCCTCTCGGTCATAGAAACATATAGGACATTTGTAAATACAAAGATGGTGGGAACAATACTGGCTGCAATGCCCGGAGGCAGTGCAACACCAGTAAAGTCCCGAGTGTTGGATAGGTGTAGCGGTAACCACGCCTCGGATAAACCTCAACAGCAATGGTACAGCCACATTGTCTAGAAGTGAAGTATAATATTAATTCCGGCGGGCTGGGCTACAGTTTATTTATAGTGGAGAAGCCTTGCCCAGGGTACATCCCCATTTTCTCGGGCAAACGCAACCCATATTTATGAAAAGTACGAAGGGGACGCTTGATAGGCCGCGAGGCCTAGGCTGATGAAGCCAGTCCCTCTACTATGCTATGCTAAAGGAATTTGAGGACGAGAGTTGGCATTGGGGAAAAGTCTCCAAAGGCCAACCAATCCCATTGGCTGCAGCACTAGAGCCAGTGCCAATGCCCCCTAGTTAGAGAGTCATAGTCTTGGATGACTGAAAGACTAATTGGTAAAGGTCAAGATGTGCCACCCCGCCTACCTATCTCGGTTAATTGTATTTTTCCGTTATTGCCTTTCTTACCATACATAAAGCTGTATTTTAAGAACATTTTTAGCTAATAACCTTTTTGGAATACTAACCCTAGCCCTAACCCTAACCCTACCCCCCACCGTATAAGACGGAAAAACGCAACGAACCACAACTGTGACAAATCGCGGTGTACTGCAGTACATAGTGGGGGGTAGGGTTAGGTTTAGGGGTAGGGTTAGGGTTAAACGGAAAAATACAATTAACCGAGAAATGCATGGGGGGTGGCACATCTTTACCTTTACCGACTAATTGTAGGGCCGCTGAAGACAATCGATAGTACAGATCCCATTTACTATTGGCCCTTTCTACAGGCTATATTATAGCTATATTATAGCCTACGCCAGTGAACAGGAGCGGAGTTTGAAAAGCAAAGCTGCTATTAATGTAACTGCATGACACCAGATACGATTTAATCTTGGATGTTTTGTAAAGATCCATTCAGTATTCATGATGAAAGAAGAAACACGGTGACAAATTATAGTGCATTCATCTTTTTATATTAGCTTCAACTGAAGTTGAATTCACGTAGAAATAACAGGGGAAGTTAAGTGGGGTAAAAACTACATATAAAACACCAACCTTTCTTATTGGTGCTATTACATAGGGGAAGACGGGGTAAAAAGCGCATGGGCGGGTAAGAAGCCCACCCCAATTATCTCACGAAATAAAGAAAATTTCAGTCAAATTTGCCCATGAGACGAATGCTAGACATTAACGCTCGTCTCATGGGCAAAATGAGACTGAAATTTGCTTCATTTCATGAGATAATTGGGGTGGGCTTCTTACCCGCCCATGCGCTTTTTACCCCGTCTTCCTACGTTCGAGGTTATCAGTATTTTGGGGGGTCCCGTTTCACGTTGTTACGTAGCCTACTGTTAAAAACAAATATAAAAGGATTAGGATAAGGATTTGGGACTCAAAACATAGCCGTAAGGCTTTCCTGTCCCATCTTTCATTTTGTTTAATTATTTGTCTCGGTCTGTCGCACACTCAGTTTTTGTTAATATTATTCATCGTAATCATACATAACTGCCTTATATAGTCATTCGATCCATTCGTCGAGAAGGTTTTTAAAATTGTTAGTATTTTGTGCTCTTTTCATGTTAGGTGGGAATTTATTCCACACAGGTGCAACTCTGTTAGTAAAATAAAATGTTCTATTATTAGTCCTGCAATATTGAATAACTATTTTGTCGGTAGAATATACTGTTCCTTGTTTTGTCATAATCTGATATTGTGAATAAGTCATGTACATTTAGGTCATCTACACTATTAAATATTTTATAAGTTTGAATTAGGTCGCCCCTAATTCTCCTTGCCTTTAATGTAGGTAAACTTAGTTCTTTCAACCTGTCTGAATAAGAAACATTTTGAAGACCTTGTACTAACTTAGTTGCTCGTCTCTGTACTTTTTCTATCAAAGCTGACTGTCTCTTTAAACCTGGATGCCAAATACAATTTCCATATTCTAAATGAGGTCTTACTAAACCTTTGTACAAGCATAAAAAAGTGTCCTTGTCCAAGAAAGAAAACGTTCGTTTAATTATACCAATTTTCTGATTAGCTTTACTTACAGCACTGTGAATGTGTTCATCAAATTTCAGTTTATCATCAAATATTACTCCCAAGTCTTTTTCCTCAGAACATTTCATAATGACGCTTTCTACACCATTATTATACATTTTGTAGTCTTTGCATGGATTACTTTTTCCCAAATGCATGCTTTTACATTTTGAAGCATTAAAAAACAGAAAAGAAAAAAAGGGGGGTGCGACGGGGGGTGCGACGGGGTGTGGGGTGGGGGGTAGGGGGTGGGTCGCCATAGTTAGACATGGAGGAGGGGTGTTACAAGTGCTTGCATGGTTGGGGGGGGGGGGGGGGGGGTCGATCTGTGGTGTGAACGCAAGTTTTCAGCTTCAGTCTACTTGATGACCTTTGAGAACTGACCAATGGGTCTGAGTTTGTCCTGATTTTGAACATAGCCCGAAAGCCTACTCTAATTACGGAGGTTGACCTTGCAGAAGATCAAAAACAACATGGCAGCTGTCGGAATGTGTGTTTTGCGGGGTTGTGATTCCCTGCTGTTGAGAGCAATTAAACGTAAGTCACTTTCCTTCTTCACGTTGCTACAGTCTATATTTTGAAAAAAAGGGCAACTCACACATTTGGAGCAATTTTGTCCTGAAGAAAAGAAAGTGATTAAATGATTGTGCGCGCGCACACACAGTGACACACACACACACACACACACACACATATACTACATGTATACAAACATAGTGACATACCTGTATGGCAGTGTATGCTCTCTCTCTCTCTCTCTCTCTCTCTCTCTCTCTCTCTCTCTCTCTCTCTCTCTCTCTCTCTCTCTCTCTCACAGTCACACACACACACGCTCGCCGCTTTTTTTTTTATCGCCATGACCTTGCCATATTTGCACTGTATTTTATTCATGTAAATGTATACATGTATGCAAGTATGATCATGATCATGCATATTCTCTCTCTCCCTCTCTCTCTCTCTCTCTCTCTCTCTCTCTCTCTCTCTCTCTCTCTCTCTCTCTCTCTCACACACACACACACACACATAAGCAAGTGCGCGCACACACGCTTTTTACTTCTAAATCAATAAATGGACATGACCTTGCCATGATATTTGCACTGTATTATATTCATATGTTTTATATATTTATATATATGCATATATTCACTCTTCCCTCCTCTCTCTCTCTCTCTCTCTCTCTCTCTCTCTCTCTCTCTCTCTCTCTCTCTCTCTCTCTCTCTCTCTCTCTCTCTCTCTCCTGGACACAGCTTATAATACTAATAGTGAATACTGTTTTTAATGTGTTTATTATGCTTGTTGAATTGTTCTGGTTTTAACAGAGGGAAACAGAGGAAGGGGGGAGAGCGGGGAAGGGGGGGGTGGTTGAATTGAATTTGTATTGCTTAAAGTCTTAGAACTTTTATCTTATAAATGGTTTTACTTTTAGTGCTTTTATCTTAGAAATGTGAATGTATATATATAATATATATATTGCTTAAGGTTTTTTAGTGTTTTTTTCTTATTATTTCTTATTATGTTCTCTTTGTTTCCTTACGCTCTGTCTACCTAGTACCTGTCTCTCTCTCTCTCTCTCTCCCTCCCTTCCCCTCTGTTTCTCTCTCTCTCCATCCCGCCCCCTCTCTCTCTTTATCTCTGCCTCTCCGTCTTACTCCTGTCAAAGTTTGCCCTGCCCACTTGTCTCCGCCTTTTTGTCTGTCTAACCCTGACCCCCCCCCCCCCCCCCCCCCCCCCCTTACCCTGACCCCTCCACCTCCTCCCTGCCTCCTCTCTCTCTCTCTCTCTCTCTCTCTCTCTCTCTCTCTCTCTCTCTCTCTCTCTCTCTCTCTTTCATGTGTTATTAAATAATGTTACTATTATTCTATATCATTGTTATGAAACATGGTGTGTCAATGTGTTAATTTTTCATTTATATTTTTACATGGTTTTATCAATGTTTGTAAAGCGCTGAGAGCTTGCTTTTAGCATGATTTGTATCGCGCTATATAAGTGAAATTATTATTATTATTATAAGCATTAAACATCCGTTCGTTCGATCTTTCTCTCTGTACAGTGTACTGTCCATTTAAAAGATGTATGATTTTGTTTAACTTTTGATTTGTTTGCACGTTTCTTTTGGAGGAGGGGAGGGTGGGTCATTGTTATAACTGGGATTGGGAGTAGTGGCTTTATAAACTGCTTAATGTGCATTCAGTAACTCGTTTTTGATTAAAAATAAATGCGTGTACTCAAGCTATTGTCTAAAAGCAGAATATGTCGTTATATTATTGTAAGAAGAAAGAGATTGCGTTTGTGTGTGTGTGTGTCTGTGTGTGTACGCGTGCGTGCATGCATGCATTCACGCGTGTGTGCGTGCGTGCATGCGTGCGCGAATGTGTGAACATTCTGACAAATAAATATGTGTTGCCATAGGTGAAACTTCTGATCTTGTGAGTACTGGTTAATAACTTAAAAACTGGTTCGAAAAAAACGGTTCAGAATTTTGAACCGGTTCTCAACTTGATTTATTATTTAACGCATGGCAATTCCGCCATCGAGCACCGTTGGCTCGGTTTGTTCCAAATGGTTCAAAGCTTACACTATGTCCCCAGTACTTATGATGTTCTTTCCGTTTGGGAACAAACCAAAGCCTACGTTGCTCGAGGAAGATATATTATTAGGCCTAACACATCTTGGTAAGGAATAGGGTTAGGAACATGTCAGACTCAGAGTTAATATTAGTAGTTTTTGAAGACATTTGCGCACACTTTTATTAATATGCATCCCGTGATTGAGCGCGGTACCTGACACCCGTAGCCTGGAGAATGTGAGATACAGACATACGGTTAACCCTTTCGTCGCCAGCTGTTTTTCAGCCCAAAAATACCATTAAACCAGGCATTGCGCCAGAGTTTTTCAAAATGCGTTTGCCTTATGCAAAGTCGGCCAAAAAATGCGTAAACTAGGCTAAAAAATACGTCGCATCATAACACTATAATAGTATAAATTTATGTAAAAATAAAAAAATAGCATGTTTTACGCCTATCTGCACATAACCACCTGTTTTCTATGCTTACGTCATAAGCCCTGCTGATCAAACCAAGTGCAGTGCCAGTCAATGCCTGCCCATGACTATTCACCTCGCATCAGTCTTTCAGTGTGTCACTGTGTGTCAACACGAGTGGAGATCTGGACTACAGTAGATCAGACTTATTGAGCAGACAAACAGTCAAAATACTAAAAGTAAAATGTTGACCCCCTTTCACAACTCAAGAGGCTGAGAGTTGTTTTCGATCAAAATAAAGTTTGCTAGCATTGAGACATTGGGGTTTTAGTGTGTTGCCTTAAAAATGCCCGATGACCATCTTGCTCGTTTGTGTGCTGAATCAAGTACGCTGGCAGTCAACACAAGGCCGAAGCCAGGTCAAATTTCACATGAGAGCGCCTTGCACTAAGCGCAACGTTTTTGACAAACGGTGTCTAAGAAACTATTTTAAAAGTGGAAATATATTACCTGATTGGTCAAACAAAATTATTTCAAGTAAATGCGCCAGTGAGCAACAAAAAATGCGTTTCTGACACTTTTCGCCGATTTTCCACTAGCGCTCAGCAGCGCTCGAAGCGTTTGCTCTTGAGAAACTTCCTCCAGTCAGTGTCAGAGAATGGCTTACTGCATGGATGCTTACTGTAAGTAGGTTTCCCGCCAAACACTGCGCCTGCGTCACCAGCAACTGGACAGAATTTAGTGAAAGAGAAAGGAGGGAATCCGTCCCTTCTCTAGAACTAGTAGAAGCAGTGGAGATTTTCTTTGGTCTGTTCCAGAAAAGGAATCAAGGCCTAAGCGTGTGTTTGGCGCAGTAGGCTAGTCGGTAGCACCTCTATTCAATACAGTACAGGCAGGCAGTGAGACTTCTAAAGTCTGATTGAGCATTTAGACTCAGATGCAGTTTTGAGCAGACTTCGTTTTGCGTACGCGCCGTGAAAATGCATCAGCGATTTTTAAAATGCTTCAAATACGCAAAAAACATGTGCAATATTGGGACTTCCTTCATCATACTCCATAACATATACATTAGGCCTATCCTTACCTCCCAAAATTAAGAAAATAATTAAGGGTCTTTGGATACCAGGCCCTGCTTTATGCCTTTTTAATTTTAGTGACATGGGTGTTAAACCATTGTGGTGCATAAATGCGACATTGGCGGTGAAAGGGTTAACTGTAGAAGGCCAACTCTCTGTTGATCTAACATGTAAAGTTACGCTGCCCTTGTTGAGGGGGATGGGGGTAGGCGTTCAGCACAAATGTACATATAATTTCCTATAATTCTGCAAGTTTGAGGAGCCAACCGCTTCTAAAACGAAGCTGACGCACGTAACAAACAGCCTCAGAATTAGTCTATCGGTCTTAGATGTCTGTGGTACTCAGTCTTGTCTAACTTTCCTAAGAAAGATTTTTACTAAAGGTGCACACAATCATAAGATTATCATGCTTTTCTTGGTTGCAGAGCAATGTATCCTGGTACAAAGGGCAACTTTGATGAAACTGCGACCGCCACCCAACTATGAAGGTAAACAATCATTATTTTAGAAACAAAATTAATTAGAGAGAGAATTTGTACATTTAAGTACTTAAAAGCATGACCAGTTCCATCTTTATGCGTTTGCAAGTACAGTTTCGTCAGTGTGTGTGCGTGCTTGCACATGCGTTTTTGTGTTTCTGCTTTTGTGCATTGTGTGCATTACTACTAGTATATTTTATTTATGCCTACACATGATAGTGTGTGTGTCTGCGCCTGCATGTGCGCGTGTACATGTACGTCTTTTTCTAAGCATTTATTTCTGCTATGTACACCAAGCTTGTCAGAATGGGGGATGCCTTCAAATCTTGGGTCAGGTTACACTGAGAGTGAGATTGCTTCCTTTGTCACAAGTTTGTGCACTCTCTAGATCAATTCTGTTTTCAGGGAAGGGAAGGAGATGATGTTGGGGAATGGGGAGAGGGGCAGCTACCTGTTCAAGTAGTACTTGCAGTACACTGTAATCTGACTGGAAAGATGCTTTGTGTACTGCCAGCTTCATGTAAGACATTGTATTGTCATTGTCAGAGTTCTAAGGTCCCTAGCATGGTGTAGGAGCTGTAGATATATCTTATTATAGATAGTACTTTCCATCCCTTCACTCACTTAACTCTGGTCAGCTATCAGTAGTGAAAAATGGGAATTGCGTAGTGATACTAATAGTGATTCCCATTACTATTTCAAGAAGTAACTGAATTAGATCATGAGTATTAGATGTTAGAAACAGCTAGAATGCTTAAACGTTTAGAAGTAGTTGCGACACACAGTATCTATGTTACGTTGTGTAGTATAAGGGAGGGGTCTTATAAGGGAGGGGTCTTATAAGGGAGGTAATTTTAATACTTACAAATTAAGAAGGGCAATGTCTCAGAGAAGTAGTTCTTATGTGGGAGGGAGTCTTATAATGGGAGGTCTTATAAGGGAGGTTCCACTGTATATTAAAATTAACCTCTTCAGTGCTTACAACGTTTACGCCCTCTAGGCCTATAGTGCTTCAGTACTTGCTACCGATGTATAATATACGTCGCCACTAAGTAGCGATGTTGCTGCATTACAAAATTGCGCGGCAAACCGGCGGCACATGCGCAGCTAATATGCAGCACTGAAGGGGTTAATGTTATATATTATTCTGTGCTCAGAAATGTATTTTAAAACTAACACAAACAGGCATTGCTACGTGAGTACATGTATATATGAAGTATTATTCTTTCCTGAGATCTTCAGTTCAACCTTGCGGAAATAAAATCTTGATTTTTTTTTTCTCTCACACTTCTCATCTCGAGTCCCATCGTCGTCAAGAGGCAGCCACCAGAGGAGACACTGCACTGCTGCTGAGTCGCTTGGTGGAGTTAAGGGGAGTTGAAATGTTGAACCTTCAGAGGGTCCTAGAGGAGGAATAGAGCCTGGTCCCCATTGCCTTGCAAATATTGAAATACATAACAGGGCTCCCATGGACCCCCACTTGGGGGTCTATGAAGCGCTAAAATTCTAAAGGACCCTCTAAAAGAATGTGCAGGGGGTCCCAGGGATGCACTAGAAAATTTCTTTTTAGCATTAATACCACTGGGACCCTCTATCCCGCCTCTAGGACCCTCTATACTGTAAGTGAAGGAGTCCCTGGGACCCCTTGTTTTGCAGGATGATTGGGAGTCCTGCATAACACTCCAAGTGCTTGTGATGAGTAGCTTGACAGACGTTTTCAGAATGTATGCATTTGCGCATACACACGCACGCACGCACGCAGAGGGTAGGCAAAGAATTGGTCATTGATGACATTCGGGGAGAGAGAATAGATCATGAAAAAGGTGAGAGAACCAGATCAATGAATTGGGTCCAAAATAATGGACGGTGAAAGGTCCTTGATTGGAGGTCATAACTTGGAATGCCAAGACCATGGTTCGTCATTTTTGCCCATTTTTATAGTGCATCCCTGGGACCCCCTACGCATTCTCACAGAGGGTCCTTTTTGCTTCTAGTAAGTACTTCACGGACCCCCAAATAGGGTCCCTGGGAGCCCCGACCTTGACTATTTCTCTTTCTCTCTGGTGGTTTCAATTTCAGGCGTGGAGTTTCCAGAGCGGCGGCGGCTGAGGTTCTTCGACAAGGTGCCTCCCATGCCGGCACAGCAGAGGCCGCCCAAGATGCCCAAGGACCTGTCTCTGATGAGAGGGCCCGAGCTGATCCATAACAAACTGCAGTACGGAGAGTTTGGCATCCAGGTACGGTTAAATATGCGTAGAATTCAGTGATTGCGTTTACTGGTAATTGTCTCTAAAATACTGATTCCAAAACTAGAATACCATACCTGTTTACTCTACTCTTTTCGAGTAGTATTCTACTCAGTTTGGACCTATACTATTCTTAAGAACTGAAAATAATGCTCTTTAATTCTTGATTACTACTCATTTTCAGTGAACTTTATTTGATGGTTTAATGAATCAAACTACACCTTTTGCACCAGAACTACTCATTTCAGCTATCCAGACTACTCAAGACTTGTGTAGGGGGTAACCAGGTCTGGAATACTGAAGAAGAGAAAAAATTGACCCGTCGGTCCCAGGGACTAATACATTTTTGCTTGGACTGATGAATTGTTTAACAGAGGCTTTGATATTGTGGTTTTCACTGGTTTGTGTTTCCCTGGGACTGGTTTTAACACCGGTTGTTGGGGAACATTGTCGCTAATGGGTGTTTTTCAAAATTCTTAGCGCGATCACTTGAATTTATTAGAATGTGTTTTGAATGTAGTCGTAATTGCTTTACAATCGGCGAATCACCGAAAACTCATTCCTGATTACAAGGCGTGAACTGGATACATGTACTGCGAAATGAAGGCCTACGGTCAACTTTTAAAAGACTGTCAACAAAAGCAGGCAGGTGGGTTTTTTTAAAGTATTTTTATTTTCCAGTTCTTGATGCGCTCTCCAGGGTTATTGGCGAGAGTTACACCCTTCTTTGGTCAGTACTCAAGCATTTACCAAGGGCATTCACTCTTGGAAAAGGTGGTAGTTGCAGTGGCCAATACCCAGTCCTGTCATGCTGAGTCACTCTGTGGGCCAGTCATAGAGTGGCCAGTGAGACAGGGGAAGGCGGAGTAGTGTAAACTCAGGGGAAAGGGGAAGTGAGGAGGGGGAGGGGAGAAGAGCTACAGAGGTAGCTGCTGACTTTCGCACAATCATGCATCAGTCAGTCTGGCTGGGTTTGCTCTGTCGCAGTGCTTCATGTTTTTCGCTTCTTTTTAAAAAATTATTATTAACCCTTTCATCGCCAGCCATTTTTTTAAATCCAAAATTATCCACTAAACTTACATTGGGTAAAGAAAATATTTTGTCTGAAATATTGGGTATTCCTTTACTACATGGTTAAAAAAAAAAGGCCTATCCTTAACTCCCAAAATCAAGAACACAAACATCAAGTAACAGACCCTGAATTCACGTTTTTTACTGACATGGGTTTACTAATCATTGTGGTTAAAAAATAAATAAAGAATGTGTTTCTAGGCAACAGGTGGGGGCTCCCTACGCTGGGGCCACCTGGAAATGATCCGCCTGACCATCAACCGCAAGATGGACGAGTCGCGCATGTTCGCCATGTGGCGCGTGGACCAGCCCTGGAAGCCCATCACCAAGAAGGGCCAGGGCAAGCGCATGGGTGGCGGCAAGGGAAGCATCGACCACTACGTCTTCCCGCTCCGCGCCGGCAGGATCGTCGTGGAGATGGGCGGCCGCTGCGAGTTCGAGGAGGTGGAGAGGATCCTGAGGCAGGTGGCGCGGATCTTGCCCTTCAAGGCGCGGGTGGTCAACAGGAGGATGCTGGCTGAGGAAGAGAAGGAGCTGGCGGAGTTTGAGAAGAGGAACGTGAATCCTTTCACCTTCGAGTACTGCGCCAAGAACAATATGCTGGGCTGCCGCAAGTGGCTGAGTCCGTATGATTTTTGGTGGCACGGAAAGTATCAATGATTTTTTTTTTCTTCATTCGCTCAAGACAGTTTCCTGTCAATTATGAGCGCAGATGCATCATGCTGCCGTTATGCGCCTAACTAAGAAACAGGCCCAGCAAGTCTGACTTCGGCTGGGGGAAATGTTTTGGAAAGTGTTTCGTGGGAAAAAAGGCAGGAGAATGGACCGGGTAAGGCAGAAAGATAGTTAGATGACAGTAAGCAAAGGGAAAAGGCAGAGTCAAAGAGAGTGACAGATTAGAGGAAGTTCCAAGCACAGAAGGTGGGGGAACTATTTATGCAAAAGCCCCCCCCCCCCGGTATCCCCACGGGGGGAGTATCAATGATGAGTGACAGAGTTTGAGGGGAGAAGGAGGAGCTGGCGGAGTTTGAGAAGAGGAACGTGAATCCTTTTACGTTCAGTACTGCGCCAAGAACAACGTGTTGGGCTGTCACAAGTGGTTGTTTACGATTTTTGGTGGCACGGAAAGTATCAATGATGAGTGACAGAGTTTGAGGGGAAGGAGTTGGAATTTGAGAAGAGGAATGTGAATCCTTTCACGTTTGAGTACTGCGCCAAGAACAACGTGTTGGGCTGTCACAAGTGGTTGATCCCATACGATTTTTGGTGGCACGGAAAGTATCAATGATGACAGAGTGGGGATACCGGGGGGGTGTCTTGTATAAATAGTTCCCCAACCTTCTGGAAGTTCTGTGCTTGTAGCTTCCTCTAATCTGTCACTCTCTTTGACTCTGCTTTTTCCCTTTGCTTACTGTTATCTACTATCTTTTTGCCTTTCCGGTCCATTCTCCTGCCTTTTTTCACGAAACACTTTCAAAAACATTTCCTCCGGCCGAAGTCGGACTTGCTGGGCCTAACTATTTCTTAGTTAGGCGCATAACGGCAGCATGACGCATGTGCGCTCATAATTGACAGGAAACTGTCATGAGCGATCGAAGAAGAAGAAGAAGTGACAGAGTTTGAGGGGAGAAGGAGGAGTTGGCGGAATTTGAGAAGATGAACGTGAATCCTTTTACATTCGAGAACTGCGCGAAGAACAATGTGTTCGGCTGTCGCGAGTGGTTGAGTCCGTACGATTTTTGGTGGCATGGAAAGTATCATTGATGATAGAGAGAGAGAGTTTGAGGGAGAGAGAGGGGGGGGGGGGGGGGGGTATGTGTGGAGAATATGTGTTTGTGTAGCACTAGCACTGAAAGTACCGTTGATAAGAAAGGGATTTGGGATGGGGGGGGGGGGGAGAATGCGGTGTGGATGAATGTGAGTGTGTGTGTGCGTATGCGTGTATGTGAGTGCGCTGATACTTGCAAGCGCGAATCCCTAAATGCCTGCTTTACTGCATTGTTGCATGTGTGCGACTTACCGTAATTTTCGGACTATAAGGCGATATTTTTTTCTCCAATTTCAACCTATGTGCCTAATAAACGAGGGCGCCCTATTAGTGAACAAAATCATGAGAAGAGAGGCAACGATTGCCGTGTTCAGTACAGTCTACTGTAAGTCACAACATTGAAAGTGGTAACGAGTCGCCGATACGACGAATACTCACGTTAAAATGCTTCAAAATCCCTGTTGTAGTAAGAAAGTCTTTTTTTAAGCGAATAAAAACTATCAAACACAGGAAAACTTCATGCTATCTCACATTTTTTGTACTCCCAGTTCTGTAAGAACAGGAGTACATTGGGATGGGAAATGATCTCTGCGTTTCTCTGTCCGTCTGTGTGTGTGCGTGCACGCACACGTCTGTATGCGACCGAAATGTGTACCAGCTCAGCTCAAAGCGTCTAAACCACTAAACTGATTGTAACAAAACTTGGTACAATGGTTCCTTAGACCTTGAACTTGCGGCTCGCGTTATCAAATTCACAGAATGACAAGCCATGTCAGTGTAATCCATGTGAGAAAATTTTGAATATTAAATTATTTTAAAAACCACTGTTTATTTCAAAGATAATGGATGTATTCAAGCCAAGGTAGGCATAGTGAAAAGGTGTGAACTAATAATATTTTGTTGTAAAATATATAATTTTTAAGTAATGCTATGCCGATTCAGGAAATGTATTTAACGCCCAAAACAATACCGACCCTCGAGTCCAAAATTAACTCCCCTGTGTTTCATCAGTACGTTTTATTTCATTAAATGTAAGGGAGATAGCTCGAAAGTTACAACTAGGACTAGGAGCATACAATTTTGTTCCCACTTTATTTCCGTTTTAAATTATGAAAAGTTGTTTAGATTTTTGTTGCTTTTGTTTTGGTCCATGCTTTGATGGAAGTTCAGTTTAACGTCGCGTATCGGCTTTCGCCATGTACGACGGGCTGAACCAACCAACCAGGGTATATAAACAAAAATTTATGTTCCTGAATCACTGTCTTTATAGCCAAAAGGCCGAGAAGCGATCAGAATCTTGAAAATGCTTTGATCTGGCAGTACCCTTTATATGGCGCTGCCATCTTGTTACAATTTGTGTTGAGAGAGTTTTCAGTTCATAACTGTACATTATTATAACACAGATGACTCATCTGTTTCTTATTGATGAATGAGTGATGGTTGATGCGTTTGTAAAGAAATGACAACAAATTGAAATGTTATTAAATGACGATCTAAATTTAATTGTGTTCCTCGTTTGTGATCTCAGTTGCTTTTTACTTCATCATAGTATCTGTCCTTGATATTTGACATTGTAGACTCTTAAGGGCCGGCCACACGACATACGAATCGCATCTGAATGCAATGCGATTTTGACGATGCGAGTCATGATTCACGTGAAATTCACGTATTGGGTCTACTTGAGTATAGTGAGTGAAAATGGCAGAATTATTTTTAGACGGAAGTATTTAGCGTGAAGTCATGACTTCACGGGACACAATCGCGTCGCATCACCATACGATTTTACATGCCGTGTGGAGCCGGCTTAACTTTCACCTTGTTTCTGTTAGTCTCCCTTTTTTCTGCCTCCCCTGGCCTCTGTCTTTCACACTGTGTCTACCTGTCTGTCTGTCTGTCTGTCTCTCTCTCTCTCTCTCTCTCTCTCTCTCTCTCTCTCTCTCTCTCTCTCTCTCTTTCAGTTTCTGTGTATGTGTCTCGTCTCTCTCTCTCTCTCTCTCTCTCTCTCTCTCTCTCTCTCTCTCTCTATCTCTCTCTCTCTCTCTCTCTGTGTGTATTAGACTATTTAGTGTATGTGTCTCTCTCTCTCTCTCTCTCTCTCTCTCTCTCTCTCTCTCTCTCTCTCTCTCTCTCTCTCTCTCTCTATGTTCAGTATTCTATCTCTCAGTGTATCTCTCTCTCTCTCTCTCTCTCTCTCTCTCTCTCTCTCTCTCTCTCTCTCTCTCTCTCTCTCTCTCTGTGTATTAGACTATTTAGTGTATGTGTCTCTCTCTCTCTCTCTCTCTCTCTCTCTCTCTCTCTCTCTCTCTCTCTCTCTCTCTCTCTTCTCTCTCTCTCTCTTTCAGTTTCTATGTATTTAGTGTATGTCTCTCTCTCTCTCTCTCTCTCTCTCTCTCTCTCTCTCTCTCTCTCTCTCTCTCTCTCTCCCTCTCTCTCTCTCTCTCTCTCTCTCTCTCTCTCTCTCTCTCTCTCTCTCTCTCTCTCTCTCTCTCTCTCTCTCTCTCGCTCTGTCTCTTATGTCTCTCTTTGTGTATTAGACTATTTAGTGTATGTCTCTCTCTCTCTCTCTCTCTCTCTCTCTCTCTCTCTCTCTCTCTCTCTCTCTCTCTCTCTCTCTCTCTCTCTCTCTCTCTCTCTTTCTCTCTCTCTTGTTGATCTGAGCTCTTTTGTAGTTCGTGTCTTTATGTCATTTGTGTATTAGACTATTTAGTAGTCTCTCTCTCTCTCTCTCTCTCTCTCTCTCTCTCTCTCTCTCTCTCTCTCTCTCTCTCTCTCTCTCTCTCTCTCTCTCTCTCTCTCTCTCTCTCTCTCTCTCTCTTGTTGATCTGAGCTCTTTTGTAGTTCGTGTCTTTATGTCATTCTTATTTATGGCAACTACAAGATTTTCCTGGTGTTTTTTTCGGTATCACCTCCAGTGATATGGGCCAAAGGCCTTAATCATTAAACAATGTGTTCATTGTTCATCTCTCTCTCTCTCTCTCTCTCTCTCTCTCTCTCTCTCTCTCTCTCTCTCTCTCTCTCTCTCTCTCTCTCTCTCTCGTCTGTGAGTGTTAGTAATACGATGATTAGATATTTTTAAATCTAATAATACAGAAGGCAAAAGAAACTAAACTGAAGTTTCCAGAAATGTATTTAGACTGTACAGGTTACAATCAAGTGTTGGTGATGTATAAAAAAGAGAGAAAAACAGATAGACAAGTCATACAGACGGGGAAAGAGAGAGACAGAAAATTACAAATATTTTCAACATACACGTCTTTTTTTAATTTTTATAACGGGGTCAAGTTTCAGTAATTCAGAGCAAAAAATATAATAGGAAGAAAAAGATATGCAGGAAGAAAATTAAATTATTGTCAAGCATTCCTGGGTCTGATTCGTTACAAACTGATGCCTAAAGGTTAAGCAACCCCTGTTTGAAATCCACAACAAAAAGTTTGATAACTCGTAAAACGAAAGCGAACTCAACGAATCATTTAATTCTTCCTCGGTTACAGTAAGACGAGTCTCGGTTATTATGAACTGAATATAAAAAGTACCCCAAATGTCAAATTAAAGGCGAGCTTAAAATTATATTTGTGGCGGTACCATAGCCGATGATGTTTAACCGAGGCGTGGTTACCGCTACACCTATCTATATTGTTAGAAACTCGGGACTTTACTGGTGTTGCACTGCCTCCGGGCATTGCAGCCAGTATTGTTCCCACCATCTTTGTATTTACAAATGTCCCATATGTGTCTATGACCGAGAGGACGTAAAACATTTTCATCAAATTAAAGTAACCAATTTCGTTCTGCAAAGATGGTCACTAATTTTCGCCAATTCACTTCTTTTCAAAAAGTTTGATTTCAGAAGCCCAAAGAGAACAACATACACATGTGTTGTCGTTTTTTTTCACTGAGAATAAGTAAAACAAACTCTTCTCTTTCAGTTTTGCACAGATTGTGTCTCTTAAGCTGCGTTATGTGCCGTCAGTAATGAACGTAACTTCCCCATACCTACATGTAAATCGCATTTTGGCGCCATTTTACATGCAGCAAATAGGCTTTTATTGCTCCAAATTGTCCCACCCTTCTCGTACAGCATTTGTGAGCTAAACCACCTTGTTTGGAGTGGGTTATTTGACCAGGATGGCTCTCTACAACATGTCCCTTAAATGTTCAGTCACTTTGGGACCCGTAGATCGTGCTGGCTCAGTCTTTACAGACAATAATGCTCGCGTTTTTCAATGCCAGCTCTAACTAAACTTGCAAATGTTTGGATTGTTGAGCACTTGGAAGAGCCTGTCTCACACAGTATCGTTGACTGACTTTCTCGCGTTGTCGTTCCAAAAACGAGCAGTAACAGCTGACCATAACTGCCTTGCCTGAGCCATGGACACTACACATTGAAATATAGAATCCGTGCCTGAGCACAACCCACTCTCTGCCACCTCTGTCATCACTTTTTCCTGTGTCTGATGTGATGAGGGAGCAGCCTTGAACATGTGCATCAAACTTGACTGTTTACAAAGGGTACCCTAACATTGGTGTGGGCGTTACCCACAACGTAATTTGCAAGTAAACAAAGTGAGATTAGGTATTATTATTAGGTACTTTATAGTCACAGAGGCGTCTCTGTGAAATTCGGATTGCTCCCACGTGGAGAGCGCGTCGCAGCCAGAGGCGCGCCACCTTTTTTTTTTTTTTTGCATGCGATTTTGTGTGACTGATGGGGGGGGGGGGGGGGGGGGGGGGGGGGGGGGGGGGGGGGGGGTAAATTTTGACCAATGACAACTTTTTCGTTGCCACTGGGTTTAACGTATGCTAAGTGTATGGGCACACGGGACCTCGGTTTATCGTCTCATCCGAAAGACTCCACGTTCAGACCGTAAGGCCTAGTGCAAAGTGAGAGGAAAAAATCCCCTGTACCCAGGTTCGAACTCGGGTTTACTTGACACGAAGCGAACGCGCTACCACTGTGCCACTCTACACCTGATTATGCATGCAGGTCGGTATAAGGCCTAAGTAGATAAGCTAAATTTGTATTGATTTACGAAATCTGTGCTAGACTATATATAGTAATCACCCAGAGAAATATTTATTTGCATTTATGTTTTGCGAAAGGTTGTTTAACTTTTGGGCTCATGTATGTTGGAATATTGTATCCCAATCTGTCGTTTCCGACTATGACTGCCAAATAGTAGAGGGGGGCAGCTGCTAGTTTGGATGGCTGGGCTAAAAATATGCTATAAATAGATGAAACGCCTTGCTCAGGGTACATCGCCACTCTCAGCCCAAAGGATCTGAGGACAGCTAGAGAAAACCCCCACTAGTTTGAGAGTCACAGTCTTCCACAAAAGACGAAGCTGTACAATTCTTCTTCTTCGATCGCTCAGACAGTTTCCTGTCAATTATGAGCGCACATGCGTCATGCTGCCGTTATGCGCCTAACTTTTTAAAAAAAGAGTTAGGCCCAGCAAGTCCGACTTCGGCTGAAGGGAATCTTTTTTGGAAAGCGTTTCATGAAAAAAAAGGCAGGAGAATGGACCGTGGTTAGGCAGAAAGATAGTAGATGACAGCAAGCAAAGGGAAAAGGCAGAGTCAAAGAGAATGACAGATTAGACTAGAGCACATAACTTCCAGAAGGTGGGGGAACTATTCATACAAAAGACACCCCCGGTATCCCCACGGGGCGAAGCTGTACCATAATATTCCATTACGTACTGTATAAAATCATTGATGGCACAGCCCTCATTTTATTATCGGCCCCTATACTATTAGCTAATGTCAACCAATGATATGTGATGGGGTGGTAAGGGATTTGGGATAAGGAGGAGTTGATGAGGGAATGGGGGTGATGATGAGCACACACCACGCAGACCAGGAACATATAGAGAAAACCAGACCGTTGTTTAGCTTTTGTTTATTTGGGTACTAGGAAATACTAAGAAAGATGATACAAAGCAATTTTTTTAACCCTTTCAACGCAAGCCATTCTTGAACCAAAATTTACCATTAAACTTACCCAAGTAGAGAATAGATTTCGTCTGCAATATTGGGGTTGCATCTGTGGCGTGCATAAAATAGGGCATATCCTTACCTCCCAAAATTAAGAACATGAGGTCACTGTATACCAGACCCTCATTTGATGCCTTTTTTTAGTAACATGGGTGTCAAATCATTGTGGTGTCAAGAGGCGACAGTGGCGATGAAAGGGTTTTAAATTAAGTAAAGGGCAAACAATCCGCAAACAAAAGACGAAGCTGTACCATAATATTCCATCACAGTAATTGACTGTACAAAATCATTGATTGCACAGCCCTCACTTTATTATCGGCCCCTATATACTATAAGCTACTGTCAACCAATGGTAAAAGCAGTTTTGAGTAAAGGGCAAACAATCCGCAAACAAAAGACGAGAATTTTAGAAATAGCCAATAAGTCAAGAAGGGGGGATCGATACGTATGAATGGTGACTGATCCCTTGGGGATTTTTTCTCTCACTTTAAACGCAAAATGAAATGGATTGTAACCCCAAAAAAAATGGAAAGAAGAAAGTGTGTGTGTGTCTGTCTGTGTGTGTGTGTGTGTGTGTGTGTGTGTGTGTGTGTGTGTGTGTGTGTGTGTGTGTTGTTAAAAATTCGGGACTTTCCTGGTGTTGCACCGCCTCCGGGCATTGCCTCCAGGATCGTTCCCACCATCTTTATATCTTATCTACTAATGTCCCATAATTATGTGTCTGTTCCAGACCGGAGGACGTTAAGCAGAATTTCATCATCATGTGTTTGTGTGTGCGTTCGTGCGTGCGTGTGTGTGTGTGTGTGTGTGTGTGTGTGTGTGTGTGTGTGTGTGTGTGTGTGTGTGTGTGTGTGTGTGTGTGTGTGTGTGTGTGTGTGTGTGTGTGTGTGTGTGTGTGTGTGTGTGTGTGTGTGTGTGTGTGTGTGTGTGTGTGTGTGTGTGTGTGTGTGTGTGTGTGTGTGTGTGTGTGTGTGTGTGTGTGTGTGTGTGTGTGTGTGTGTGTGTGTGTGTGTGTGTGTGTGTGTGTGTGTGTGTGTGTGTGTGTGTGTGTGTGTGTGTGTGTGTGTGTGTGTGTGTGTGTGTGTGTGTGTGTGTGTGTGTGTGTGTGTGTGTGTGTGTGTGTGTGTGTGTGTGTGTGTGTGTGTGTGTGTGTGTGTGTGTGTGTGTGTGTGTGTGTGTGTGTGTGTGTGTGTGTGTGTGTGTGTGTGTGTGTGTGTGTGTGTGTGTGTGTGTGTGTGTGTGTGTGTGTGTGTGTGTGTGTGTGTGTGTGTGTGTGTGTGTGTGTGTGTGTGTGTGTGTGTGTGTGTGTGTGTGTGTGTGTGTGTGTGTGTGTGTGTGTGTGTGTGTGTGTGTGTGTGTGTGTGTGTGTGTCGTGTGTGTGTGTGTGTGTGTGTGTGTGTGTGTGTGTGTGTGTGTGTGTGTGTGTGTGTGTGTGTGTGTGTGTGTGTGTGTGTGTGTGTGTGTGTGTGTGTGTGTGTGTGTGTGTGTGTGTGTGTGTGTGTGTGTGTGTGTGTGTGTGTGTGTGTGTGTGTGTGTGTGTGTGTGTGTGTGTGTGTGTGTGTGTGTGTGTGTGTGTGTGTGTGTGTGTGTGTGTGTGTGTGTGTGTGTGTGTGTGTGTGTGTGTGTGTGTGTGTGTGTGTGTGTGTGTGTGTGTGTGTGTGTGTGTGTGTGTGTGTGTGTGTGTGTGTGTGTGTGTGTGTGTGTGTGTGTGTGTGTGTGTGTGTGTGTGTGTGTGTGTGTGTGTGTGTGTGTGTGTGTGTGTGTGTGTGTGTGTGTGTGTGTGTGTGTGTGTGTGTGTGTGTGTGTGTGTGTGTGTGTGTGTGTGTGTGTGTGTGTGTGTGTGTGTGTGTGTGTGTGTGTGTGACAGTGTGACAGAAAGGAAGGGAGGATCTTAGAAGAGAAACAAACACGGTTACAGAAAAAGAGAGACAGAGACAGACACGACTCTGAGACTGGAAACTTCTTCTTCTTCTTCTGCGTTCCCAGGCCATAAGGCCACGTATGTCTCAGTTTTCACTTGTCTCCTCGCTGCATTCAGTCGACACATTCCGATTTCGGAGGAGCTCAAAAGGAGAAAACTATATTGAAGATTTTCTTCTTTAAAAAACAACAACAGGAGAATAAGTCTGAAAGATAGTAGATGACACAAAGCAAGGAAAAAGGCAGAGTCAAAGAGAGAGACAGATTGAAGGAAGTTACACTTAGTTACAAACACAGAACTTCCAGAAGGTGGGATAACTATTTGTACGGAAGACCCTCCGGTATCCCCACGGGGGTCGGTGGGGGTGGGTGGAGGGGGTGGACTGGATACATAGATGGAAACATGGCTCGGTAGAGACAGGCCTAAACACAGAGAGATACAGAGAAAACGAAAATGAAATTTGATTTAACCAGGGAACATGAGATAAGCAAGTTACATGCTTTGTTTCCCCACCCAGCCCTTGGGGAAGAGGGAGACTGAAACAGTGAGAGAGAGTCAGAGAAACAAACGACCACTCCCCTTATTCGTTTCAATCAAATAGCGGTAGCAAAGTTCCAACAAATAAAAGTTCCATATCAGCGACACACAGTGACAGACACACTCGCTCTCGCGCTCGCATAAGCACATACACACGCATCACGCATGCACGGACACTCCACACACGCTCGCATAAGCACACACACACAGGCGCACATACACACACACGCACGCGCGCACACATACACACGCACGCACAGACAGAGAGAGAGAGAGATGTGCACGGCTGAATTCGAAAGTCCATTTGATTTGGAGTTGTCGGTCTTGATATGACGTCCCTGGAGGGCGCAGTCGGTCTGTGATGTCACTTCCTGTCCATGTCTTCTTTCACTTTTTTTTAGGCTGGTGACCAACTCCTTGATGTTCACATTTTAGATGGCATGGGAGGAAAAGGGAATGGGGCGGGGAAGGCAGAGAGAATAAAAAATTTTTTAAAAACTTTTACCATTTAACAAACAATGTAGGCTAGGATTGCGTTTATCAGGAAAAGACCGAAAAAGTGGCTTATACAAAACGTCTTCCGTCTGAATCACATTGCAGCCTTCTTTCAGTTAATAAGCATTCACCAGTACTAGGTGAAGACGGGGTAAAAAAAAAAAAAGCCCATGGGCGGGTAAGAAGCCCATGCTAATTATCTCATGAAATGAAGCAAATTTCAGTCACATTTTGCCCATGAGACGAGTGTTAATGTTTAGCATTCGTCTCATGGGCAAATTTGACTGAAATTTTCTTTATTTCATGAAATAATTGGCATGGGCTTCTTACCCGCCTATGGGCTTTTTACCCCGTCTTCACCTAATAATTAACGACACGCAAAAAGTCACGGATAGAATAGGGGGCTTAGAAGGAAATGAAAGAAAACACGAGAACAGCCATCTAGGTCCGTATTTAACATGGCAGCACCTTTGATGTGGAAAGGTAAACAGATGAAAGGGTTGCATATTAGAATACAGGGCTCTAAAGTATCATAAGCCAATTCTTTCTGGTCAACTATTTCTGTCTCTAAGTCTTTAGAATAGGTCACAGTGAGAGAAAAAAAAGTTCTCAGTTTTCCTTTTATTCTGTATCATGTAGGCTATGCATCGTTATATATGCTCGTCTCTCATCATTTCTGACTGTGACTGCCAGCAGATGGCAGAAGGCGCAGAGCTGCTATTTCGGGCTGGGCTGAAATTTGTTTATGGCTGAGAAACCTTGCCCAGGGTACACCCCCACTCTCTCGGCGTCAAAGGGTTTGAGGACGGCTGGCGTTGAGGAGGATCAATCCCCCCCCCCCCCCCCCCCCCCCCTCCACAGGCCGCGAGAACCCATCCCTTTGGTTGCAGCACTACAGGCCTGTGGAAACGGCCCCAAGCTTGGTGATAGTGAGGTCACGGCAAATAGCCAATTTGCTGTTTATTTCCTACCTCCTTTCCTGCGTATCATATTCTTAGCTTTCGACAGAATCACCGTATTCTTAGTGTCGAACCAACCACTTTTGTCGACCCTTTGAAGACCATACCATATGCATATCTGACATTATGAGGTACGCGCTTTTGAGCAATAAGCGAATTATGAGCATGCGCATTGCGCGTTTTCTGACGTAACAATTCGCGCTAAATAGTACGCGCTTTTGAGCTGTGCGCGCTAATTGCCGGTGTGAAGAGAATATGCTACCTCTATGAGATAAGTAGTCCTAGCCGCGTAGCCAATCAGAATCGTTTGTTTGTCCGCCATTGTGAATCATTACGAAACTAAGTGCATGGCTTTGTACATCGATTTCTCTGCAAATTATGTAGATTTACACCCTCCTGCTCTATTTCTTGGTTCTTTCCGTGGTTAGGGTTAGGGATAGGGTTAGGGTTAGTAGTAATCACGTGAGATAAGCAACTGTTCTAATGCGCATGCGCAGAGGTAAATATTTCATACGACTACTTATTTATCGTGACACCGGCTTCGCCCCCCCCCCCCACCCCCCCCCCCCCCCCCCCTTTATTATTTGGCTGGCCGCACGATTGACGTACAAGTTCCATGGCGTCGTTTCTGTGGTTAATTAACAGCAAACTAAGCCGGATCGGGTTCTGATGAGGAGAATTTGCAACCCAAAAAAACATCAAGAACAATACAGTGGTACGAATTACACTTCCTTTTGTCGTGCAGTGATAGTTAGCTGAACTAATGGCGACTTTCCTCCCCCTGCTACTACTACTCCTACTCCCCCTCCTCCTGCTCTGCCAATGTTAATGATTTCTGGAATTCAGAGTTTTGCTTCAGCCACAGTAAAGAGAGATATTTGAACTCATTCAAGTCGTTCCGGCCATATATGTCCGGAATTAATAGGTATATAGCTGTCAATTTGCTTCAAGGGAAGTAAATCTGTGTGCACACCATACCTTGGTCACTTCTTAGACCACAATTTTGCCTCTGACTTTGCTTTTGTGGGGAAACCAATCGGTGTTGAGATTGTTTTTTTTTATATGCACCATACCTTGGTCACTTCTAAACTCGCTTCGCTCCCTCCGACCACAATTTTGCCTCTGACTTTGCT
>CM065702.1:29977082-30002082 GCA_017654935.2 Phymorhynchus buccinoides
CAACGCTTCACAGCCACTGGGAGGGTCCATGAAAGACGCAGATCTGGTCGACCGAAGAAGACAACTCCACGTGAAGATCGTCTCATTGAACGACAAGCCCTGCAGATAAGAACAGCCTCTTCCAGCATCATTCGAAGGCAGCTGAGGGTGGCTACTAACATCAACATCAGCCAGCAGACCATACGGAACCGCCTTCATGGGTTTAACCTCCGTTCTCGTCGCCCAGCTGTACGGCCACGCTTAACTCCAGCCCATAGGGCAGCACGCCGCGCCTTCTGCAGACGTCACGTGAGGTGGACACGTCAGCAATGGTCCCAGGTCCTGTTCAGTGATGAATCACGCTTCACCCTGAACCACAACGACGGCCGACTGAGGGTCTGGAGGCGCCCAGGGGAACGCTTTATTGACGCCACTGTCCAAGAAAAGGTGGCCTTTGGTGGAGGTTCTGTAATGGTCTGGGGGGCCTTCAGCCTTCACCACAGAACACCCTTGTATCATGTACAGGGTAACCTGACTGGCCTCCGATACCGGGATGAGATCCTTCGACCGCTGGCTGTGCCTACACTGCAGCAGATGGGACCGCCGGCTGTCTACCAGGATGACAACGCTCGCCCCCACAGGGCAAGGGTGGTCAACGACTTCCTGCAGCAGTCTGGAGTCAACAGAATGGAGTGGCCAGCATGCAGTCCCGATCTCAACCCGATTGAGAACCTCTGGGGTGAGCTGGATCGCAAAGTGAGGAGCAACCACCCCCCTCCCAGGGATGCCCAGCACCTCTACCAGATGCTGCAGGCTGAGTGGCAGGCGCTTCCACAGAGGATCTTCACCACCCTGGTCAACTCCATGAGGACTCGCTGCGTCGAGTGCCAGAACAGCCATGGCGGATACACGCATTACTGAACTTTTGGGAGCATCAGAATGCCCTGTCTTGTGATTTCAATGACTTTGGGAAATCAAATTTCGATACGTACCCACTTTGATCAAATGTACAGACCAAACGATTGCTCGAAATTGAAGGCAATTGTGTATCGTTATCACTAAAGCATTGAATTAAATGTTGGCCAAAATTCAACGCATTGGCTTTCTTATTTGGAAAGTTATGAATTAGTTTGCAAGTGATCCTTAACTTTTTGTGGATAGCTTATATAGGCCTAGACGTATGTAGGGGAAGACGGGGTAAAAAGCGCATGGGCGGGTAAGAAGCCCACCCCAATTATCTCATGAAATAAAGAAAATGTCAGTCAAATTTGCCCATGAGACGAATGCTAGACATTAACGCTCGTCTCATGGGCAAAATGAGACTGAATTTTGCTTCATTTCATGAGATAATTGGGGTGGGCTTCTTACCCGCCCATGCGCTTTTTACCCCGTCTTCCCCTAAGCTTACATACAAACACACACTGAAAAACACACAGACATGGACATACACAGACACACACATACTCAGTTACACACACACACACACACACACACACACACACACACACACACACACACACACACACACACACACACGCACGCACGCACGCACGCACGCACAGACGCACACACACGCTCACTCACACATACACGCACTCACCTACGCACACACGCACAAATGTTTGCTATCATCAGCGTCGCACATAAGTCCTACGAATATTGGAGTTCTTTGAAAACTATAGCATCGATAGGCCTAGGGGAAGACCGGGTAAAAAGCGCATGGGCGGGTAAGAAGCCCACCCCAATTATCTCATGACATGAAGCAAATTTCAGTCTCATTTTGCCCATGAGACGAGCGTTAATGTCTAGCATTCGTCTCATGGGCAAATTTGACTGAAATTTTCTTTATTTCATGAGGTAATTGGGGTGGGCTTCTTACCCGCCCATGCGCTTTTTACCCCGTCTTCCCCTACTTATTTATCATTTATTTACATCATATTATCGCTGCCCGACAGTATTTCGTGTGAAATAGTGAAGCGCGGCAGGATTTCACGATAAATGTCCATACATTTTTAGGGAATTCTGTTGCAGCAGTCCTGGGATGACGTAGGTAAAGCTAGAGGGCTTATGTTTGCCTTTCAGAGCAAACATGACAGGATTCTCCCCTCAAAACAGCCGTTTGCAAGTGATTCAATATTCAAATTTGGCCATTTTCGTCCCCCCACTTCCGGTTGGTACTGTCCGGTTCGAATTTAGAACGAAAGTATTGCAATGCTATTCTTTGATAAATACTGAAAACATGAAAGTATTCCGTGCAGCTGTGTTCAAGTTATTCAAGATTAAATTTAAACGTTTGGCCATTAATGGACAATTTTGGTCCGTATTTCAGGCACATTTTGCCCATTCGGTTTAATATTGAAAACGTAGCATCAGAATAGTGTCCTTCGGTTGTCCTGCAAATTTAAGCGAAATCGGATGAAAAATATTTTTAAAATCCATAAATGGTAAAACTGACTATGGGGAAGACGGGGTAAAAAGCGCATGGGCGGGTAAGAAGCCCACCCCAATTATCTCATGAAATGAAGCAAATTTCAGTCTCATTTTGCCCATGAGACGAGCGTTAATGTCTAGCATTCGTCTCATGGGCAAATTTGACTGAAATTTTCTTTATTTCATGAAATAATTGGGGTGGGCTTCTTACCCGCCCATGCGCTTTTTACCCCGTCTTCCCCTATCCCTTACCCAAAAATAATTTAATATGGTGTGACACATATCTGGAAACACCTTAAGCCCTAACCCTAACACTTTCCCTTACACATAGCGTGTTACAGGTATGTTAAAAACCCTAATCCAGAAAGTACAATTGTCCAAAATATGTAAAGGAAACTACTCCCAGATGAGCTCGATTGTGATGACAACACATACTGTAAAAAACACACACACTAAAACGATCTTAAAGCAAATTAGCAACAACAACAACAAATGACCCCTGATCTGCTAACAATGATGTTCAATATCTCCACTCGGGAGAGCAAACCGCACGAACGAAGTCTCAATGATTTACAGAACGTCCATCCTCCGAAGTCGGAGTGTGGCTGCTCACGTGGCGGGGTAATCAAAAACGGTCACACACGTAAAAAAATGTTCTCATCCCTAGCTGGCGCATTTGTACCAAAGCGTAGCATAGCTTTTGGGATGATCCCTGGAGCTTTTTACCCCGTCTTTTAGTAGCAGGGTACAACAACAACAACAACACAGAACGTTCAGGAAAACGTGTGCATGGCTTATCATTTTTGTGTTGTTTTAGTTGGCTCCACTCCGATTTATTTGGATGGGGAGGGAGAAAATAATGTGGATTTGCCGCACCACTCGACTGTCGTGACTTGATCTGAAACCACTGTCGTTACATTGAATTAGATGTCAGTAGATCCCACTGTTGTCGAATCAACCACTCTTTTCGACCAACCACTTTTGCCGACCCTTTGAAGACCGTACCATATGCATATCCGTAGAACCAACCACTCTTTTCGACCAACCACTTTTGTCGACCCTTTGAAGACCATACTATATGCAAATCCGTCGAACCAACCACTTTTGTCGACCCTTTGAAGACCATACTATATGCATATCCGTCGAACCAACCACTTTTATCGACCCTTTGAAGACCATACTATATGCATATCCGTCGAACCAACCACTTTTGTCGACCCTTTGAAGACCATATTATATGCATATCCGTCGAACCAACCACTTTTCGACCAACCACTTTTGCCGACCCTTTGAAGACCATACTATATTTATATCTGTCAAGCGAACCACTTTTGTCGACCCTTTTAAGACCATGCATATCCGTCGAACCAACCACTTTTGTCGACCCTTTGAAGACCATACTAATATGCATATCCGTCGAATCAACCACTCTTTTCGACCCACCACTTTTGCCGACCCTTTGAAGACCATACTATATGCATATCCGTCGAACCAGCCACTTTTGTCGACCCTTTGAAGACCATACTATATGCATATCCGTCGAACCAACCACTTTTATCGACCCTTTGAAGACCATACTATATGCATATCCATCGAACCAACCACTTTTGTCGACCCTTTGAAGACCATACTATATGCATATCCGTCGAACCAACCACTTTTATCGACCCTTTGAAGACCATACTATATGTGTATTTGTCGAACCAACCACTTTTATCGACCCTTTGAAGACCATACTATATGCATATCCGTCGAACCAACCACTTTTGTTGACCCTTTGAAGGCCATACTATATGCATATCCGTCGAACCAACCACTTTTTCGACCCTTTGAAGACCATACTATATTATCCGTCGAACCAACCACTTTTGTCGACCCTTTGAAGACCATACTATATGCATATCCGTCGAACCAACCACTTTTGTCGACCCTTTGAAGACCGTACTATATGCATATCCGTCGAATCAACCACTCTTTTCGACCAACCACTTTTGCCGACCCTTTGAAGACCGTACTATAATATTTTGTCGACCCTTTGAAGACCATACTATATGCATATCCGTCGAACCAACCACGTTTGGCGACCCTTTGAAGACCATACTATATGCATATCCGTCGAATCAACCACTCTTTTCGACCCACCACTTTTGCCGACCCTTTGAAGACCGTACTATAATATGCATATCCGTCGAACCAACCACTTTTATCGACCCTTTGAAGACCATACTATATGCATATCCGTCGAACCAACCACTTTTGTCGACCCTTTGAAGACCATACTATATGCATATCCGTCGAACCAACCACTTTTATCGACCCTTTGAAGACCCTACTATATGCATATCCGTCGAACCAACCACTTTTGTCGACCCTTTGAAGACCGTACCATATGCATATCCGTCGAACCAACCACTTTTGTCGACCCTTTGAAGACCATACTATATGCATATCCGTCGAACCAACCACTTTTATCGACCCTTTGAAGACCATACTATATGCATATCCGTCGAACCAACCACTTTTATCGACCCTTTGAAGACCATACTATATGCATATCCGTCGAACCAACCACTTTTGTCGACCCTTTGAAGACCATACTATATGCATATCCGTCGAACCAACCACTTTTGTCGACCCTTTGAAGACCATACTATAATATGCATATCCGTCGAACCAACCACTTTTGTCGACCCTTTGAAGACCATACTAATATGCATATCCGTCGAACCAACCACTTTTGTCGACCCTTTGAAGACCATACTATATGCATATCCGTCGAACCAACCACTTTTATCGACCCTTTGAAGACCATACTATATGCATATCCGTCGAACCAACCACTTTTGTCGACCCTTTGAAGACCATACTATATGCATATCCGTCGAACCAACCACTTTTGCCGACCCTTTGAAGACCATACTATATGCATATCCGTCGAACCAACCACTTTTGTCGACCCTTTGAAGACCATACTAATATGCATATCCGTCGAACCAACCACTTTTGTCGACCCTTTGAAGACCATACTATATGCATATCCGTCGAACCAACCACTTTTGCCGACCCTTTGAAGACCATACTATATGCATATCCGTCGAACCAACCACTTTTGTCGACCCTTTGAAGACCGTACTATATGCATATCCGTCGAATCAACCACTCTTTTCGACCAACCACTTTTGCCGACCCTTTGAAGACCATAATCCGTCGAATCAACCACTCTTTTCGACCAACCACTTTTGCCGACCCTTTGAAGACCATAATCCGTCGAATCAACCACTCTTTTCGACCAACCACTTTTGCCAACCCTTTGAAGACCATAATCCGTCGAATCAACCACTCTTTTCGACCAACCACTTTTGCCAACCCTTTGAAGTCCATAATCCGTCGAATCAACCACTCTTTTCGACCAACCACTTTTGTCGACCCTTTGAAGACCATAATCCGTCGAATCAACCACTCTTTTCGACCAACCACTTTTGCTGACCCTTTGAAGACCATAATCCGTCGAATCAAGCACTCTTTTCGATCAACCACTTTTGCCGACCCTTTGAAGACCATAATCCGTCGAATCAAGCACTCTTTTCGATCAACCACTTTTGCCGACCCTTTGAAGGCCGTACTATATACATACCCTGATTCTTTCTTTCTTTCAACCACTTTCAACAAATGTTCAATCGATACTGATCGCTTCTCGGCCTTTTGGCTAAGACAGTGAATCAGGAACATAAATTTTTGTTTACACCGTGGTTGGTTTGTTCAGCCCGTCGTACATGGCGAAAGCCAATACGCGACGTTAAACTGAACTTCCATCTTTCTTTCTTTTTAGCCCACATATTATGACAAAGAAAAGAACAACAACAACAAATGCAACCACGCAGAAAACATCTTCGGGGAAACAGAAAGTTTGTAGACAATCGACATTTTTAGCGAAAGTGGGTTTTTTTCCCCTCAAAAAGGATTTTTTTTTCTGAAAATGAGTTACCGTGGAAACAGTCATTTTCTGGAGTTTTCCAAGGCATCTTGGAGAAACAAACTGTTGTAGCCTTTCATGCACCGAATCTTCCTCACAAATCTAAAAAAGTCAAAATGATATCTTGATCATCATAAATTTTATAAGCGACCCCCCCCCCCCCCCCACCATCCCCGGTGGGGATACGGGGGGGGGGGGGGGGGTCTTTTGCATAAACAGTTCCCCCACCTTCTGGAAGTTCTGTGCTTGTAACTTCCTCTAATCTGTCACTCTCTTTGACTCTGCCTTTTCCCCTTTGCTTACAGTCATCTAACTATCTTGTTGCCTTACCCGGGTCCATTCTTCTCCTGACTTTTTTTTTCTTCTTCACGAGAAACACTTTGAAAAAAGATTTCCTCCAGCCGAAGTCGGACTTGCCAGGGTGGGCCTAACTATTTCTTAGTTGGGCGCATAACGGCAGCATGACGTATCTATCTGCGCTCATAATTGACAAGAAACTGTCTGAGCGATCGAAGAAGAAGATAAGCAATTTTGTTGGATGCCCTTTTTTTCTTTTTTTTTCTTTTCTTTTTTTTGCTTTGTTTTAGAGTTACCCAATATTATTTTGACGTAGGCCCTAATAACATGCGTGTTGTTTCGGCTGGGTGTGTATTTCTAAGTTAACGACAGCACGTCTGGTAGCGACTCAATGGGCCTACGTAGTTGGAGTACACGGGTATATATGACCAAAGATATTCTAAAAGGGTCAGATGGATTACTTAAGAGCTCGCCGAACCGGGCTGATAGAGTTATCGTTAGTGGGGCCAGCACACTTTTCACAGTGGAGGCTATCCAAAAACTCAGACTGGAACTTGAACGGAGAATTCAACTGGCCTATCGACGTGTAAAATGTGTACTGTTTCAAAGGGACATAACCAGTGTTTCTGTCCTCACTACTCATACAGGGAAAAGAGACCGGATGTTTGTCTTCCCCTGTACAGTCTTTGATATGACTGAGTGGGTGGGTAAGAATTACTCCAAGAAGCTGTCAGCTTTCGTGTTTTTCCGATAAAAGGACAATGCTCTGGCGAGTTTGTCTCTACCGTTTCTAGTGTTAGTTTGGACGCGCGTGAGGAAGGTAAGGAACGACTAGGTTTGGAAGTAATTGAGTGCTAATGAATTTAAAAGCAGCATGAGAGTTGATGAATGAGAACGATTGATTATTTTGAAAGTTGTAGTCAATGTTATTATTGACTGAAACTGTCTAGAAAATATTAGTTTGCGAATGTTTTTTTGTTTGATGTATGACGAATGTTGACATGTGTGATTATGAATGGCAAAACGTATGCGATGTAATGAATTTAAAAGCAGCATGAGAGTTGATGAATGAGAACGATTGATTGTTTTGAAAGTTGTAGTCAATGTTATTATTGACTGAAACTGTCTAGAAAATATTAGCTTGCGAATGGTTTTGTTGATGTATGGCGAATACATGCTGACATGTGTGATTATGAATGGCAAAACGTATGCGATTTTGAATAAAGTTCCGTTTATAAAAGTGGAAAAGAAAAAGAAAGAAAGAACGAACGAACGAACGAAATTGTATGCATACAAGCTGTAATAGGATAAGTATAAATACTTTTTTTCTTGCACCCAGCTCTGTTGAAAAGGAAAATATCGAATAAACAACAACAACAACAAAATATGCAATGGAAAAAAAAAACCCAGCAAAAAAACACAATGAAATGTTTGAAATGAAAAGACAGAAAGAGAAAGGAAGGAAGGAGCGAAGAAGAAAAAAGAGAAACAAAAAGAAGAAAGGTTGAAGAAATGAAGTAAAGAAGGAAAGGAAGAAAGAGAAAGAAAGGGAGGGAGGGAGGGATAGGAGGAACAAAGAAAAGAAAAGAAAAAAGAAATGACAGAAAAGAGCAAAAAGCAAAGGCAGCAAGAAAAGAAAGAAAGAAACGAAACTTTTTTTTTTTTAAATTAACTAAAAAGAGAAAAGAATAAGAGAAAAAAAAAGAGAGTAAGAAAGGAGAAAAACGAAAGAAAAAAGAGAGAGCGCCAGAAGTATAAAAAAAAAAAACCAGAAAGGCAAGACAAAAAAAAAGACAGAAAATAAGAGAGAAAACGAAAACGAAAACGAAAACGAAATTTTATTTAACCAGGGAAACATGAGATAAGCAATACAATGCTTTTTTTCACCCAGCCTTTGGGAAAAATAGAACATTCAATAGCAAAGTTAACTAACGCATGCAAAAGTGAACAGGCAAATGGGCTACACAAAAAAGAAAGAAACGCTTGGGGTAATGACAGGTGGGGGGGGCTAAGGGAGGGTATACTGAAGCATGTCACAACACACACATAACACATGAGTAATAATAGTAAAACATAGAAGAGGAGGAATAAACACAAGACAAAATTACATTTGATCTTTAAGATTTTGAAACAGAATATTTTGATATGCCTTTTTGAAAGAATTCATGCCAGCTATTTGTTTTAAATTAGATGGCAAAGAGTTCCATAGAGTTCCACCCGAGTACGTTAAACTGGTTTTACAAAGATCAGTTCTGGGTTTGGGGACAAGAATACTGTTTGTATATCTAGATTGGTTGAGCGGAAATCTTTTGATTAAGGTTGCAGGTGCTAAACCGTTTATAATTATGTACATCATGACTGCTTTATTATACTGAAGCTTATCTGTGAAAGGAAGAATATTTAGTGAGACGTAATCTTGAAATGTTAATGAAGACGATTTCAAAAGACATGTTTTTAGAGCTCGTTTATGAACACTTATCAACGGCTTGAGAGAGAGAGAGAGAGAGAGAGAGAGAGAGAGAGAGAGAGAGAGAGAGAGAGAGAGAGAGAGAGAGAGAGAGAGAGAGAGAGAGAGAGAGAGAGAGAACTAGTTCAACCGGGGAAAAAAATCAGTTCAGCTGAAATGTGTTCATTTCAAGAATAACGGTCAGTCGAATATCATTAATATTCCGATTACTGCCAACATCTAAAAAAAAAGTCTTTATTGTTTCTTATAATAAACTTTAGACAAACATGATTTAAACTTTCTTGTTTGAATAGAACTTTGTTTAATTTATCTCTTATAATAACAAGGCTCAGACAAAAATGATTGAAACTTTCTTGTTTGAATAGAACTTTGTTTAATTTATAAAATAATTGCTGTTACTTAATTGGCGATTTATTAAAAAAAAGCAAAAGAAAATAATTAGATTAAGAAGAAAAGTTAAACAGTTCACAAACCAGCCGAACACCAATTGAAAATAACAAACATATAAAAGGAATTTTATGTTTTGAACGCGCGTACAAACTTTGTGAAACATTAGGAATATCACGTAAATTAATCGGAGGATACAGACTGTTTAAAACAAATAATAAAATAAGGATCTTGATCAGGTTCACAAGAAACCTCAATTTCTTAATATCCATAATTGAAATCCATACGTATACAGAAATAAATCAAGAAACACAGATCCTTTCTTGTGACAAAAACTTCTTTTTTTTTAAATTCGGGACTTTACTGGGTTGCACTGCCTCCGGGCATTGCCTCCAGGATCGTTCCCACCATCTTTATGTCTACTAATGTCCCATATGTGGTCTGTTCTAGACCGGAGGACGTTAAACGGATTTTGATTTCAAACACTTTTTCGTTGTCCTTTGTCACAGCCTTCATAATTAATTTAAAAGAATTGGCTCACTCGTGTGAACGAAGTGAGTTTGCCTTCTTATGTTAGTTCGGTTTTCTGTGTGTATGTGTGTCTGTCTGTCTGTCTGTCTGTCTGCCGTGTGGTAACTTTAACCCTTTCACCGCCAAAGTCGCATTTTAGCACCACAGTGATTTAACACCTATGTCATTAAAAGGCATCAAATTGGGGGGTCTATTATCCGAAGACCCTATTGTCTTAGTTTTGGGAAGTAAGGATAGACCTTATGTAAGATATGTCACAGAAGAATCCCCAATACTGCAGATGTACATTGTTCTCTACCCTTGTACATTTGATGGAATGTTGTGGCTGAAATATGGCTGGCGGTGAAAGGGTTAACGTTGGCTTTTTTCTCGGGATCTACAAGCGTGTTAATTGGTCAAACTTTGTGCATTTTATTTCATATTTTATTATGGTAGACAGTCAATACAAAAATCTGAATTTCATTTCTACCGTCTAAGGCCGTGTACACACACACATAAGCGGATATCCCATGCGGAAACCCGTGCGCAATCCACAAATAAGTGAAACAAAGAAGGGAAAAGATTTGCGCACGTGTCCGAATTTCCCCTATATGCGTAAACTTTCATCCTTCTTTCTTCCACTTATTTAGGGGTTTCCGTACGGAACTTACGCGTCGAATGTGAACAGGGCCTTAGACTTCGAAATCAATCAATAATTTCCATGAAATCGATTACGGTTGCACAGTGGAATGGTTGACCAGTGCCAGACCAGTAGCGACCAGCATCAGGGCATCAGCGGATCACAGCAATGCCGCTCCTCATCTTCATTCACAGGTAAGCAGTGTCGCAGTCAAAAAAGTCGCTCAGTCAAATAAATCGCCCGCTACTAGGGGAAGACGGGGTAAAAAGCGCATGGGCGGGTAAGAAGCCCACCCCAATTATCTCATGAAATAAAGAAAATTTCAGTCAAATTTGCCCATGAGACGAATGCTAGACATTAACGCTCGTCTCATGGGCAAAATGAGACTGAAATTTGCTTCATTTCATGAGATAATTGGGGTGGGCTTCTTACCCGCCCATGCGCTTTTTACCCCGTCTTCCCCTATGAGAGTGTGTATTTGCGACAACCAGAAATTTCACTTTTTCTGTACTTGAACCATTTACCTAACCCTAACCCTAACCCTAACCCTATCCCTAACCCTAGAAAAAAAAGTGAAATTTGTGGTTCATGCTCAATGTCGCAAAATGTCGCAAATACACACTCTCATAGTAGCCGGGCGATTTATTTGACTGAGCGACTTTTTTGGCTGCGACAAGCAGACCCGTTTACCCCCCCTACACGAGTCTTGAGTAGTCTGGATAACTGAAATGAGTAGCTTTGGTGCAAAATGTGCTCCGTATTTTACGGACTACAAGGCGCACCTGATCATAAGGCGCACCCCCCAAATTTTACTCTTCTTCTTCTTCTTCTTCGATCGCTCAGACAGTTTCCTGTCAATTATGAGTGCAGATGCGTCATGCTGCCGTTATGCGCCTAACTAAGAAATGGTTAGGCCCAGCAAGTCCGACTTCGGCTGGAAGAAATGTTGTTGAAAGTGTTTCGTGAAAAAAAAAGGCAGGAGAATGGACCGGGTAAGGCAGAAAGATTAGTAGATGACAGTAAGCAACGGGAAAAGGCAGAGTCAAAGAGAGTGACAGATTAGAGGAAGTTACAAGCACAGAACTTCCAGAAGGTGGGGGAACTATTTATACAAAAGACCCCCGGTATCCCCACGGGGAGAAATGTTACACAAAATTGGATGTTGTTATTATAGTTTCTTACTATGTTATTATCGCATTATAAGGCGCAGGGGTCTCAGTCTAGGGAAACAAAACTATCGCCTTATAGTCCGTAAAATACGGTTGTTTTATTCATTAAACCATCAAACAATGTTCACTTATATGAAATGAGTAGAATGTAGCATTATTTTCAATTTTGAAGAGTAGTAGAGATCCAAAATGAGTAGAACACTACTCCAAACTAGAGTGTTAAGACGCTAAATCACCAACCGCGCGGCAGCGTTATTCGGCTCCAGTGACCTTGACCCTTGACCCATAACCTTCATTATCGAACTTGGCCTAGATCTTCCTACTACCTACCCGCATGCAAACTTTGAGCACCCTAAGTCCATCCGTTCAAACGCTAGAGAGGATACATACAAACATACAAACACCACCTCAGACACGAGTGAAAACATTACCAATCCGCTCTCTACGATCACGGTTGGTAAAGAGTAGAGTAAACAGGTCTGGGTAAGCTAAACTGGAACATAATTAGTATCAATTCATGTCGACCCTTACGTGAAAAACAGAGTGGCACAGTGGTAGCGCGTTCGCTTCGTGTCAAGTAAACCCGAGTTCGAACCTGGGTACAGGGGATTTTTTTCCTCTCATTCTGCACTAGGCCTTAACGGTCTGAACGTGGAGTCTTTCGGATGAGACGATAAACCGAGGTCCCGTGTGCCCATGCACATAGCATACGTTAAACCCAGTGGCAACGAAAAAGTTGTCATTTGGTAAAAATTTACCCCCCCCCCCCCCCCCTCATCAGTGACAAAAATCGCATGCAAAAAAAAATTAAAAATAAAAAAAATTGGGTGGCGCGCCTCTGACTGCGACGCGCTCTCCAGGTGGGAGCAACCCGAATTTCACAGAGACGCCTTTGTGACTATAAAGTACCTAATAATAATAATAAAGACCCGTGTGCGTGAGAGGGCCAGCCACACGTCCACTAAAATCGCACGATTCAAACTCAAACTCAAAAATGTTTTAATGTCAGATTTCCGGCCTATAACATTGAGGGTGCGCATATACACACATAATGTAATAAATGAAAACGGGACAAAAGTCAATATTCTTTCACTTAGCACTAACATGTTATCCAAATAAATTTTATAATGCGTAGGTTCGTGTATTAGCTGACATAAGTTCATATATTTTTTTTTAAACGCATAAGATATAAACCTGGCAACATCTCTAGTTATGAATGTCTTTTCATTGGCAAGAAGACTTTTGAATTCAATGTGATAGTTGTTTCTAAATTGCTAAATTGATTGTGTTTGAAAATATACTTGTCTCTATAAGAGTGCAATGAATCAAGAAGTGCAACTCGTTTTCTATTTGATCGCAGAATGGACAGGTTTGGGGGATATTATTGTCGTAGCGTTTGTTATTTCTCAAATCATTTACGCCCAGTCGAAACTGAGCGAAACAAGGCTTGATTGTTTTAATTGTTAGTTGAGTAAGGAAGTGTTCGGGGTTGTAGGGGAAGACTGGGTAAAAAGCGCATGGGCGGGTAAGAAGCCCACCCCAATTATCTCATGAAATAAAGAAAATTTCAGTCAAATTTGCCCATGAGACGAATGCTAGACATTAACGCTCGTCTCATGGGCAAAATGAGACTGAAATTTGCTTCATTTCATGAGATAATTGGGGTGGGCTTCTTACCCGCCCATGCGCTTTTTACCCCGTCTTCCCCTAGAAGAAATTTGAACGTACGATAAGTAAGGAAACGGTCACTAGAACTCAATTTACTGTTCCAGTCCTGTCTATAACAGTCTATCATCCGTTGCCTGAATATGCTAATGAGGGGGGGGGGGGGGGGGGGGGAAGGGGGAGGGGGGAGGGGGGAGGGGGACACAATGTTGGATAACCTACAAAAGCGTCCATACTAATCCACCCACACATTCTGAGCGGAGCAATAACAATGTGTGCAAACTCTCTTTAAAAAGAAGACCATTACCAAGCACACCAAAGAGTAAACTGATATTTGAAACATCAAATTCTCAGTAGATCTGTGGTATCAACGTATTTTAGTGGCCATTTTTTTTTGCGGGGGGGTGGGGAGTGTGACAATACTAGTTGGCAGAGGAGTGCCATTTCGGGCTTTCTAGGAGTATCGTTTCTTCTTTTTTTTCTTCCCCCCTCATCATTCTTAAGCTCTTAACCAGGGCTAAACCATTATGCGTGGTTGTATGACAGAAGCATGTGTGTGTGTGTGTGTGTGTGTGTATAGTTTTGTGCGTGTCTTGGTCGTGTGCGTGTACGCGCGCGAGCGTGTGTGTGCGTGTACGCGCGCGAGCGTGTGTGTGCGTGTGGTTGTATGTGTGTGTGGTTGTGCCAGTGTCTGTGCGCGTGCGCAGGAGAGAGAGAGAGAGAGAGAGAGAGAGAGAGAGAGAGAGAGAGAGAGAGAGAGAGAGAGAGAGAGAGACAGAGAGAGAGAGAGAGACAGAGATACAGAGAGACAGAGATACAGAGAGACAGAGATACAGAGAGACAGACAGAGATAGGCACAGAAACAGAGAGAGATGTTTGCAAAAGAAAAGAAAAAAACGTACAAAACGTCACTTCTACTTAGGTTGCCTTACAAAAAGGGTGAATTGGGAAAGGGCAAAGTGGGGAAAGGCAAGATGAGAAAGGGCAAAGTGGGAAAAGTCAAGATGGGAAAGGGCAAAATGGGATGTTCCCGCGTGTTTGTCCGCAGTGGGCTCTGCATTTCGCGGACGGGCAGAATGTGTCCAATGCAAATTAGTGCTCACGTGACCAAAGCAAAGCAAACCTGCATGCAGAGCGCTAGTTTCTCATGCCCCGTTTCCTTGAAAACTGTTCAGTATATCTCAATCACTTTTAGCAGTAGTAGTAGTAGTAGTAGTAGTAGTAGTAGTAGTAGTAGTAGTAGTAGTAGTAGTAGTAGTAGTAGTAGTAGTAGTAGTAGTAGTAGCAGCAGCAGTAGTAGTAGTAGTAGTAGTAGGAGGAGGAGGAGGAGGAGGAGGAGGAGTGATTAGGGCTAGAAGTGGGCCTCGCGGCCCTTTTACGCCCTTTCTCGTTTGTGACTTTGATTTGTTTCAAGGTGGCTTGCTTTCTACAGCTAAACTTTAAAGTTTAACAAAAATATGGAATGGACTTTTTCTTTTTTTTTTTAATTCATCGAAAGTATCATAAAAACTTGACATCATTGTGTCTTTGTCCAGAAGATTTTTTAATTTATTTATGTTAAGTGCAGCCTTAATGTTAGTAGACAAATTATTCCAGTATTGAACAACTCGGTTAGAAAAGTAAAACTTGCGTCTTAAAAATAACTTCTCTGTACTATTTCGTGTTATGTTTGCAATACTTTTAACAAAAACTAGTGTGCAAGTATTACAGGATATCAGCTATCGACTGATTGCTTTAGTTTTACTTCAAGATCAAGGTCATGATGATTAAGGAGTTCAAACCCCAAGGCACTTAATCGCTAATATCTCGCGAAGTTTTGCACGTATTCCAATGCCGGTTTTTTCCCCCACAACGTTTTCTGATAATAAAAAAAAAGAGGAGCTATGACATTAGTATCATGAGTTTGTCTGTGCGCTCGTGCGCACGTGCGTGCGAACCACGGGGTTCTAACCCCAAGGCTGTATATTAAGAACTGTTGCATAGAATCGCTACAAATTTACTGTGGTGGTGCATCACGGTACTCAAAAGGTCCCATGCAAAAATAATAACCGTGCTGACCTTGACCTTGAAGTTTGACCTTGAAAACGTGGATCGCTTCTTGTGGCCATATCTTTCACATCGTTGGACTTACAATGTTCAAATTTGGTGTGCCGATGCATTGGCTTATGGTAATTCCGAATATTTAGTACATGAAAGGTCAAAGTCAAGGTCACAACGGATATAGTCCGCCGATAAGACCATCTGTAACCGGTCATTTACAACCACACATTTTTTAGACATTTTATTATTTATTGCATTTGTTGGCAATTACTCAGTTTCTTGTCACTGGAGCGCAGATGCGTCATGCTGCTGTTATGTGCCCAAGTTCAGCCGTTCGGGAACTTATCTGCCGGTCGGCAATACACTTGTTTTATTTATAACTGTAGCGTTTTGTATTGCACTTTTTTTCTCTTTTTTTGTGGAGTTTTTTTTTTTTGGGGGGGGGGTCTTTTTCTTCTTGTTTTTCTTGTATTATAGAGCGTTAGTTTCTCATGGACACTCTTCCTTAAAAGATAATGGGTTCTTTAAACAACCGTGTAACCTTTTGTATTGCAGTTCATTTTGGGTGAAATTTTTTGGGGTGTTTCTTTGTTTGCTTTGTTTTTTCTTTTACTTTATTTTCTCTTTCTTGTGCTCCCTCTCTGTCGTTTTCTCTCTCTCTCTCTCTCTCTCTCTCTCTCTCTCTCTCTCTCTCTCTCTTCTCTCTCTCTCTCTCTCTCTCTCTCTCTCTCTCTCTCTCTCTCTCTCTCTCTCTCTCTCTCTCTCTCTCTTATCTTTCTCTCTCTCTCTCTCTCTCTCTCTCTCTCTCTCTCTCTCTCTCTCTCTCTCTCTCTCTCTCTCTCTCTCTCTCTCTCTCTCTCTCTCTCTCTCTCTCTCTCTCTCGAGGGCAATAGTGTAAAAAAGTTACCCAGCTTATCTGTTTTAACCTCAATGAAAACATTCGTATTCGTATTCTCTCTCTCTCTCACTCTTCTCTCTCTCTCTCTCTCTCTCTCTCTCTCTCTCTCTCTCTCTCTCTCTCTCTCTCTCTCTCTCTCTCTCTCTCTCTCTCTCTCTCTCTCTCTCTCTCTCTCTCTCTCTCTCTCTCTCTCTCTCTCTCTCTCTCTCTCTCTCTCAATAGTATCGGGCAAAGTATAAAAAAAGCTACCCAGCTTATCTGTTTTAACCTCAATAAAAACACGTATTCGTATTCGTATTCTCTCTCTCTCTCTCTCTCTCTCTCTCTCTCTCTCTCTCTCTCTCTCTCTCTCTCTCTCTCTCTCTCTCTCTCTCTCTCTCTCTCTCTCTCTCTCTCTCTCTCTCTCTCTCTCTCTCTCTCTCAATAGTGTAAAAAAGTTACCCAGCTTATCTCTCAATCATTTCGTATTCTCTCTCTCTCTCTCTCTCTCTCTCTCTCTCTCTCTCTCTCTCTCTCTCTCTCTCTCTCTCTCTCTCTCTCTCTCTCTCTCTCTCTCTCTCTCTCTCTCTCTCTCTCTCTCTCTCTCTCTCTCTCGGGCAATAGTATAAAAAAAAGCTACCCAGCTTATCTGTTTTAACCTCAATGAAAAAACATTCGTATCTCTCTCTCTCTCTCTCTCTCTCTCTCTCTCTCTCTCTCTCTCTCTCTCTCTCTCTCTCTCTCTCTCTCTCTCCTCTCTCTCTTCTCTCTCTCTCTCTCTCTCTCTCTCTCTCTCTCTCTCTCTCTCTCTCTCTCTCTCTCTCTCTCTCTCTCTCTCTCTCTCTCTCTCTCTCTCTCTCTCTCTCTCTCGGGCAATAGTATAAAAAAGCTACCCAGCTTATCTGTTTTAACCCTCAATGAAAACATTCGTATTCGTATTCTCTCTCTCTCTCTCTCTCTCTCTCTCTCTCTCTCTCTCTCTCTCTCTCTCTCTCTCTCTCTCTCTCTCTCTCTCTCTCTCTCTCTCTCTCTCTCTCTCTTTCTCAATCTCTCTCTCTCTCTCTCTCTCTCTCTCTCTCTCTCTCTCTCTCTCTCTCTCTCTCTCTCTCTTCTCTCTCTCTCTCTCTCTCTCTCTCTCTCTCTCTCTCTCTCTCTCTCTCTCTCTCTCTCTCTCTCTCTCTCTCTCTCTCTCTCTCTCTCTCTCTCTCTCTCTCTCTCTCTCTCTCTCTCTCTCTCTCTCTCTCTCTCTCTCTCTCTCTCTCTCGGGCAATAGTATAAAAAAGCTACCCAGCTTATCTGTTTTAACCTCAATGAAAACATTCGTATTCGTATTCTCTCTCTCTCTCTCTCTCTCTCTCTCTCTCTCTCTCTCTCTCTCTCTCTCTCTCTCTCTCTCTCTCTCTCTCTCTCTCTCTCTCTCTCTCTCTCTCTCTCTCTCTCCATTGTTGTTTCTTTTTCTTTCTTCTTCTTCTCCTTCGTCTAAAAAGGGGGGGGGGGGGGGGAGCGGTTAGGGAGGGACTGTTAACATTGATTTCAACTCCTCCGAAATCGGAATGTGTCGGCTGTACGCAGCGGGGAGACCAGTGAAAACTGAAAACCGGACGCATATGTACCTTACCCATTATGGCCATACGGCCTGGGAACGCAGAAGAAGAAGAAGAAGATTTCAACACTACAACCTTGTTTTCGTTTTATTACGATACACTTCTGAAACCAGGAGCTTCTTCAGCTGGATCATTAGCTGTAGGGCAATGCAGACATTTCTCTACAGAAATCTTATAAAATCCAGTGTCACCTTGTTAGAAAACTTAACTGGCAATGCCGTTCGCCTTTATACAAAGGGGTAAACGCCCGTAGAACTCGTGAAGAAAAATCTTCGTTTCTCGTGGTTTCGAAATGGGTAACCACGCTATTAAAGAGCTGGACTTCGCAAGAAAAACCCATTTAGCGTTTCAGTTAGTGTCGTGTAAACGATTACACGCTAAAATGTCGAGTAAACAGCTGAGAGAAAATCTCACCCTACCATTATTCTTCTAATTTCCATTTTGCACCCCCACCCTGCCCCTTCCTCCTACTCAACCTTTCCATACGTCTTTATTTTTTCCTTTGCAAAGGGCAAAGGAGTCTTAAGTTTGTTTTTGCGGTCCCCCCCCCCCCCCCCCCCCCCACTTTTTTTTAAATTCTCTGTCTATCCCAAGGATATCTCCCGAACTGCTTGACAGAATCGCTTCAAATTTTGTGGTGATGGTGTGTCACCAAGAGAGGAAGGCATCGGCGCATACATTATCGCTGTCGTGACCTGGACCTTGACGTTTGACCTTCAAAACCTAACATCTTTAAGGGGCCATAACTTCTACACCGTTGGACTTAAGAGTCTTCAAACTTGGCATGCAGGTGCATTGGTTCGTGGCAATTCTGATGATGGGGTACTGATCAAGGTCAAGGTCAAGGACATCGGTCGACCTTGAAAGTGGTTGGGGCCTAACAACTGGGGGGTTTAGCCATATTTTCCACAGTGTTGCTTGACAGAAGCGCTTTAGTTTTTGTGTGGTGATGTATCAACCTGATGTAAAAGACCTCCAAGCATACATTATTGGTTTGCTGACTTTGAACTTGAAGTTTGACCTTGAAAAACGAAATGTCCTTCTTTGTGCTATATATATTTCTTGTCTGAGCTGTAACTTATATATATAACCCCTTCAAATTTTGCGTCAGGATCTCCTGCTAAGAGTAAAAGGCATTGGTGCATACATTATGCACCAGGGACAAACTGTCGCCGAGCGGCAGACATGTTTCCGTTTTTCTTCACCCTCTTATATCTCGTGAAGTACTGCATGGAATCACTTCACATTTTGTGTGGGGGGGGGGGGGGGGGGGGGTAAATGTCGCCGAGCGGCAGACATGTCTCCGTATTAAGGGTGTGCACCCCATCGATTAAGGGTGTCTACCCCAGTCAAGAGTGTGTAGGTGTTTCACCCAAAGGACGCAAGGAGGACGGGGTCTAAGATGTGAGGGGCATTATGCCACGTGGGGTTTAAATGTCGTAGAGCGGCAGACACGTCTCCGTGTGAAGGGTGTGCACCCGGCCCACCGATTAAGGGTGTGTACCCCAGTAAAGGGTGTGCACCCCAGTCAAGGGCGTGTAGGTGTATCACCCAAAGGACGCAAGGAGGATGAGAGCTAGGATGTGAGGTGGAGGGAAGATACGTGGGGTGTGTAACGGGCAAAGGACATGTCTGCCGCTCCTCCTCCTCCTCCTCCTCCTCCTCTTCTCCTCCTCTTCTTCTTCTTCTTCTCCTCCTCCTCCTCCTCTTCTTCTTCTTCTCCTCTTCCTTCTCCTCCTCTTCTTCTTCCTTCTTCTTTCTTCTCTCTTCTTCTCCTCCTCCTCCTCCTCTTCTTCTTCTTCTTCTTCTTCTTCTTCTTCTTCTTCTTCTTCTTCTTCTTCAAATTCCTTCTCCTCCTCCACCATTTCTTCTTTTTGTTGTTGTTCTCTTCCTCTTCCTCATCCTCTTCATTCTATTTCTTCCTCCTATTTCTTCCTCCTCTTCTTCCTCTTTGTCTTTCTTCTTCCTTTTTTCCTTCATCTCCTTATTTTTCTTCTTCTTCTCCTCCTCCTCTTCCACCTTCTTCCTCTTTTTCTTCCTCCCTCCCCCTCTTCCTCCCTCCTCCTCTTCCTCCTCTTTGTCTTTCTTCTTCCTTCTCCTCCTCTCCCACCTTCTTCTTTCATTTTGTTCTTCTTCTTCATCTTCCGTCTCATTTTCGTCCCTCCTTCTCTTCGTTCTTCTTCTTCTTCTTCTTCTTCTTCTTCTTCTTCTTCTTCTTCTTCTTCTTCTTCTTCTTCTTCTTCTTTTTTTTTCCTTCTTTTTTTTCTTTCTTCTTCTTCTTCTTCTTTTTGTTCTTGGTTTTGTTTATCTGTTTGCTTATTATTTCCTTGTTTATTTTTGGGTTTTGTTTGGGCCGAAATGTAAACAAAAATCCCCACTTCAGTGTGCCTATTTCTTAGCCCAAATCTATCAATCAATCTATCAGTCAGTCAATCAGTCAATCAATCGATCTTTTGGGGATTTTTTTCTTCGTCATGTTTCTTCTTATTCATCATCATCATCATCATCATTCTATCTTCTTTCTTCTTCTTCTTCTTCTTCTTCTTCTTCTTCTTCTTCTTCTTCTTCTTCTTCTTCTTCTTCTCTCCCTCCTCTTCTTTATTTTCCTTCTCCTCCTCCTCGTCCTCTTCGTCTTTCCTTTTCCTCTTAACCGAAATAAATAAATAAATAAATAAATAAGTAAATCACTCAATCGATCAATCTTCGTCGTCTTCTTCTTCTTCATCATCCTTCTTCTCTCCCTCCTCTTCTTCATGTTACTTCTCCTCCTCCTCTTCGTCTTTCTTATTCTTCTTAACCCAAATAAATAAATAATTAAATAAATAAATACATGAATGAATAAATGAATGAATGAATAAATAAATACATCACTCAATCGATCAATCTTCTTCTTCTTCTTCTTCCTCTTCTTTTTCTTCTTTTTCTTCTTCTTCTTCTTCTTCTCTCCCTCCTCTTCTTCATTTTACTTCTCCTCTTCCTCTTCGTCTTTCCTTTTCGTCATAACCCAAATAAATAAATAAATAAATAAATAAACAAATAAATAAGTAAATGATTCAATCGAACATTCTTCTTCTTCTTCTTCTTCTTCTTCTTCTTCTTCTTCTTCTTCTTCTTCTTCTTAATAAATAAATAATTAAATAAATAAATAAATGAATGAATAAATGAATGAATGAATAAATAAATAAATAAATCACTCAATCGATCAATCTTCGTCTCCTTCTTCTTCCTCTTCTTTTTCTTCTTTTTCTTTTTCTTCTTCTTCTCTCCCTCCTCTTCTTCATTTTACTTCTCCTCTTCCTCTTCGTCTTTCCTTTTCGTCATAACCCAAATAAATAAATAAATAAATAAATAAATAAATAAATAAATAAATAAATAAATAAACAAACAAACAAATAAATAAGAAACTTATTCAATCGAACATTCTTCTTCTTCTTCTTCTTCTTCTTCTTCTTCTTCTTCTTCTTCTTCTTCTTCTTCTCCTGTCCCTCCTGTTCTTCATTTTACTTCTCCTCCTGCTCTTCGTCTTTTCTTATTCTTCTTAACCCAAATAAATAAACAAATAAATAAACAAATACATAAATAAATAAATAAATAAATAAATAAATGAATGAATGAATGAATGAATGAATGAATGAATTAATGAATAAATAAATAAATAGCTCAATCGATCAATCTTCGTCGTCTTCTTTCTTCTTCTTCTTCTTCTTCTTCTTCTTCTTCTTCTTCTTCTTCTTCTTCTTCTTCTTCTTCCTCTTCTTTTTCTTTTTCTTCTTCTTCTCTCCCTCCTCTTCTTCATTTTACTTCTCCTCTTCCTCTTCGTCTTTCCTTTTCGACATAACCCAAATAAATAAGCAAATAAATAAATAAATAAATAAACAAACAAATAAATAAATCATTCAATCGAACATTCTTCTTCTTCTTCTTCTTCTTCTTCTTCTTCTTCTTCTTCTTCTTCTTCTTCTTCTTCTTCTTCTTCTTCTTCTTCTTCTTCTTCTTCTTCTTCTTCTTCTTCTTCTTCTTCTTCTTCTTCTTCTTCTTCTTCTTCTTCTTCTCCTTCTCCTTCTTCTTCTTCTTCTTCTTCTTCTTCTTCTTCTTCCTTCTCCTTCTCCTTCTTCTTCTTCTTCTTCTTCTTCTTCCTCTTCTTCTTCTCCCCCCCCCCCTTCTTCATTTTACTTCTCCTCCTCTTTGTGTTTCCTTTTCTTCATAACCCAAATAAATAAATAAATAAATAAAAAATAAATAAAAAATAAATAAATAAATCACTCAATCCATCATTCTTCGTCTTCCTTCACTTCCTTCTTCTTCTTTTTCTTTCTTCTTCTTGTTCTTGTTGTTGTTGTTGTTGTTGTTGTTGTTGTTGTTGTTGTTGTTGTTCTTCTTCTTCTTCTTCTTCTTCTTCTTCTTCTTCTTCTTCTTCTTCTTCTTCTTCTTCTTCTTCTTCTTCTTCTTTCATTCTTTTCCTTCTTCTTCTTCTTTCTCTTCTTCTTTCTTTCAATCTTTCGTTCTTTTCCTTCTTCTTCTTCTTCTTCTTCTTCTTCTTCTTCTTCTTCTTCTTCTTCTTCTTTTTCTTCTTCTTCTTCTTCTTCTTCTTCTTTCATTCTTTTCCTTCTTCTTCTTCTTCTTCTTCTTGTTCTTCTTTCTTTCAATCTTTCATTATTTTCCTTCTTCTTCTTCTCTGTGTTTTCAACAGACGCTGAACCACAGACGCCTCAACAAGGGCAGCAGGGGGTGCAGAGAAGAAGGATGAGACTGACAAGGAAAAGAGGAGGAGGAGGAGGAAGAGAGGGAGGGGTGGTGATGGTGATGGGGAGAGTCATGGTGCTGTACCTGTGTCTGTGGCAAGTCGGGGCCGCTTTCACCTGCGGCAATAACCCCCTGCGGAGGTTTGCACCTCTGTCCAGAATGCTGGGTGAGCTCTACTAGAACAACGAGAACATATCGATGGCTTGGAGTCAAAACGGACTAACTCTAAAAGGCCTGTTTCGAGAAAAACGCTGCTAAAGATTTGAAAAATTCCTTGTAAAAATGCTAAGCTTCCGAATTACATGAATTTTGGAGTGTTGGTGTAGTGGGGTCTCAAAGATATTATTGCAAATTCGGGAGTTATTTAGAATACAAACAAGGGAGTATTTGACATTTTTGTACAGTGGGACCTCCCCCTTCCCCCCTTTAAAGACCCACCAGATCACGTGTCAAAATCACGGGTTTCACGGGTTTTCCCTCTTATAGCTGGAAAGAAATCTTGTTTTGACCAGGTCTCACTACCATGCACATGCCCCCAAATTCAAAGCGATACATCATTTTAAAGAGCAGCCTCGATTTGAGCATGGGGACATTTATATATGGGTCACAGCTACCCAGAAAAAACACCAAGGGACTTCATCATGGCGCGTCTGTGTATCTTTAAGTCTTTGAAAAATCATCCAGAATAATGGTCTTAAGTGGGAGGGAGTTGTATAAGGGATGGTAATTTTAATGCTTACCAAAGAAGAAGAATGTCTCAGAGAAGTTGGTCGTCAATGGGATGGATACTTTTAAGAATCTGAAACATCAGCAGTCCAAGGGAAGCGAATTTATGTTAAGCCGTCAGGAGGCAACGACCAGAGGAGACACTGCACTGCTGCTGAGTCACTTCGGTGGAGTTCAGTGGAGCCTGTTCTGAGCCAACATACGCAGGACACCACCACCTACTAAACCCCCTACTGACGAAAAGTATTAGGGGAAGACGGGGTAAAAAGCGCATGGGCGGGTAAGAAGCCCACCCCAATTATCTCATGAAATAAAGAAAATTTCAGTCAAATTTGCCCATGAGACGAATGCTAGACATTAAAGCTCGTCTCATGGGCAAAATGAGACTGAAATTTGCTTCATTTCATGAGATAATTGGGGTGGGCTTCTTACCCGCCCGTGCGCTTTTTACCCCGTCTTCCCCTACAGGGGAACCTACCTTATGATATCATAAGGTAGGTTCCACTGTAATGCTTTTTATTCTGAAAGGAAGCGTACAGTACAGCTCTGTCATGTAGTCTGAGACCATTAAGAGGCTCCACAGCATCACCTTCATCATAGTCATGAAACTGATCAGTGCCGCTGTCTACTGTTTTGATAGTAAATAAATAGTGATCAGTACTGCTGTCTATCGTTTTGATAGTAAATAATGATCAGTGATCTACTGCTGTCTACTGTTTTGATAGTAAATAATGATGAGAATGATCAGTACTGCTGTCTACTGTTTTGATAGTAAATAATGATGAAATGTCAGTACTGCTGTCTACTGTTTCATGATCATACTGTCTACTGTTTTGATAGTAAATAATAATGATCAGTACTGCTGTCTACTGTTTTGATGTAAATATGATGTACTGCTGTCTACTGTTTTGATCAATACTGCTGTCTACTGTTTTGATAGTAAATAATGATGAGAGTGATCAGTACTGCTGTCTACTGTTTTGATAGTAAATAATGATGAGAGTGATCAGTACTGCTGTCTACTGTTTTGATAGTAAATAATGAGGAGAATGATCAGTACTGCTGTCTACTGTTTTGATAGTAAATAATGAGGAGAATGATCAGTACTGCTGTCTACTGTTTTGATAGTAAATAATGAGGAGAATGATCAGTACTGCTGTCTACTGTTTTGATAGTAAATAATGATGAGAATGATCAGTACTGCTGTCTACTGTTTTGATAGTAAATAATGAGGAGAGTGATCAGTACTGCTGTCTACTGTTTTGATAGTAAATAATGATGAGAGTGATCAGTACTGCTGTCTACTGTTTTGATAGTAAATAATGAGGAGAATGATCAGTACTGCTGTCTACTGTTTTGATAGTAAATAATGATGAGAGTGATCAGTACTGCTGTCTACTGTTTTGATAGTAAATAATGATGAAAGTGATCAGTACTGCTGTCTATTGTTTTGATAGTAAATAATGATGAGAGTGATCACTACTGCTGTCTAT
>CM065702.1:30007082-30022082 GCA_017654935.2 Phymorhynchus buccinoides
AAGAAAAAGATTCATTCATCCATCCATCCATCCATTCATTCATCCATCCACCCATCCATCCATCCATCCATTCGTCCATCTATTCATTCATTCAGGCATCGACCCATTCTTTTAATTTTTTTAAAAAGATTACTTCAAACGCTCCTCCTCAACTTCTTCCCAACGTTTAAGAAAAAGATTAAATCACCCATCCATCCATCCATTCATTCATCCATCCATCCGTCCATCCATTCAGTCATCAACCCATTCATTCATCCATCCATCCATTCATTCATTCATTCATCCATCCATCCATCCATCCATCCATCCATTAACTCATTCTTTTAATTCTTTAACAAGAGGCAAAGCCTGCAAGGCTCACGTCTGATTTTTATTACTATAGCAGGCATGGGAATTCCCATGACAATTCCCATGCCTGTATAGAGAGAATACTGTTATGTAGACACTTGTGCATCTGAAAACAGAATTATTTTTTATTTTACTGTGTAAATTAAAATTATTTCTATGCATTAAATTACCCCTACCCCTTTCTTTAAAATGTAATTATATGTATGTTTATATATGCGCATGTAACATAGTGGAGCCCTATTTTTATTTTTGGCAAACAAGTAAAATTGAAAAGCATATTGACCAAGCTTTCAGAAAAACATAGTGACCAACCCCCCCCCCACCCCCCCCCCACCCACCCCACCCCCACCCCCCACCCCGGGGTAAGGGGGGTCTACGGACACCTGTAGTAGGCCTACAGTCTTTGCCTGTGGGTCTAGCCTAAGCCTCTTACTCTTAGAAAATTAATAATTGAAGTTGCGTGATTCGTAAGGCCATACTCCTGATCTGTTACTGTTTTAAACTGATTGTTCATGCGATGAAAACTTGTTCCACATCATCTACATTTCTGTAAGATATTTTATATTAGTCCTAATATTTTATTTTTTTCGTTTCGTTAATTCCCCCCCCCCCCCCCCCCCCCCCCCCCTCTGCCACAAAGCAAAGGTCAAGGTCACAGCCAGCAAGCTCATCCATGTTTATCTTCCCCTGTACAGTCTTTGCACATCATATAGTAAAAAGCCAACTGTCCGTGTGTGTGTCTGTGTGTGTGTCTGTGTCTGTGTGTCTGTCTGTCTGTCTGAAACACGAAACGGGCCTTATAACTCCGCCGTTTTTCGACCGAATCGCTTCAAATTTGCTGTGAGCCCTCACGGGGCGATGGCAACGGCAACCGAGGCGGCCGTGTCATTTGCGCGGTTTCGCAAATGCGCGAAACGCGCATCTGCCGGCCTCTCGGCGCCCGTATCTCCGGCGTTTCTGGGCCGATTGCCTTCGCATTTGGCAGGAAGATGACCGGGGACGGTGACTATCGTTGTGCCAAACCGGCAGCGAATCGGTTCAGAAACGCGCGCGCTATGCGCCGCTTCACCTTTTCACGCATAACTCCGCCGTTTCTTAACCGAATTGATTCAAATTTGCTGTCAGGCTTGCTATGGCCCGGGCAACGCCTAGCAGCAAATGTGAAGAGAATCGGGAGAACGCGTCACTCTCGGAGCAGCGCCAACGGGAAACGGGGCCTTATAACTCCGCCGTTTCTTAACCGAATCGCTTCAAATTTGCTGTACTCAGCGTTACCAGTACTTCCGTTACCGTTACTAGGTGTTACCAGTATGGTGCATTGCCAGTACTAGGCGTTGCGCTAGTGGTGATCAATCGTCTAGGCCTAACAAAGGATTCGTACGTCGAAGGCAGTGACATCGACGAACCCTGGATTTTCCGTATATTTTTTTTCAAGACTGAAATGAATGTGGGCTAAATGTTAAGTACGTCGTCTTGATTATGAGGTAAGGCATGATCTCTTATTCTCTATGCCTAGGCCTTGTTGCCGGAAGTGCGGTAGGCTAAGTTATGCGCAGAGATGATGTGCGAATGAACACGAACAACCGTTACTCAAAGGCGCAAATAAAGCGAAACTACCGGGCCGTCAACGCACACACTCGGTACATCCATTTGTTACAGAAAATATAAGTTGACGACGTTAAAATGTACCTATTTGTACACACCTGAAGTCTTGTGTTTCTTTTTAAAGAGCGTTTTTGTATATCTAATGGAGAGTCTTCTTTCCAGTATGTATCTCCTACTCGGTACAACACAACAGTTACAGTAATCTCTGCAACAAATGATTTTCTTTCTTTTGTTCCTTACCGATGCATCTGACTGCTTTGATCGCCATGACTTGAAGGCTCACGTCAAAATCAAGTATCCTGCTAACTTTAACCCTCTAACATCTTATGGTTTTTTTGAGAAAATGACAACGTTAAAGTTTCAGTGGAGAGTGAGAGTCTTCTTTAGCTTGAAGAGTGTGACTGAGTCAAGGTTAAAGGTTGCACAACAGTAATCTCTGCAACAAATGATTATCTTTATTTTGTTCTTTATCAATGTATCTGACTGCTTTGATCGTCGTGACTTGAAGGCTCACGTCAAAATCAAGTATCCTGCTAACTTTAACCCTCTAACGCCTTATATGTTTAGAGAAAATGACAACGTTAAGGTTTGAGTTAAGGTTAAAGGTCGGGGCCACGGACGCAACACACACACACACAGACACACAACCGAACATGTACGATACTATAGACTCACTTTGTTTTTATAAAACGACGTGAGCCAAAAAGGTTACTTCAAACGCTGTTCTTCTACTACTTCCCAACGTTTAAGAAAATGATTCATTCATCCATCCATCCATCCATCCATCCATCTATTCATCCATCCATTCATCCACCCATCCATTCATCCATCCATCCATCCATCCATTCATCCACCCATTCTTTTAATTCTTTAAAAGGGTTTCTTCAAACGTTCATCCCCCCCCCCCCCCCCCCCCCCTCTTTTTTTTCGTCCTCCGCCTTTACTATTTTAACGTTTCTCCTCTACTTCTTCCCAACATTTAAGAAAAAGATTCATTCATTCATTCATTCATTCATCCATACACCCATTCATCCATGCATCCACTCATTCTTTTAATGATTTAAAAACGTTACTTCACACGCTCCTCAACTTTTCCCCAACCTTTAAGAAAAAGATTAATTCATCCATCCATCCATCCATCCATTCATCAATCCATTCATCCATCGATCAATTCATCAATCCATCTATCCACCCATCCATCCATTCATCCATCCACCCACCCATCCATCAATCCACCCATCCATCCATCCATCCATCCATCCATCCACCCACCCATCCATCCATCCATCAATCCCTCCCTCCCTCCATCCACCCATTCATCCACCTATTTTTAATTCTTTTAAAAAGGTTACTTCAAACGCTCCTCCTCCGCTCTCTCTACTACCACTACTTCCCGACTCCACGCGACCATGACCCAAAGATCCTCACTCCCTACAGGAGAAGATGAGGAGAGAGAGAGTGGAGATGCGGTGGTTCTAGAGGCAGGATGGTGGGGGGCCTTGCTCAGAAACAACAAGAAGCTACGGGTCCGCCACCACCACCACCATCCTCATCATCCTCGTCCTCTTCTTCATCAGGAGAGGAAGAGGAAGAGCAAAAAAGCAGTCACGGAGACAAAGAAAGAGGCGGCGCTGATTGGTCTAATCGCGCGCGAGCTCATGATGGCGGGTGAAGGTGACGGTGGAGGTAGTAGTAGTAGTAGCCTTGGTGGGGAGGGATCGAGTCTGGAGGAGGAGGAGGAGGCTGCCTTGTGAGTGAGTTTGTTGATGTTGTTGTTGTTGTTATTCATCAGTTGTGTTCACATTAGTTGGGGTTTTTAAAGGGTTTTTTTAATTATTTTATATTCATTCATTCAATGGCAAATGTGCAGATCGAAATCCATATTCTCGGTTCTTTCTGGGGGTGGGGTTCAGTCTTAGATTGAGCACATAAGCCTGAGTCGTTTCCTATACTTAAAGTTAATTGTCATCCTTTTTAACTAATTACCAACCGCGGTCGTAGAGAGCGAATTGGTAATGTTTTCACTCGTGTCTGAGGCGGACTATGTTTGTATGTTTGTATGTATCCTCTCTAGCGTTTGAACGGATGGACTTAGGAATTTCAAATTTTGCATGCGGGTAGGTAATGGAGAGATCTAGGCCAAGTTCGATAATGAAGGTCACGGGTCAAAGGTCAAGGTCACTGGAGCCGAAAACGCTGCCGCGCGGTTGGTGATTTAGCGTCTTAACGCTCTAGTTAAAAAATATGCATTTGCTAATAGTAGAATATAAAGGCGCGACTGAATAAATAAAAAACTGCATTGAACCAAGACTTTCAGGATGGAGGGTTTGGGTGGGGTGGGGGGTTGATCTGCATCTTAACCCGTTCGTTTATTTATTATAATAATAATAATAATAATAATAATAATAATAATAATAATAATAATAATTTTAATAATAATAATAAATAAAGCTTATATAGCGCTCTTCAATAAAATAAAATAAAAATCATCCTCAGTGCGCTTTACAAATATTTCGAAAATAAAAAATAAAGTAAATAAAATAAAGTAGAAGAAAAAATTATTACAAAACATTAAGAAGCATAACAATAATAATTTAGCAACAATTTAACAATTTAACGTACAGCGCCACAATTACCAAAGCAATTCACTGTGGCGGCACCATGGCCGATGAGGTTTAACCGAGGCGTGGTTACTGCTACACCTATCTGTATTGTTAAAAAAAATCGGGACTTTACTGGTGTTGCACTGCCTCCGGGCATTGCCTCCAGTATTGTTCCCACCATCTTTGTATTTACAAATGTCCCATATGTGTCTGTTCCAGACCGAGAGGACGTAAAACACCATTTTTCATTCATTCTTCACAATTTAACGTCAAAATTAAAATTTCAAAAAAGCTCACGCCTGCCCTCCCCCCTGAACTGATAGACGTTTTGCTAGGAGCTTGTCGTGGCTAAAGACAAGCCCCCACATAACTACGCTTAGCATAACAACATTTTGATGTAGCCTTGGTGTTCTAGCCCATGTCAATTGGTCTGGCACAGCCTTAAAGACCCACCACGTCACGCGTCACATTCCCTCTTATGCTTGGAAGATTTTTTAAGATTTCTTACCAGCTATAAGAGGGAAAACACGTGAAAACCATGATTTTGACACGTGACGTGGTGGGTCTTTAAGCCAACGGCGCATAATTATGTAGGCTATTTCATTAATTTTATTTACTGTCTTTTTAGAAGTGTTCCTTTTTCGTTTATTTGTTTGTTTGTTAATGATTTGCCTCTCTCTCTCTATCCACCTGTTTCTCTCGATCTGTCTCTCTCTCTACCTGTGTATCTAGTTAGTTAGCTAGTTATCTAGTTAGTTATTCGGTTGGTTAATCAGTTAGCTACACAACGATGCTAACAATGATGCTGTGTGTGTGTGTGTGTGCGTGCGTGCGTGCGTGCGTGCGTGTGTGTGTGTGTGTGTGTGCGTGCGTGTGTGTGTGTGTGTGTGTGTGTGTCAAGTCAAGTCAAGTCAAAATTATCTTTATTGAGGGTTAAAGACTAAGCTAACAAGGGTTTTTTTCCCCATCCTGACCTCCTGTGTGTGTGTGTGTGTCAAGTCAAGTCAAGTCAAAATTATCTTTATTGAGGGTTAAAGACTAAGCTAACAAGGGGTTTTTTCCCCATCCTGACCTCCCTGTGTGTGTGTGTGTGTCAAGTCAAGTCAAGTCAAAATTATCTTTATTGAGGGTTAAAGACTAAGCTAACAAGGGGTTTTTTCCCCATCCTGACCTCCTGTGTGTGTGTGTGTGTCAAGTCAAGTCAAGTCAAAATTATCTTTATTGAGGGTTAAAGACTAAGCTAACAAGGGGTTTTTTCCCCATCCTGACCTCCTGTGTGTGTGTGTGTGTGTCAAGTCAAGTCAAGTCAAAATTATCTTTATTGAGGGTTAAAGACTAAGCTAACAAGGGTTTTTTTCCCCATCCTGACCTCCTGTGTGTGTGTGTGTGTGTGTGTGTGTGTGTGTGTGTGTGTGTGTGTGTGTGTGTGTGTGTGTGCGTGCGTGTGTGTGTGTGTGTGTGTGTGTGTGTGTGTGTTCGCGCGCGCACGCATGTGTGTGTATGTGTCTGTGTGTGTGTGTTCGCGCGCGCGTGTATGTGTGTGTGAGTGTTCGTGCGCATGTGTGTATTGTGTATTGTGTGTGTCTGTGTCTGTGTCTGTGTCCGCGTGACTGTGTGTGTTTTCTTTCAGCTTCAAACTGGAAGACAGTGACGACTTGGTTTAGATCTCCTCCTCCTCCTCCTCTTCCTCCTCCTTCCCCATGACTAGGACCCGAGACAGAACTCTTCCTTAACAAGCTGAACCGCACCCTGGATCGGAGGTCTACAACCCCTAAGGTCTACAACCTCTAAGGTCTACAACCCCTAAGGTCTACAACCCCTAAGGTCAACAACCCCTACGGTCTACCGCCCCTAAGGTCTACAACGCCTAAGATCTACAACCCCTAAGGTCTACAAACCCTAAGGTTTACAACCTCTAAGGTCTACAACCCCTAAGATCTACAACCCCTAAGATCTACGACCCCTAAGGTCTACAACCCCTAAGATCTACGACCCCGTAACAATCGCCAAGAATCCTAACGGCTCAGCCACACGTCCTCTAAAATCGCACGACTGTACGTACGATACGATTCGATCACGTGGTCTTCAATCGCACAAATGTGATTGGCGCATCGAGACCACGTGATCGAATCGTATGGTAGAGTCGGGCGATTTTAGTGGACGTGTGGCTGGTCCTTTAAAAAAAATATTAACTGTTCTTTTAACTGAACCATTTGGAGCGTTGATTTAATGAAACATTCCCCCAATACACTATGTTTAAGAACAATGACTTGTGCACAGTAACAGCATGTGAAAGTGAAAAAGACCTAGGGGTGATATTTGACAAGGATTTGTCCTTTAATAGTCATATCCAAACTTGCGTAAGTAAGGCTAATCAAATGATAGGTTTAATTAAAAGAACATTTATTAATATTGACTACAACATTTTTTCAAAACTGTATAAAGCTTTAGTGAGGCCGCATGTAGAGTATGGCAATACAATATGGTACCCTAAGTATAAATATCAATCAAAAGCAATTGAGAAGGTTCAACGCAGGGCAACAAAACTGGTTAAGGGATGTAAAAGCATGACCTATGAAAATAGACTTTTGTATTTAAATTTATACTCACTTAAAGGAAGAAGGGTAAGGGGAGACCTTATTGAAGCACATAAGATATTCAATGGCCTTGTTGATTTATCTTGGAATAACATATTTAAATCACCTCAATGCAGTACAACAAGAAATTCATACGGGAAAGTTTTTATTAAGCAATGTAAAACTAACACTAGAAAAAATTGTTTTACTAACAGAGTTGCAAATTGTTGGAATGATTTAACTTTTGATTTAAAATGTGCACCTAATGTTAATATATTCAAAAATCGTCTTGATAATTCTCCAAAATTAGTAAATGTATTTAGAAGCATTGATTATTAATTTTTGTATTATAGGAAAATTCAACCGTAAAACCTTGACCGCTAAAAAGAAGAAAAAAAATTAAATAAATAAAACAAATTAAAAAAATATCAAATTGGAAATCGATGGGACTGCTAAAAAGCTTAATGGCTTGATTAGTCCCTATTCTACTACTACTACTACTACTAAGGGTCGGTCAGGCATCATATTAAAAGGGTTAACCCCTTGACAATCATATAACGTATTACGTACGGGCTCGATGACATCACAGATGACGTTGTCATCAGATGAAGGGGAATAACTCTGGTGTGCTGCTTTTTTTGCTTTTACGCCGGCGATCAAGAGCGCTATACCCCCAGACCATTCTGCCCATTCTGACACGGGTGGGAATGATTCTGGTGCCCAAAGGCGAATTGTGGCATTCAAAGTTTTTTGGGGTTTTTTTTTTTTTAACAGTTGCTGTAGTTTTTTTCAAGGTTGTTGTCGCAACACTCGGACCATGTTCAAGGATAACTAACTCTTGCGAAGTCGAACTTTACGTAGGGGAAGACGGGGTAAAAAGCGCATGGGCGGGTAAGAAGCCCCCCCCCAATTATCTCATGAAATGAAGCAAATTTCAGCCTCATTTTGCCCATGAGACGAGCGTTAATGTCTAGCATTCGTCTCATGGGCAAATTTGACTGAAATTTTCTTTATTTCATGAGATAATTGGGGTGGGCTTCCTACCCGCCCATGCGCTTTTTACCCCGTCTTCCCCTAACTCTTGCGAAGTCGAACTTTACGTAGTAACAGTATATGCATTTTTCATAGTTCGTAGTAATTATTTTAACGCATCAAGGTTTGGTTTTAAAATAAGGGGCCGGGTTAGGGATAGTGTTAGGAACATGTTAGAGTCGAGGCATTATGCCCAACGTTTTTGCGTTCCGTGACTGAGCCCCGTAGCCGCAGCCTGAGGAATGCGGGTTACGGGCGGTCTTTTTTCTTTCTTTTTCTTAAAGACCCCGCAGGTCACGTGTCAAAATCACGGTTTTCACATGTTTTCACTCTTATTGCTAGTAAGGAATCTTAAGAAATCTTCCTAGTATAAGAGGGAATGTGACACGTGACGTGCGGGGTCTTTAACTGGCTTTTTAGTCTTTACTTCGCTTTGATGCGTAACTTTTTAGACACTCCATATTAAAGTGAGACATTTTAGAGCATAAGAACAAGTTCGTTGGGTCATATTACTGTGTTGGCAGTTGTCTTAATAATGATAGGGGGAGACGGGGTAAAAAGCGCATGGGCGGGTAAGAAGCCCCCCCCAATTATCTCATGAAATGAAGCAAATTTCAGTCTCATTTTGCCCATGAGACGAGCGTTAATGTCTAGCATTCGTCTCATGGGCGAATTTGACTGAAATTTACTTTATTTCATGAGATAATTGGGGTGGGCTTCTTACCCGCCCATGCGCTTTTTACCCCGTCTTCCCCTATACGAAGGCTGTATTTTGCTTTGTTTGAAAGCCTGAAATTCATGATGAATAAAGAGGAGTTGTAAAAAAAGAAAAAAGAAAAAAAAGGTTAGTAGGCCTATGTATTTGTGGTGTAGTGTGTGTGTGTGTGTGTGTGTGTGTGTGTGTGTGTGTGTGTGTGTGTGTGTGCGTGCGTGTGTGCGTGTGTGTGTGTGTGTGTGTGTGTGTGTGTGTGTGTGTGAAAGAGAGAAAGGGAAGGGAGAGAGAGTGTGCGCGCGCGCGCGTGTGTGCGTGCGTGTGTGTGTGTGTGTGTGTGTGCGTGCGTGCGCGCGCGTGTGCTTGTGCGTGTGTGCGTGCGTGCGTAAAAAGAAAGAAAGGTAAAGGTCCCTACCTATCTCGGTGAATTCTATTTTTCCGTTATTGCCTTTCTTACCATACATAAAGCTGTATTTTAGGAACATTTTTAGCTAATAACCTTTTTGGAATACTAACCCTAACCCTAGCCCTAAACCTAACCCTACCCCCCACCCTATAAGACGGAAAAACGCAACGAACCACAACTGTGACAAATCGCGGTGTACTGCAGTACATAGTGGGGGGTAGGGTTAGGTTTAGGGTTAGGGTTAGGGTTAGTATTCCAAAAAGGTTATTAGCTGAATATGTTCCTAAAATACAGCTTTATGTATGGTAAGAAAGGCAAAAACGGAAAAATAGAATTAACCGAGAAATGCAGGGGGGGTGGCACATCTTTACCTTTGCCGAAAGAAAAAAGAACAAATATCCAAGAAAGAAAGAAAAAAAAGAACAAATATTAAAGAAAGGAAGAATCAACAAATAGAAAGACAGAAAGAAAGAGGGGAAAAAGAAAACAGATCGAAAGAAAGAAGGAAAAGAGCAAAATAGAACGATTAGAAAAGGAGAAAAAAGAGAAAGAAAGAAACAATAGAAAGACAGACAGAAACAAGCGCGAAATCGCAATAGTTTGTGGCACGCGGTCTATTTTTACCACTCCCATGAGCTACCTCCCCTGGATTTTCAATAATTTTAATCTGTAAACCAGGGCCTGTATTCACGTTGAGATAGCATGAGACTTAGCATCATGCTAACTTAGAAGCTCATCCAAAAGTCCTATTAAATCCTACATGACATTGGAAGAGATTCTAAGTTAGCATCATGCTAAGTCTCATGCTATCTCAACGTGAATACCGACCCAGAATGTTATCTCTGCACCATTTCGTAACTTTTTATATCTTTTGGAAAACATTTAAAACTATGTATCCTACTTATATTCATCGAAAGAAGCACCGCATACTCCTCGTGTCTGTTGTAGTGTCTGTGTTACGTATGTTTATTATTTTGTACGCTTTTAAAATACATAATTTTAAAGAGCGGCCAGAAGTGTAGCCTCGATTTGAAGTGCGACAATTTTTGGACCGAAGACAGACCGACCGACAAAGTGAGTTATAGGTTTGTGGCTTGAGCCACAAACAAAAAAGAAACCACCAAGCAAGCAAACAAAGAAGCAGACTGTCCTTACAGTCTCTTTAATCTGAGAAGCAGTATGATTTTCCAAAACAAAATTCAAAACACCATCATTGCTCATTATGTGGTGTTCAGCATACAAAAAAAGTAAGAACTTTTTTTCTCATGGAATTTGGTGGAACCTCCCTTATAAGACCTTCAAAAATCATCCAAAATGAGGTCTTATAAGGGAGGGGTCTTATAAGGGAGGGGTCTTATAAGGGAGGGGTCTTATAAGGGAGGGGTCTTATAAAGGAGGGGTCTTATAAGGGAGGTAATTCTAATACTTACAAAGAAGGGCAATGTCTCAGAGAAGTAGGTCTTATATGGGAGGGAGTCTAATAAGGGAGGTGCCACTGTAGTTGGTTAAGGTCTGCGCGCGCACACGTTAACAATATTCACAAGATATTTCTATCTCCCCATGGCAACACAGTGAGCTGTAAAGTCATCTTAAGAGTGGGCTATCACTGTGTTGCCATGGATGGGGAAATAGAATAAATATCTCGTGAATGATGTTAACGTGTACACAGAAGCTTAAGACACTTGTCTCTGTGGAATTCGGGCTGCTCCCACCTGGAGAGCGTATCGCCACGAGCGCAGCACCACCAACTGGTTGGGTTGGGTTTTTTTGGGGGGCGAGGCCGGGGGTACGGGGGAAGGGGAGGGGAGGGAGGGGGGCTGACTTGGGAAACCTTGCTGTTCAATGTGGTGATGGTAGACAGCGGGATTGCTCCCCTGTTCTTGCCGACTTCTTAACAACCGTGGGATTTTTACGTGCGTCACAAAGCGCACGTGTCGTCAGACTTGCTTTAAGTCCACTCCCCGTCTGATGAACCCGACGTTCGGTTCGATTTTCCGGTCTAACTAGAAAGAAATGGCGAGGCCCGGGATTCGAACCCGGGTCACTCACCCATTCAAATTCAATTTGTTTTATTTATTGTTTTTTAACTATGATAAACTATGATAAAAACTGCTTGTAGGGGAAGACGGGGCAAAAAGCGCATGGGCGGGTAAGAAGCCCACCCCAATTATCTCATGAAATAAAGAAAATTTCAGTCAAATTTGCCCATGAGACGAATGCTAGACATTAACGCTCGTCTCATGGGCAAAATGAGACTGAAATTTACTTCATTTCATGAGATAATTGGGGTGGGCTTCTTACCCGCCCATGCGCTTTTTACCCCGTCTTCCCCTAAGCACAATTAAAAAAAAATAAGAGCGCTTGAAGAAAATGTGATTACATTTTTTTTTTCTTAATTTTAAAAAAAACCCAACCAGTTTGGAAAAAACATGATTTTTTTTTTTTTAACATGGTAAAACTGATCGAAAAAGGAATTGTAGAAGAATTGTTGAGTAATGAATAATAGGAGTTCTAGAAAGAAAAAAAAATCATAAAACGTTCTACGCTGAATTTGTCACGTTGACATGTAACTGCTAATCAGAGCGCTCCATCTTTAAAAAAAAGAAGGAATAAGCTACCCAGTTTTACATAAAATATTCATGTTCATCTACCACGGGTGGCAGTCTTAACAGACTGGTGACACCCGCGATGTCATACTCTGGGATTTTTTTAAAATAATAACTCTTCCTTTATTTTTTTTATTATTTTTTTTTAAAGCATTCTGAGTTTAGCAATTAGATGTCAACAATGAATACCGAGAGGCGGGGTCTTTTTGTACAAATAGGTCCCCCCACCTTCTGGAAGTTCTGTGCTTGTAACTTCCTGTTATCTGTCACTCTCTTTCACTCTGCCTTTTCCCTTTGCTTACTGCCATCTGCTGTCTCTCTGCCTTAAAGGGACACCCTGACGGATGAGGTTTTTTTTGCAAGAAACACGTCGAGATCACCAGAAAGACAGCCTTTTCAAGGATCGGAACATTCGCTTTGCTCTGGTTTCCTGGAAATCAAACTGTCAAAACGGCGATTCCTCCTTGGCGGAGTTGCCGGAGTGAGAAGCCATTTTGGACGGGGTAGGTGGAGGCCACGTAGTGGTTGAAGCTTTTTCTTCTTTGTAGTTCAGTAAAAAAAAAAAGGGGGGAGCTATTTCCTTTGTTGTGAGCAAAACTCCTTTTGGTAAACTATAAAATAGCTATAAAAATAAAAATAAAAAAAGGCTTGTATTGTGGAAATTTCGTGCAAACGATTTGGTCTGACTCAGGCGGCCATTCTTTCACTGAAAGAATCTGACTTCCAGCACCTCCGCCAAGGAGGAATCGCCGATTTGATGGTTTGATTTCTAGGAAACCAGAGCAAAGTGAGTGTTGCGATCTCTGTATAAAGGGCGTTTTCCTGGTGATCTCGACGTGTTTCTTGCAAAAGAACTCATCCGTCAGGGTGCCCCTTTAATGGTCCATTATCCAGCCTTTGTTCTAGAAATATTTGCAAAGATTTTCTCCAGCCGAAAACGGACATGCTGGGCCAAACTATTTCTTAGTTAGGCGTATGACTGCAGCATGACGCATCTGCGCTCATATGAGAGGAGGCTATTTGAGTGATCGAATAACAAGAAAAAGAAGAAGAGGAAGGAGGAGGAGGAGGGGGAGGAGGAGGGGGGAGGAGGAGGAGAAGAAGAAGAAGAAGAACAACAACAACAACAACAACAAGAAGAAATGCATAAATAAGTATACACTATGGAGTATCTGGACTGTAAGATAATGACTAGTTAAATAATGGCAACAAGAACGACGATGAAGACAATGACAGTGACGAGGAAGAGGATGAGAATACCATCACAGGGCCTACATGAATTATCTATATGTCCATCTTATCATTTCCCATTTGTTGTGATCCTGTTGTTTGAATGTTGTCCGATCTTATCATATCTATGTATCTATTCTTCTATCGATTCATCAGGTGCATGATCTCTCTCTCTCTCTCTCTCTCTCTCTCTCTCTCTCTCTCTCTCTCTCTCTCTCTCTCTCTCTCTCTCTCTCTCTCTCTCTCTCTCTCTTGTTATACTTTTTATCTATCTATCTATCTACCGGACCCCCTCCCCCCACTCTCTCTCTCTCTCTCTCTCTCTCTCTCTCTCTCTCTCTCTCTCTCTCTCTCCTCTCTCTCTCTCTCTCTCTCTCTCTTGTTATACTTTTTATCTATCTATCTATCTACCGGACCCCCTCCCCCACTCTCTCTCTCTCTCTCATACTAATATAAAAAATGTCCCCCTTGACAAAAATGATTGCATAATGTCATTGTCAGTAAAATCATTCTGAAACGTCTCTCTCTCTCTCTCTCTCTCTCTCTCTCTCTCTCTCTCTCTCTCTCTCTCTCTCTCTCTCTCTCTCTCTTGTTATATTTTTTATCTATCTATATATCTACCGGACCCCCACTCCCTCTCTCTCTCTCTCTCTCTCTCTCTCTCTCTCTCTCTCTCTCTCTCTCTCTCTCTCTCTCTCTCTCTCTCTCTCTCTCTCTCTCTCTCTCTCTCTCATACTAATATAAAAATGTCCCCCTTGACAAAAAGACTGTATAATGTCATTGTCAGTAAAATCATTCTGAAACGTCTCTCTCTCTCTCTCTCTCTCTCTCTCTCTCTCTCTCTCTCTCTCTCTCTCTCTCTCTCTCTCTCTCTCTCTCTCTCTCTCTCTCTCTCTCTCTCTCTCTCTCTCTCTCTCTCTCTCTCTCTCTCTCTCTCTCTCTCTCTCTCTCTCTTGTTATATTTTTATCTATCTATATATCTACCGGACCCCCTCTCCCACTCTCTGTCTCTCTCTGTCTCTCTCTCTCTCTCTCTCTCTCTCTCTCTCTCTCTCTCTCTCTCTCTCTCTCTCTCTCTCTCTCTCTCTCTCTCTCTCTCTCTCTCTCTCTCTCTCTCATACTAATATAAAAATGTCCCCCTTGACAAAAAGACTGTATAATGTCATTGTCAGTAAAATCATTTTGAAACGTCTCTCTCTCTCTCTCTCTCTCTCTCTCTCTCTCTCTCTCTCTCTCTCTCTCTCTCTCTCTCTCTTGTTATATTTTTATCTATCTATATATCTACCGGACCCCCTCTCCCACACTCTCTCTCTCTCTCTGTCTCTCTCTGTCTCTCTCTGTCTCTCTCTCTCTCTCTCTCTCTCTCTCTTCTCTCTCTCTCTCTCTCTCTCTCTCTTGTTATATTTTTATCTATCTATATATCTACCGGACCCCCTCTCCCACTCTCTGTCTCTCTCTGTCTCTCTCTGTCTCTCTCTGTCTCTCTCTCTCTCTCTCTCTCTCTCTTGTTATATTTTTATCTATCTATATATCTACCGGACCCCCTCTCCCACTCTCTGTCTCTCTCTGTCTCTCTCTGTCTCTCTCTCTCTGTCTCTCTCTCTCTCTCTCTCTCTCTCTCTCTCTCTCTCTCTCTCTCTCTCTCTCTCTCTCTCTCTTGTTATATTTTTATCTATCTATATATCTACCGGACCCCCTCTCCCACTCTCTGTCTCTCTCTCTCTCTCTCTCTCTCTCTCTCTCTCTCTCTCTCTCTCTCTCTCTCTCTCTCTCTCTATCTCTCTCTCTCTCTCTCTCTCTCTCTCTCTCTCTCTCTCTCTTGTTATATTTTTATCTATCTATATATCTACCGGACCCCCTCTCCCACTCTCTCTCTCTCTCT
>CM065702.1:30039582-30119582 GCA_017654935.2 Phymorhynchus buccinoides
CGTGCATAGACTTACTTCCTGGTCCGTTTTCGGAGTTAGATGTCATTATATATGTAGAGAGAGAGACAGAGACAGAGACAGAGAGAGTGAATACCAGGTAGACAACCAAACATATCTAGAGAGGGAGGGGGTGGGGGGCATCCTCGCATGAACAAAAACTGTACGTACATAGACTTACTTCCTGGTCCGTTTTCAGAGTTAGATGTAATTATATATGTACCAGAATATTGATACCGTCATCAACATTCTTTTCGCGTGAAACCCCAAAGGTAATGTCGCAATAGCAAATAAAACAAGACTGGTAGTACCTTCCGGCTTTCACCGGAGAAGAATGAGCAACTTAGGACGCGGATTTGACCGCCAGGGGGGCAATCAAACCAGTAGGGGCTTAGCGCGTGATATTCTTAGTTGGGCGTAGTGAGATCTCTCTCTCTCTCTCTCTCTCTCTCTCTCTCTCTCTCTCTCTCTCTCTCTCTCTCTCTCTCTCTCTCTCTCTCTCTCTCTCTCTCTCTCTCTCTCTCTCTCTCTCTCTCTCTCACTACTTTGATTATTCGCATAATTGTTTTATTATTTCCTCAACGGCAACTCAGCGAGCCTGCGCTGGAGATGTGGCAAATTCTGACTGACCCTGGGGAGAAATTTCCCCCCGTCCTAAATCTGAAGAAGGGCAGGTCCTCGGTGGTAAGTTACCCCGACCTCCCCTATCTGCAAGTCTATGGTAAGTTACCCCCGACCTCCCCCTATCAGAAAATCTGTTTGTAACTTACCCCAATCTCCCCTATTGGGGGAGAAATTTCCCCCCGTCCTAAATCTGAAGAATGGCAGGTCGTCGGTGGTAAGTTAACCCAACCTCCCCTATCTGCAAGTGTGTGGCAACTGGTAAGTTACTCTGACCTCCCCTATCAGCAAGTCTATGGTAAGTTACCCCAACCTCACCTATCAGAAAATGTGTTTGTGTCTTACCCCAATCTCCGATCGATCCCCTATTGGCAATTTTGCTGTAAACTAAAACTATCCAGACCTGATCCCTATCAGCAAGTTTGTAGTAAGTTACCGCGACCTCCCCATATCAGCTAGTTTGTGATTTTAAATTATCCCAATCCCCCCTAGTAAGGCGGTGCTAAGTTACCCTGGCTTCCCCTATTAGCTAGTGTGTGGTGTTACATTATCTTGGCCTCCCCTATCAGCGCATCTTTGGTAAACTACCCGAACCTCCCCTGTTAGCAAGTCTGTGTGGTGAATTACCCCCCCCCCCCCCCCCCCCCCAAACTCCTCTATCATCAAGTTTATAGTAAGTTACCCCAACCTCACCTATCACCGAGTTTGTGGTGAGTTACCCCAACCTCACTTATCAGCAAGTTTATGATAAGTTACCCCGATGATTTTCGCTATCGGCAAGTCTGTGGTAAGTTACGCAACCTCCCCTATCATCTGCATGTGTGTGGTAAGCTACCCTGACCTCCCCTATCATCTGCATGTGTGTGGTAAGTTACCCTGACCTCCCCTATCATCTGCATGTGTGTGGTAAGTTAGCCTGACCTCCCCTATCACCTGCATGTATGTGGTAAGTTACCCTGACCTCCCCTATCATCTGCATGTATGTGGTAAGTTACCCTGACCTCCCCTATCATCTGCATGTGTGTGGTAAGTTACCCTGACCTCCCCTATCACCAAGTTCGTGGTAAGTACCTTCTTCTTCTTCTTCGGTCGCTCAGGCAGTTTCCTGTCAATTATGAGCGTAGATGCGTCATGCTGCCGTCATACGCGCGCCTAACTAAGAAACAGTTAGGCCCAGCAAGTCCGACTTCGGCTGGAGGAAATGTTTTTGAAAGTGTGTCGTGGGAAAAAAGGCAGGAAAAGGCAGGAGAATGAATCGGTAGAAAGATAGTAGATGACAGCAAGCAAAGGGAAAAGGCAGAGTCAAAGAGAGTGACAGATTAGAGGAAGTTACAAGCACAGAGCTTCCAGAAGGTTTGGGAACTATTTATGCAAAAGACCCCCCCCCCCCCCGGTATCCCCACGGTGGGGGGGGGGGGGGGGGGGCGTAAGTACCAAATCTGTGGTAAACCACGATCTTCCTTCTAATAGTCAAAAAGTTACATTCTTTAATATAAAAACAATTAATTACCATAAAGGCCTGCCAATTTCTATATAAAACCACTACCAGTGATGATGATAAAAAGTGATGACGATAATGATGATGATTAAAATGGCGAGGTTGGAGGTTTGATGGAGAAGAGGAAGAAGAAAAGGGGTGAAAGAAAGGGGAGGGGGCGGGAGGGGATAACAAGGACATTTGAAGAGAAGAAGGAGAAGTGTGAGGGAAACATGCTACAAACTTTGCAACTGAATATAACGTTAATGATGTGCGAGATGGTTATGATCATGACTAGGCCTACTGTGTTGATAATGATAATGCGTAGGGTATATACAGTTGTAACGAGTTGAATGACGAAAACTAATCAAATGCATGGTTACAACTATGATGGGAATTACAGATTATGATAAGAATGAGAAGGAAACTGAAATCGTGCGCGCGCACGTGCAAACACACACACACACACACACACACACACACACATATGCGCCTGCACACACATACAGACAGACACTGAGTCTCGCACATAGGGGAAGACGGGGTAAAAAGCGCATGGGCGGGTAAGAAGCCCACCCCAATTATCTCATGAAATAAAGAAAATTTCAGTCAAATTTGCCCATGAGACGAAATGCTAGACATTAACGCTCGTCTCATGGGCAACATGAGACTGAAATTTTCAATTTCATGAGATAATTGGGGTGGGCTTCTTACCCGCCCATGCGCTTTTTACCCCGTCTTCCTCTAGGGCCTACAGAGAGACAGACGGACAGACTGACACGCTTGCACACGCATACACAGAGAGAGAGAGAGAGAGGGGGGGGGGGGGGGGTATGTGCGCGTGTGTCTCTGTGTTGCAACACAACAACAACAGAGAGAAAGACTGAGAGCGGTTTTTGCAAAAGATATGAAAGGGCGAAATGGCACTCCCATTTTTTCCCCATGACACAAAGGGCCAAAATGCAGTCATTTTTTCATCTTCAAATGGGGAGAGAGAGAGAGAGAGAGAGAGAGAGAGAGAGAGAGAGAGAGAGAGAGAGAGAGAGGCCTAAGGAGAAAAATAATGTTTTAAATGCACATTGGCATAGAGATTTTGGAAGGGGGGGGGGGGGGGGGGGGGGGGGTCACGGGAGGGGGTCACAATGTAAGCTTTCTTTACCATTTTTTAAATTTATTTTTTACATTTGTCTGTTTATTACAGAATTTGGATGTTTCTGATCTTTCCTACGGAGATCTCGTCTCGCTGCTTCGTGATCTGGGTTTTCACCGGAAGTCGTCACCGGAAGACTCTGACTCCGTGCTTGAAGAATCACTGCAGGCAGACCTTGAAGAGTTTCGGGCCCTTTTGGATAAGGATGGCACATCCAAATATAGCCATTTAAAAGTTAAATGAGGGTACCGTGAAGGGGGGGGGGGGGGGGGGGGGGTGAGGGACTATTTAGGTGGCACTTTTGAATGTCAAAAGAAAACAACAACAACTAAGCCTATAAAACATAGGTGAAGACGGGGTAAAAAGCCCGGTGGGCGGGTAAGAAGCCCACGCCAATTATGATTTTTTTTAAAACTGAAGTTCAGTTTCTGGTAATATAAAAAAAACCACTGAAATAGTAATCTAGCACCCATGTAGGGTAAGACGGGGTAAAAAGCCCATGGGCGGGTAAGAAGCCCATGCCAATTATCTCATGAAAAAACCCAAATTTCAGTCACATTTTGCCCATGAGATGAGTGTTAATGTTTAGCATTCGTCTCATGGGCAAATTTAACTGAAATTTGCTTTATTTCATGGCATGGGCTTCTTACCCGCCCATGGGCTTTTTACCCCGTCTTAGTCATAAGCCTAGTAGGGAGTAGGAGAAAAAAGAAATGGGGAAGGGGGTGTCTTTGTTCTTCGATCTAAGTGACGCTTTGTAACTGTACTGTGTGAAGCAAAGATCGCATCGATGATGCTGGTAGATGCAACGGTCCTAAATAAAATGGCCGATTCTACAGGTTGATCAGTGGTAACTTGACTATTATCTTGATGACGATAGTTATTATGCTCTCTGCTTCCGTTTCCTGTACTGTGCATGATGTCATTTAGAACCACAGAACAATGCTCCTTTGTGCTTTAAAAATTTGTTCTCTCTCTCTCTCTCTCTCTCTCTCTCTCTCTCTCTCTCTCTCTCTCTCTCTCTGGTGATGATGGTGGTGATGGTGGTAGTAACAGTAATAGTATAGTAGGAGTAGTAATGGTAGTAGAAGAAGTAAATTGTAGTGAAAGAGGTGTTTTTCATTTATTTATTTGTTTGTTTGTTTGTTTATTCGGCTGGTTAGTTTTCTGATCTGTTTGTTTTTATTGCTGATGTTGATGCTCTGCCTACCATGTCGTTGCTATAAATTATTACTGTTATTCGTTGTTGTTTCTGTTGGCGATTTTCCTGTGTCTCAATGTTCATTTATAGTATTAGTTATGTATTGCATGCTTAGAACCAAGGACAGAATGGAAGACTAGGCCCAGCCTAAATTCTTATCCTTGTAAAATAAAAGTGTCTGAAGTCTCTCTCTCTCTCTCTCTCTCTCTCTCTCTCTCTCTCTCTCTCTCTCTCTCTCTCTCTCTCTCTCTCTCTCTCTCTCTCTCTCTCTCTCTCTCTCTCTCTCTCTCTCTTAGTGATGTGCAGTTGTTCTTTTTTCTCTCTTCCCCATTATCCTGCCGGTTGTATTGTGGTCTATAGCCAAAATGCAATTAACCAGTTCAGTGCTCTCTCTCTCTCTCTCTCTTCTCTCTCTCTCTCGTCTCTCTCTCTCTCTTCTCTCGATCTCTCTCTCTCTCCGTCTCTCTCTCTCTCTCTCTCTCTCTCCTCTCTCTCTAGTGATGTGCAGTTGTTCTTTTTTCTCTCTTCCCCATTACCCTGCCGGTTGTATTGTGGTCTATCTAAACCAGTTCAGTGCTCTCTCTCTCTCTCTCTCTCTCCATCTCTCCCTCTCTCTCTCTCTCTCTCTCTCTCTTCTCTCTCTCTCCTCTCTGCCTTCTCTCTCTCTCTCTCTCTCTCTCTTAGTGATGTGCAGTTGTTCTTTTTTCTCTCTTCCAGTACCCTGCCGGTTGTATTGTGGTCTCTAGCCTCTCTCTCTCAGTCTCTCTCTCTCTCTCTCTCTCTCTTCTCTCTCTCTCTCTCTCTCTCTCTCTCTCTCTTCGTGATGTGCAGTTGTTCTTTTTTTTCTCTTCCCCTTTACCCTGCCGGTTGTATTGTGGTCTATAGCCAAAATGCAATAAACCAGTTCAGTGCTCTCTCTCTCTCTCTCTCTCTCTCTCTCTCTCTCTCTCTCTCTCTTTTTTCTCTCTCTCTTGTCAGGGGATAACCTATGTCTCTCTCTCTCTCTCTCTCTCTCTCTCTTCTCTCTCTCTCTCTCTGTCTCTCTCTCTCTCTCTCTCTCTCTCTGTCAGGGGATAACCTAGTAAGAAAACAAGAGAAGATGATGTTCATTTTGTGTTATTAGTAGAACTTAAGAAAACGGTACATTTTGCAAAAGTTCTACAAACATCCAAACCAGTTTCGTTTTTAGTATACTCTTTGCTTCTACGAATGAGAAAACTGTAAGAAACCTGTCGATGTATGTATCTATATAAAGCTTTACGTTTACGATCAGTTATGATATGAGATATACATTAATTTGTTAATATTATTATCATCAGTTGTATATGATGTTTTGTTTATCCTGTACCCCCTTCATGAGGGGCAAAGGCCTAAATGAATACATCATTGCCATTGTCTCTTTTCAAGGCATGTGTGTGTCGAGAGAGAGAGGATGGAGGAGAGGTACACAACTTTGATTACTTTGATTAAGATTTCTAACTTCGACCAAGGCAGATTTCGGTCTTGTGTCTTGGTTGATAGGTCTACTACAGTGGAACCTCCCTGATAATAAGACCTCAAAAAATCATCCAAAACGTTACAATAATATCTGTATTCATAAAAATTCGGGACTTTCCTGGCGTTGCACTGCCTCCGGGCATTGCCTCCAGGATCCGTTCCCACCATCCCGGAGGACGTTAAACATATTTTTCCTCTTCATCTAAAATGAGGTCTTATGAGGGAGGTAATTTTAATGTGTAGGTCTTATGTGGGGGGGAGTCTTATAAGGGAGGTTCCACTGTAGTACTACCTTGTTCAAAACTTGAATTATGTCATGGTTCCGCGGAATCGGCAATATCACAGATTCGGCACGGCATATAGAGTACTTACAGGTCTGCGCGTTGGTTGGGTACCCCTCCTTGAAATCGTAGAGAAATCACGTCATGCTTGCATCATTTTGAGGGGTACGCCACTCCCTTGGTACTCTATATTATAATAACAACAACAACAAATGTTTGACAAATAAACCGATGTTTTAGGTCACTCACGGTTTCCTTTGTGACTGATGTTGGGTGTAATGCGCGAATGAACTGCAACTGATTAGACTCTCTCTCTCTCTCTCTCTCTCTCTCTCTCTCTCTCTCTCTCTCTCTCTCTCTCTCTCTCTCTCTCTCTCTCTCTCTCTCTCTCTCTCTCTCTCTCTCTCTCTCTCTCTCTCTCTCTCTCTCTCTCTCTCTCTCTCTCTCTCTCTCTCTCTCTCTCTCTCTCTCTCTCTCTCTCTCTCTCTCTCTCTCTCTCTCTCTCTCTCTCTCTCTCTCTCTCTCTCTCTCTCTCTCTCTCTCTCTGTTCTCTTTTCTCTTTCTCAATGCTCGTGTGTACATCAGTATGTATATGTATTGGAATGTGTGTGTGTGTGTGTGTGTGTGTGTGTGTGTGTGTGTGTTTCTTTTTTTCTCTGAGTGTCGCTCATTTTCCCTACTTTTTCTTTCCATCTTTTTCATAGATCCATATAATTAATATCTCTTGACAGAGAAACACACAATGTATATACTCGCACAAATAGAAATACGCACACACGCACGCACATACACTCATACAGGCACACACACTCACGCACACCAAAGACGATTCTTTGCACACACACACGTGTGCGCACACACACACGCACACACACACACTGACACACACACACACACACACACACACACACACACACACACACACCTATGCAAACCCACAATTATTATTTTTATCATAACGACTCTGAAACACGCCGTACTTTATTATTCATCCATAATTATCATTCTTCGTAACAAAACTCTTTTAACTAGAAATGCACTGTGACAGTGAAACCCGGGTAGACCATTGCATAACAAGGTCAAAGGTCAAGTAGCTTCAAAATATCTTCCACAGCATTCTTTGAGTGATGCCGAACGAAAATGTATATGGTTGCATCGGTTGTGACAAATGGTTTTCATGAAACAGACTCAAGGTCAAATGCCAAGGTCAAGGTCATATGCCAAAATCAAGGTCAAATGCCAAGGTCAAGGGGCTTCAAATGTCACAACAGCGTTATCTATGTCATGATGATCAAGAATATATAAGGTTATGTGGATGTACGGCCAATATTGTTCGAACTATAGCCATTGCTAAAAGAGACTATAGTTCAAAGATCAAGGTCATAAATGTGAACATGACTTCGCACTGTATGGCCTACATGACCTTGACCCAGTCTACCAACCTGCCTAATTTGAAGCCTGTAACTGAAAAAAATGTGAAAGATATAGCTGAAACACTTGGATCTGGCCGTGTAACAATACACTACCGTGGCCCCCTCCCCCTTTCTCTGTCAACAGCATAGGCTACTTGGTACTGTGTGTGTGTGTGTGTGTGTGTGTGTGTGTGTGTGTGTGTGTGTGTGTGTGTGTGTGCGTGTGCGTGTGCGTGTGCGTGCGTGTGCGTGTGCGTACGTGCGCGTGTGCGTGTGCGTGCGTACACTAGTACGGGCTTGCATCAGTGTGTACGTGCGTGCGTGTGCGTATGTATGTGCGTGTATGCCGTGCACGCGTGTGTGTGCATGTGAGCGGCGTGTGGAAGTGTGTGAGTGAGTATGCCAGTGTGTGTGAGTGTGTGTCACGGTGTCAGTGTGTGTGTGTGTGTCCCCTGTAAACCCTTACGCTGGAAACGAGGATCTAGCAAGAGAGAGAGAGAGAGAGAGAGAGAGAGAGAGAGAGAGAGAGAGAGAGAGAGAGAGAGAGAGAGAGAGAGAGAGAGAGAGAGAGAGAGAGAGAGAGAGAGAGAGAGAGAGAGAGAGAGAGAGTGCCAGAGAGAGAGAGAGAGAGAGAGAGAGAGAGAGAGAGAGAGAGTGCATGTGCGCTCTCTCTCTCTCTGTCAGTCTCTCTCTCTCTCTCTCTCTCTCTGTCAGTGTGTGTGTGTGTGTGTAGTGTCACGTGTGTGTACCGGCCGTGTATGTGTGTGCAAGCCTGCAGTCTTTGTGTGTTACCGTATGTGTCTGTGATGATGCATCACTGCTAGTGTTAAAGTGTAGGCCTATGCCTGCGCATGCGATTCGGGCACCCTCTCTCATCTATCTCTCAGGGGTGGTCATTAAATCGTTTAAAAGGGGCAATTCGGATCCGGTGTAATAAGACCACATGCGTCCTATTAATAAAATAATAAAAACTTGTAGTGGCCGCGAGGCCTAGGCTATTTAAAGCCAGTCCCTATTTATACCTATGCCTACCTGTTTAATTTATTGACACCGGGTGGGAAGTGTACCCGATTTAATCAAAAGCAGTTCAGTAGCTGCAGCGGTGACAGGGAACATGTTCTTTATTTACACTGACAGATAGTCAGGAAAAATATATAAAGACAAGGCGGTCAGTTGTAGTTTCCCCCCTGTTTTCATTGAATTGGGAGAACCACTGCAAAGGGCCAAATCGAAGAAATCTGGAACTTAGACCCCCTGTGACATTCTGACATTCCCAGCTGATCGAAGACGAGGTTGAGCAGACGAAATATGACCTCTGACATCTGTCGGCTCGTGCTCCCAAAACTGGCTTCCGGTGACGTAATTTCAAGAATTTTATAAAGTTTTAGCATCGTAACGTGATTCCAACTGTCTGGAGTGAAGACCAGGCGATTATTATCACATCGAAGCAGGCAGTTCCGTCTCCTTTTCGTTAGATCGATCGTAATTTGCTCTTAATCCAAACCAGGAAATCGTTTCAAACACCTGCTTATCGATGCGCATGCTCACATATACGCCATATTAGAATTGTGAGGAATTTGTGCGAGAAGCAGTGTAGTAAACATCAGTGCTAAAGCCCTGATTGTTTCAAGCAAGTGCGGCCTGTCAGGTCCGGTAGGTGCGTTCTTTCTCTGTGGGTGCTTCCATATGTTAAAAACTTATCAGATTTGCATGATATTCCCCACTCTAGCGCATTGTTTTGATTGGAACTTACCCCAAAAAGTGGGCTATCCTTGCAGAAGACGACCTCACAGTCGCTCAGTTTCTGGGTTTTGCAGACGACAACATTAGGGGGCCTAGTTGATTAGTTTTGATTTGAGAGTCTACAACAAGCCCAGAGCATACTTATTCTGCTTTTTTTCCCACACACACACCTCCCCCCGTCCAGTTTGCGTTTAAAATTCTGGCAAAGTAATTCGATATTCCAAGATTTCATTGTTTGTACAGTTAAAGGATCATTTTATTATTATTCATCCTGTTGATGGTAAAAATCCTTTCAAATTGATTATCAGCATACAGCCTTATAATTCGACAGAGGCTGGCGTTATGGTCCGTAACCAGCATTCTCCAGGTTACAGTTACGGGGCTCAATTACTGAATTAGGCCCTAAGGGACGCACAAATTATGCGCAAGTGTCTCGAAAAACTAGGCTAACATGAACTCTTACCAATTCATGTTCCTCTAACCCTATACCTAAGTCTAACCCAATTCCTTAAAGTTAAATCTTAGCGAACATGAAACTTTGATGCGTTAAATATACAGACCTCCTTATAAGATTAAGACCGTCAAAAATCATCCAAAATGAGGTCTTAACGACTTAAGCAGTTAAGGGAGGGGTCTTATTATAAGGGAGGTAGTTTTAATACTTACAAAGAAGGGCAATGTCTCAGAGAAATAGGTCTTATGTGGGAGGGAATCTTATAATGGGAGGTCTTATAAGGGAGGTTCTACTGTATATGGAATAAGAAAATGCATTTGATGACGGAAAATCTGACTAGGAGTAGGACTCCTAGTGTAGGAGTATTAGTTTCTCTATTACTTTTCCTGAACATGGTCCAAGTGTTGTAACAACCCCGTAACCATAGGCACTGTGTTTTATTTATTATTGTAGTTTAGAGAAAACGTGTGTGTGTGTGAGACAGAGAGAGAGAAAGAGAACGTTGTGTGCAATCTTCGTGTTTATTTTACTTTCTAATGATTCACACACACACGCATGCACACACACACACACACACACACACACACACACACACACACACACACACACACACACACACACACACACACATTTAAAACTTAGTTTTAAAACTTTGCCATTCATTTCATGTACTTGTAGATCTACAAGCCCTTATGATCAATATTATGATCGTGGGTCTTTCACTAACTACTAAGTTTCAGTCTCAAAATATTTTTTTTTAATTCTTTTTTTTAGTCACAGAGACTGAAATTTGGGTTGCTCCCACCAGGAGAGTGCGTTGCCACTAGTACAGCGTCACCCATTTTTGCCATGCTATGTGAGTTTGTCACTTTGTGTCATCCATCCCACCGGCACAACACAGCTTACTCCTACCAAATAGTGGGCTTTAACGTGTGTGCAAAATCTTGCGCATATGTTGGCACACAGGACCTCGGTTTTAAGTCTCATCCGAAGGACTAGGAAATAGGACTAAAGTGTTGTTCCCAAGGACAGAACACCACTGACGGAACTGGGTTCGAACCCCCACACACGCAAACCCGTTGGGTTACGAGCCGGTGACTGACCAACTGAGCCATGGCACCTCCCTATTATAATTTGTTTTCTTTTTTTAAAGGACATTTCATTCTTTATCTTAATCATTGGTGCTACAGGTGTTTCATTTTAAAAACAGAGAATTGCACTGTTTATAACAATTAACATATTTTAACGCTGGGTAGAAGTCTAGGAGGAATAGAACTCTAGGTGTGCAGCCACCGACGTACACATGACCTATTTTGTCCAGGCTCCCTGTCCCTGACCAAGTTTGAACTCACAGTTTCATTTATTTGTTGGTGAGTGCTCACAAGCACTGAAGCAGGAGAGAGAGAGAGAGAGAGTGGAGGGGCTGGGGTATATGTTCCCCACATGTATTTAATTTTATGTTTTCTAATGTCAGTAATGATATCTTGTTCTTACAATGTCAAAGTTCTTTTTTATGTTTTAATCTTGTGTGTCTCCTTTTTCTTCTTTCTTAAACCTGTTGGTTTTTATGTCTGTAATGGAGCCTCACGAGGGACAGGCGTCACTTTTTAAAAATGAATTAAATTATTATTATTATTATTATTATTATTCTCCTAATCTCACCTGTAGTGTCATTTATGATGAGGGAAATAAGTTTAATAACAAAATGGCTAAAATGATGTACAGTCAAATAACTTATTAACAAATTTAGGATCTTTCCAAGTATTTTATTTTTATCACTCTGGATCAGTGGACGTTTTTTTAAATTATTAAAAGAGAACTTGTACAAGTTGTAGTACAGGAAGGGAAAATAATTTTATCCTGGTTGCGCGTGAGATGCTTCAAATATTCTTCTTATAAAAAAAAAGAAGCTAATCCAGCCCCTGGCTTTGCTTGCTTTTCCTTGTTGGTGGTGCGTGCTCACAAGCAGGATGGGAAATGCGATACTTCAGTTTTGTGTTCTACCAGTGGTGTCCATGAATACAATGTAATTGTAACAATATATTCTGTAATTGTAACAATATATTCTGTAATTGTAACAATATATTCTTCTGTAATTGTAACAATATATATTCTGTAACACAACAGATTGTTTACAGTGTACCAGTGTAAGTAATTCTTGCTTCTTTACTTTCTAATGATTCACACACACACGCATGCACACACACACACACACACACACACACACACACACACACACACACACACACACACACACACACACATTTAAAACTTAGTTTTAAAACTTTGCCATTCATTTCATGTACTTGTAGATCTACAAGCCCTTATGATCAATATTATGATCGTGGGTCTTTCACTAACTACTAAGTTTCAGTCTCAAAATATTTTTTTTTAATTCTTTTTTTTAGTCACAGAGACTGAAATTTGGGTTGCTCCCACCAGGAGAGTGCGTTGCCACTAGTACAGCGTCACCCATTTTTGCCATGCTATGTGAGTTTGTCACTTTGTGTCATCCATCCCACCGGCACAACACAGCTTACTCCTACCAAATAGTGGGCTTTAACGTGTGTGCAAAATCTTGCGCATATGTTGGCACACAGGACCTCGGTTTTAAGTCTCATCCGAAGGACTAGGAAATAGGACTAAAGTGTTGTTCCCAAGGACAGAACACCACTGACGGAACTGGGTTCGAACCCCCACACACGCAAACCCGTTGGGTTACGAGCCGGTGACTGACCAACTGAGCCATGGCACCTCCCTATTATAATTTGTTTTCTTTTTTTAAAGGACATTTCATTCTTTATCTTAATCATTGGTGCTACAGGTGTTTCATTTTAAAAACAGAGAATTGCACTGTTTATAACAATTAACATATTTTAACGCTGGGTAGAAGTCTAGGAGGAATAGAACTCTAGGTGTGCAGCCACCGACGTACACATGACCTATTTTGTCCAGGCTCCCTGTCCCTGACCAAGTTTGAACTCACAGTTTCATTTATTTGAGAGAGAGGAGAGAGAGAGAGAGAGAGTGGAGGGGCTGGGGTATATGTTCCCCACATGTATTTAATTTTATGTTTTCTAATGTCAGTAATGATATCTTGTTCTTACAATGTCAAAGTTCTTTTTTATGTTTTAATCTTGTATGTCTCCTTTTTCTTCTTTCTTAAACCTGTTGGTTTTTATGTCTGTAATGGAGCCTCACGAGGGACAGGCGTCACTTTTTAAAAATGAATTAAATTATTATTATTATTATTATTATTATTCTCCTAATCTCACCTGTAGTGTCATTTATGATGAGGGAAATAAGTTTAATAACAAAATGGCTAAAATGATGTACAGTCAAATAACTTATTAACAAATTTAGGATCTTTCCAAGTATTTTATTTTTATCACTCTGGATCAGTGGACGTTTTTTTAAATTATTAAAAGAGAACTTGTACAAGTTGTAGTACAGGAAGGGAAAATAATTTTATCCTGGTTGCGCGTGAGATGCTTCAAATATTCTTCTTATAAAAAAAAAGAAGCTAATCCAGCCCCTGGCTTTGCTTGCTTTTCCTTGTTGGTGGTGCGTGCTCACAAGCAGGATGGGAAATGCGATACTTCAGTTTTGTGTTCTACCAGTGGTGTCCATGAATACAATGTAATTGTAACAATATATTCTGTAATTGTAACAATATATTCTGTAATTGTAACAATATATTCTGTAATTGTAACAATATATATTCTGTAACACAACAGATGGTTTACAGTGTACCAGTGTAAGTAATTCTTGCTTCTTTGGACACCCCCCCCCTCTCCCCCCCCCCCCCCCCCTCCCCCCCCCGACTACAATTTATCAGTGTTAGCAATTGTTGATTCTTTGGAATCCCCCCATATAAATCGCTAGTAACAAATAGTAATTAAGCTTAGTTTGAATAAAATATTGCCTTAAAATTGATTTTAATGTTTTTTTGGTTGTTGTTTTTCCTAACAGAATATTTGGGCGCAATTAGAAAATAGACATGTTGGTTGAGACGATGGAACTATCATTTAATCTTCATGTTTATATCACAGTTAAAGTTTGAATACCTGAAGTGAATGTTGTTGGGTTTTGTTTTCCTTGTTGGATGAAATTGAAAGTACCGTATTTTTCAGACTATATAGTATAAGAAACTTATTTGTATTTATAAGGCGCACCCCCCAAATTTATTTGCCCCAAACTTCAGATTTTGTTACTCTATTTTCTTACTATTCTATTAGTCATATTATAACTTATAAGGCGCAGGGGTCTGAGTCTGGGGAAAAAGTATCGGCTTATAGTCAGAAAAATATGGTAGTTCTAATAGTAGTTGTAATAGTAGTACATGTAGTAGGAGTTCTGCAGTCAGTGACCCGAGTAAGTGTTTTCTTTCAAGTTAGAACAATCCCAGCCATGAGAAGTTCAATCTTCTTTTAATTAAATGCACTCCATAATTTTCTGTCAATGGGCGCATATTGAACTAGTTGAATAAGATTGCAAAAGTATGACTAACTAAATTTGACTTCAGTTTGACTTCAGTTACTTGCATAACAAAATCTGCTGATTGTCCGTTTTAACATTATGACACTAAGTTCTGACTAAGCATAGATCTTTTTGCTCTTTTGTTTTAGGCAGCGATTCCTTAACCCCTCTACTGCCAGAGGAAAACAGATGATAAAGTATCGATTTGCTTATTATAAAATTTAAAAGAGACACGTTAGACTCATTCTGAGAAAATGGTCTAGAGATATAATATTTTTCCTGACTTGTCTAAGCCAAAAGCCATCATTCCAGGGCTATGGCATCAAAAGTTATGACATCATCAATGACATCATACAGCACATAGTACTACAGTAGTAGACATGGGACTGGGCAGGCAAGGGGTTAACCATTAAGTTGGAATGAGTCAGACATCTTATATATTATATATATCTGGTGGCTTGATCTTTATCTAAGGATTGCACAGAATCTACCTGTAGCCTTTTTGCAAGGACCCTGCAATTATGACATCATTAGTTTCTTGAGAAAAGCTGACGTTGGACTAGTTTAGGTACCTAAAATGTGTTTTTTTCTAAAGCCCTTTGTGCAGTTTTGCACCTGTGTGATTGGACATGGGATACAGGATAGGGGGGGGGGGGGGGGGGGGGGCAGAAAGATTGAGAGAGAGAATAATCAACTTTCCGGTGCGTGCAAGTATGGGTGTAAATCAGTATGTGAGCATTTTATTTTGTTTCAAGCATTACAAAATAAGAATGGAAAATAAAAAGATTGCTCTGATTCATCAATTATTTTGACGTTTTCCCCACAAAAAATTCATTCGTTCATCAATTTTAACACAAGCCAAAGCTTTTGGACTATGATTATGTGTTGAGGTAAACCAGCCATAAACTAATAGCTTTTGTATTCTACTGAGGTATTTCTTTAGAAAAGAAAGGTATGTCAACAACATTAACAATGACTTATGAAAACATTAATTTAAGGAAAAGATAAGTGTTGTTTGTCAGTGTCACGATTAGCATAATTAACAAGTTATTTACTTAACGGACATATTTGTTCTTTGCTTGCATATTTGTTTGTGTGAATGATAATGGGATTCTGTGAGTATGTGTGGTGTCTGTGAGTGTGTGTGCGAATGTCTGTGCATGTTTGGACTAATGCGTGTGTGAATGTGATTGTGAGCAACCCTTTCTTTTTTTTATATAATGTCTATAATTATGTTCTGCATGTGTTTTGCTTGCGCGTGTGTGTGCGTGTATGTATTGTTATATGCCTTTTATTCATTTTTAATTTTCTAGTGATATTGTAAAGTTAAGCGCACAGAGCTTAAACTTATGCGCAATATAAATCTTAATAAAAAAAAAAATAAAAAAAATATTACTGGAGAGCAAATGAAAGAATTTGATACTTTAAAATACAGTGTCTTGATGTCTGCACACAAATCGTAAGGTTATTCCCGCAGTTAAAGAACCCCCAAACAACAACATGATTTGGTAAATGCTGTCTGTGTTGTCTGCTATTTTTCTGCCAGTGGTCTATCACAAATGAATAGACAACATTATGATTATACAGTAGAACCTCCCTTATAAGACCTCCCATTATAAAACTCCCTCCCATATAAGACCTATGTCTCTGAGACATTGCCCTTCTTTGTAAGTATTAAAATCACTTCCCATATAAGACCCCTCCCTTATAAGACCTCGTTTAGGATGTTTTTTGAAGGTCTTATAAGGGAGGTTCCACTGTATACAAGATGGTGCATCTGCATGACGAAACTAGACATAATCAAATGTTTGCATCAACTGAGATTGTGCTTTTACTTTTAGAAGATGTAGAACATTTATGATTCGTAGAAAAGACAACAACATAGAAATTTGCTTTTGAATACAGTTTTTGCTCGTTTTTGTTGTTGTTGTTGTTCCCTGGCTTAAAGACTCCAGGGATCATCCCCAGCCGAAGCACTTGAACACTATGGTACAAATGCATCAGCTAGGGATGAGAACATTCCGTGTGTGACCGTTTTTTATTACCCCGCCACAGGGCAGCCACACTCCGACTTCTGAGGATTTTAGACTGATGATGTTCAAGGCTAGGAGCTTGTCATGGCTTAAAGCAATCCCCACATAACCATGCACAACATAACATCATTTTGATGTAGCTTTGGTGTTCTAGCTTATTGGTCTGACAGCCTCATGCCGAGGCATGCTTGTTTTGATTTTAGTCATTTGGAATGAATTTCGACATGCAACTGCAAGATACAGTGTACATTGTTTGCAGAAATCTTGCGTAGAACTATTGGCCACTGCAACGACCACCTTTTGCATGAGTGAATGCCCTTGGTGGGCGGGGGAAGATGCTTGAGTACTGACCAAACAAGGGAATAACTCGCCAATAACCCTATTTGAGGCCACTGAATGGCTGCCTTTTGCAAGAGTGAATGCCCTTTTAGATACTGACTGACTGACCAACAAGGGCTTAACTCTTGCCGTCAAGGGCGTTAATAACCCTAGTTGCAGTGGCCAATAGAACTAGAAGTAGAAGAGAGACTTTTGGGCTCTTTGTTTCTATTGATTTTGGTTTTTAAAAACAATAAATAAGCAAGGAAATCATTTGAATGTTTATTTTATTATTTGGATATCGGTACAATAAATTAAAAATGGAAATAAGTATGCTTTAAAGTAAAATAGCAAATGGATATTTTCAGGGTTGACTTTAAAAAAATGTTTTTGATACTTTTTCTTATAAACATGCTAGCTGTAAGATTTTCTCATGCTCTGTCACCTGTCAATGCATTCCTGTATTCTTAACTCACTTGACCTTATTGTCAACAGGCTTTTGAAGAGAAGTGTGGGGGCTATAAATAATTTTTGTATAATGTATTTAAGGAACAGAGGAGGATCTTGCTGTCTATGGCTAGTATTAGTATTACAAACACAAGTGGAACCTGTGGTTTTCAAGTTGTCACGAAAATAGGATTTATGGTTTATTGGCCTTGTCGGTGTTTGCGTCTTTATATAGTGTTCTGCAAGGCGTATTTAACCCTTTCACCGCCAATGTTGCATTTTAGCACCACACTGATTTAACATCCACGCTACTAAAAGGCATGAAAGTTGGATCAGTTATCCAATATCCTTATGTTGTTAATTTTTCTTGTTTACTTCATGTTTGCTTTTATGAGTTTTGATCATAATTTTTTTAAAAATTATATTGTGTACCACTGTATTTTAAAGGCTGTTTTAGTTGCCTTGGTGCTTTGCCCGTCGAAGGTTGAAGAAATAAACCGAAATATCGCGCTATTTTATCAGTGTTTTTTGGGTTTTTTACATTGATGTTAATTTTGGGAGATAAGGAAAGGATTTATTTGACGCATGTCATTGGGGGGTTCACAGTACTGCAGATGCCAACTTTTTGTTACCTAGGTAGGCTTGGTTGAAATTTTTGGCTGAAAAATGGTTGGCGGCGAAAGGATTACGTTCCCTTTTTAGGCTGTTATATGTTAGCATGCTGAGACTTGAAATTGTGTGATGTTGAAGTACAAAGTACTTTGAGAGTGTTATCAATGATTATGTGTACCAACACAGCATTAATTCGTTCTTGGTTGTTCGTTGCATCTCAACCGACAAGAAGGAAGTAACTAGTTTTTCGAGTGCACACGCATTGCTTTAACGGCAGAAACAGTGACAAATGCTCTGAAAACGGACAAACACGTGGCAGGGTGCTTGGCAGTGAATGTCTTTGCATTTGGTGGGAGTGTAGAGTGGTGTCTTGGGTGAATGTTTTCGCCCATGGTGCTAGAAGAGTTAACAAATCTGTACTGTATTTTAATAAATTGTTCAAAAAAATTTTGCAGATGAAAACTTTGAAGACCTTTAAACATTGTCCAAAATAAGGTCTTAAAAAAAGAATGGGAGGGAGTTGTATAACTATGAGGGAGGTAATTTTAATACTTACAAAGAAGGGCAATGTCTCAGAGAAGTAGGTTTTAAATGGGAGGGAGTCTTATAACGGGGGGTCTTATAAGGGAGGTTCCACTGTACTTTGAGAGTGTTTTCAATGATTATGTGTTCCAACACAGCATTAGCAAATCTGTATTTGTAGGGGCGCATTGTGAGTATGCATGAAGCCTGAATTTAGGCAGTTCTTCTTCTTCTTCTGCGTTACCAGGCCATATGGCCATAATGGGCAAGGTACGTATGTATCCGGTTTTCAGTTTTCACTGGGCTCCCCGCTAGCGTACAGCCGATACATTCCATTTTCGATGGAGCTCAAAGGAGAAAAATTATTTGGAAGATTTTTTTGAAAAAAGGCAGGAAAATGGGCCAATAAGTCAGAAAGATAGTAGATGACAGTAAGCAAAGGGAAAAGGTAGAGTCAAAGGTTGTGCTTTTACTTTTTTGGGGAAAGTGGGGGAACTATTTTTCTGCCCGACAATTTGTCAGGCGCAGGCGCTGGTAGAAGAGAGTAGCAGATTAGAGGAAGTTACGAGCACAGAACTTCCAGAAAGTGGGGGAACTATTTTTCTGCCCGACAATTTGTCAGGCGCAGGCGCTGGTAGAAGAGAGTAGCAGATTAGAGCAAGTTACGAGCACAGAACTTCCAGAAAGTGGGGGAACTATTGTTACTAAAGACACCCCCCCCCCCCCCCCCAGTATCCCCACGGGCACGAGCTGGCTGGGTCACTAAAGCTCAAACACCCTGCAGTAGCTTAGGCCCTTTATCAGATGGAACCGACCCCCCTTTTTTCAGTCTTTTTTTTCTCCTGAGGGTGCCACTGCCAGAATGATCATATGATTGTGGGCCCCAAAGAGAAGAAGAAGAAGAAGGGAGAGGAGGTAGTTCAATACAGGTTTATAACGTTAAGGCAGTGGTTTGCCTGAATTGAAGAGAATCCAGTTTCACAAGATATACTTTTTTGAGTGGACTGCGGATAATGAGCAGAAAATAAAAATTCATGCAAAGGTTTGCGTCATCACACGCACCCTTACTAAATCGTTACCACTTTTGCAGATGAAAACTATGAAGGTATCAATAAGTCATAAGATTTACTCCCGTACCACACAGCAGTTTTCATTTGTAGGGGTTGAATGACAAGTTTCTAGTTGTTTTCAAGGTAAAGCTTACTAATCATATAGTAATAATCCAACTGTCCGTGTGTGTGTGTGTGTGTGTGTGTGTGTGTCTGAAACATGAAACGGGCCTTATAACTCCGCCGTTTTTCGACCGAATCGCTTCAAATTTGTTATGAGCCCTAACGGGGCGATGGCAACGGCAACCGAGGTGGCCGTATCATTTGCGCGGTTTCGCAAATGCGCAAAACGCACATCCGCCGGCCTCTCGGCGCCCGTATCTCTTCTGGGCCGATTGCCTTCGAATTTGGCAGGTAGATGACCGGGGACGGTGACTATCAGTGTGCCAAACCGCAAGCGAATCGGTTCAGAAACGCGCGCGCTATACCACTCCGCCGTTTCTTAACCGAATCGCTTCAAATTTGCTGTACTCAGCGTTACCAGTACTTGGCGTTACCGTTACTAGGCATTACCGTTACTAGGCGTTACTGGTACTCGGCGTTGCGTTGCGCTAGTATGTATTACTTACTGAGCAGCTGAAATAGTAATTTACTCTTTCAGCTGCTCAGAAAATGGAAAAGTGCTATTTGCAGTCTTGTACTTTGAAGAAAAAAAAGTTTGCGCAATAGAGCTTTTGCCATGAGTGTTCGTTCTCTATACGTTCGTTCGACTACTAATCTGCCCGCGCTCGTTCTGCCTGAGTTACGCTGACCTTTCTAAATTCAACTCAATGAAGTTCAAGGTCGCTGACACGCAGCAAATGCCCTATTAATCTCATGAATTACTTTGATTCATTGACTTTGACTATTTTCTTTCCTCTCTCTTTTTCTCGCCACAACTGTTCTAGTTACTGTTAGAAGTTGGCCTTTGGATACTGACCTTTCTTCTTCTTCTGCATTCCCAGGCCATATGGCCATAATGGGTAAGGTACATATGTGTCCGGTTTTCAGTTTTCACTGGTCTCCCTGCTGCATACAGCCAACACATTCCGATTTCGGAGGAGCTCAAGGGAGAAAAATTATTTGGAAGAATTTTTAGAGAAAAGGCAGGAGAATGGGCCAATAAGTCAGAAAGATAGTAAATGATAGAAAGCAAAGGTAAAAGGCAGAGTCAAAGAGAGTGGCAGATTAGAGGAAGTTACAAGGATAGAACTTCCAGAAGGTGGGGGAACTATTTTTATGAAAGATCCCCCGGTATCCCCGCGGGGAGACTGATCTTTCAAATCTTATTCTGACTTACTGTCTTTCTTTTGTTTCAGAACGTTTCTCCGAAAAAGTTTTGAGACTCATCCTATGCCCCCGCTTCCAATCTTAGGCCCAGATTGTGCTACAAACAAACTTGTCACTGTTTGGAGTTTCCTCTTCATCCTGGCGGTGCTCAATGACCCAAATCGACGACGCTTTAGTCCATAGGTGGCGCCTGCTCTGTCTCCGCCCCTTCTTCCCCGAAGGGGTGCTGCTGCCTGCCACCTGCCACCTCTGTATCCCGCGTCTGTGACTTGAATAAGTAGGTAAGCCTTTCACCACCCAGCCGCATGTTTCAACGTGATTCAGGGGACACGGCTGTGATTTTATTTCAGTCACTCGCCTTGGCTTCAGGCTATGTCAAACCAATTCACATAGGCTAGAACACCAATGCTGCATCAAAAAAGTTGTTATGCTATGCATAGTTATGCATGGGTTGTCTTTGTCTATGATGATCTACTAGCATAACATCATCAGTCTCCCAAATCCCCCGAAGACAAGAGTGTGGCTGCCCACGAGGTGGGGTAATCGAAAACGGTCACACACGTAATGTTCTCATCCCTAGCTGATGCACTTCTGCCTTAGTGTTCAAGTGCTTCAGCTGTTCGGAATGATCCCAGGAGTCTTTTAGCCAGGGTACCTCAACAACATTTCAACATTTCAGTGACTGACAGTGACATGACAGCGGCATTAGGAGGATGCCATTGTCGATCATGCCCCTCCTGAGCAGACCTGGGAACCCGAAGGACAAACCCTGGGAAAACTCAACTCCTAGGGGCTATTTTTGCCATTAGAAGATTGTTGATTTAACCCTTTGCGCACTGCCCAATTGCCCTGCACTCGCCTGCAGGTTCTGAGACAGAGGTACTACATGTAGTTTTAATACAAAGCACACACAAAAAATGACAATGAAGTGCTTGCAAAGTCGCCAACGAGTTTAGCGATCATTCCCACACAAATAGCTTCAGAATAAACGCATTTTTAGTCATTTGATAGTTTCTAGATTGATAAGGAAAGTAAATGGGGGTCTCTGCGCGACAGTTTGTCGGGCGCAGGGCGGAATAAGTTACGGGTGATTTTCCTTCAATCACAGGGAGTGACAGTGACACTGGGAGATAAACCAATCATCGGTCATGTCACTTCATGATTGAATGATGATTGTTCTGCCACAGACAGTGACAGTGGCACTGGGAGAAATTCAGAAAGCAATCGTCGGTCATGCCACTTCATGACTGAATGATGATTTTTCTGCCACTGGTCATGTCACTTCATGATTTTCATGATGATTGTTCTGCCACAGACAGTGACAGTGGCACTGGGAGAAATTCAGAAAGCAATCGTCGGTCATGTCACTTCATGACTGAATGATGATTTTTCTACCACTGGTCATGTCACTTCATGATTTTCATGATGATTGTTCTGCCACAGACAGTGACAGTGGCACTGGGAGAAATTCAGAAAGCAATCGTCGGTCATGCCACTTCATGACTGAATGATGATTTTTCTGCCACTGGTCATGTCACTTCATGATTTTCATGATGATTGTTCTGCCACAGACAGTGACAGTGGCACTGGGAGAAATTCAGAAAGCAATCGTCGGTCATGCCACTTCATGACTGAATGATGATTTTTCTGCCACTGGTCATGTCACTTCATGATTTTCATGATGATTGTTCTGCCACAGTGACAGTGGCACTAGGAGAAATTCAGAAAGCAATCATCGGTCATGTCACTTCATGACTGAATGATGATTTTTCTGCCACTGGTCATGTCACTTCATGATTTTCATGATGATGTTTCTGCCACAGACAGTGACTGTGGCACTGGGAGAAAGCAGCTGGTGGCCATGCATTATTTCATGATGATGTTTCTGCCACAGACAGTGACTGTGGCACTGGGAGAAAGCAGCTGGTGGCCATGCATTATTTCATGATGATGTTTCTGCCACAGACAGTGACTGTGGCACTGGGAGAAAGCAGCTGGTGGCCATGCATTATTTCATGATGATGTTTCTGCCACAGACAGTGACTGTGGCACTGGGAGAAAGCAGCTGGTGGCCATGCATTATTTCATGATGATGTTTCTGCCACAGACAGTGACTGTGGCACTGGGAGAAAGCAGCTGGTGGCCATGCATTATTTCATGATGATGTTTCTGCCACAGACAGTGACTGTGGCACTGGGAGAAAGCAGCTGGTGGCCATGCATTATTTCATGATGATGTTTCTGCCACAGACAGTGACTGTGGCACTGGGAGAAAGCAGCTGGTGGCCATGCATTATTTCATGATGATGTTTCTGCCACAGACAGTGACTGTGGCACTGGGAGAGAGCAGCTGGTGGCCATGCTTGATTTCATGATGATTTTCCTTCATTCACAGACAGTGACGGTGGCACTGGGAGAAAGCAGCTGGTGGCCATGCATTATTTCATGATGATGTTTCTGCCACAGACAGTGACTGTGGCACTGGGAGAAAGCAGCTGGTGGCCATGCTTGATTTCATGATGATTTTCCTTCAATCACAGACAGTGACGGTGGCACTGGGAGAAAGCAGCTGGTGGCCATGCATTATTTCATGATGATGTTTCTGCCACAGACAGTGACTGTGGCACTGGGAGAGAGCAGCTGGTGGCCATGCTTGATTTCATGATGATTTTCCTTCAATCACATACAGTGACGGTGGCACTGGGAGAGAGCAGCTGGTGACCATGCTTGATTTCATGATGATTTTCCTTCAATCACAGACAGTGATGGTGGCACTGGGAGAGAGCAGCTGGTGACCATGCTTGATTTCATGATGATTTTCCTTCAATCACAGACAGTGACGGTGGCACTGGGAGAGAGCAGCTGGTGACCATGCTTGATTTCATGATGATTTTCCTTCAATCACAGACAGTGACGGTGGCACTGGGAGAAAGCAGCTGGTGGCCATGCTTGATTTCATGATGATTTTCCTTCATTCACAGACAGTGACGGTGGCACTGGGAGAGAGCAGCTGGTGGCCATGCCCCTCCTGCCCAGACCGGGGAACCTAAAGGACCCTCAGGTGGCCGGCCTCTTCAACGGAGACGACCCAGAGAAGGTCTACACCGACCTCCGTGAGATCGGCCATGGCAGCTTCGGGGCTGTCTACTTTGTGAGTTTCAGCGGAATCGGTGATATACCGAGGATTGAAAAGTTATACCCCCCCCCGTGGGGATACCGGGGGGTCGTCTTTTGTATAAATAGTTCCCCCACCTTCTGGAAGTTCTGTGCTTGTAACTTCCTCTAGTATGTCGCTCTCTTTGACTCTGCCTTTTCCCTTTGCTTGCTGTCATCTACTATCTTTCTGGCCCATTCTCCTGCCTTTTTTCAAGGAACACTTTCAAACAGATTTTCTCCAGCCGAAGTCGGACATTCTGTGCCTAATTATTTCTTACTTAGGCGCATAACGGCAGCATGACGCATCTGCGCTCATAATTGACAGGAAACTGAGCGATCGAAGAAGACGAAGAAGAAGAAGAAAAGTTATAGGGCAAACTGTCCTGAGGCAAGAGAAATCAATAGGGCAATGTCCTAGCTCTGGCAGAAATCGATAAGACAAAGTGAGTCAGTGTTAAAAATGTAATCATACCTTTGTCCTGACAGGGGAGAACATAATAGGACATTTTCCATGTTAATAGGTCAATGGCCTATGACCGGGTCCTCGGGACATCACTGACTGGAATGTAGTTGTTGGTTTTTTTTGCATTGAAATGTTCCTAAAACACAGCTTTATGTATGGTAAGAAAGGCAAAAACAGAAAAATAGAATTAACCGAGAAATGCAGGGGGGGTGGCACATCTTTACCTTTACCTACTTTTTCACTAGGGGAGATAACTAACCAAGCAGAATGATAGAATCTGCGCAACTGTGCTCGTTGACTCGTTGAGCGAAGGTTCAGCGACAAATCTGATTTTTTGTGGGTTCGATTTTTGTGACATGGTCGTAAAAATCGGAAAGCTAGAGGTCGTTAATCGGGTAGTGGAGGTGGTCGCTGATGAGAAGATACTAATATAGTAAAACCGATCGGTCACTGAAAATCAGGTTGGAAAGCGGAGGTGGTCGCTGAACAGAAGGTCGTATTATTATTAGGTATTATTAGGTATTAGGTACTTTATAGTCACAGAGGCGTCTCTGTGAAATTCGGGTTGCTCCCACCTGGAGAGCGCGTCACAGCCAGAGGTGCGCCACCCAGTTTTATTTTTTGTGCATACGATTTTTGTGTGACTGATGAGGAAGGAAAGGGGTGGGGGTGGGGTAAATTTTAACCAAGCGACAACTTTTTCATTGCCACTGGGTTTAATGTGTGCTAAGTGCATGGGCACACAGGACCTTGGTTTATCGTCTCATCCGAAAGACTCCACGTTCAGACCGTAAGGCCTAGTGCAGAGTGAGAGGAAAAATCACCTGTATGAGGGAGGGAGTACTGTACCAAGCTTCAGATTTCCTCTTCCTGCCTTGGATAGGAAAATTATGCGATGGTCTCCAGTTCGTCGTCTTCTTCTTCTTCGATCGCTCAGGCAGTTTCCTGTCAATTATGAGTGCAGATGTGTCATGCTGCCGTTATGCGCCTAACTAAGAAATAGTTAGGCCCAGCAAGTCCGACTTAGGCTGGAGGAAATCTTTTTGAAAGCGTTTCGTGAAAAAAAGGCAGGAGAATGGACCGGGTAAGGCAGAAAGATAGTAGATGACAGTAAGCGTTGGGAAAAGGCAGAGTCAAAGAGAGTGACAGATTAGAGGAAGTTACAAGCACAGAACTTCCAGAAGGTGGGGGAACTATTTATGCAAAAGACCACACGGCATCCGCATGGGGGGTTGTCTCCAGTTCGATTTGAATTGCATGTTTGTGAAAAGACATTAGTACAGTGGAACCTCCCTTATAAGACCTTCAAAAGTCATCCAATATGAGGTCTTATAAGGGAGGGGTCTTATAAGGGAGGGGTCTTATAAGGGAGGTAATTTCAATGCTTGCAAAGAAGAGCAATGTCTCAGAGAAGTAGGTCTTATGTGGGAGAGAGTCTTATAATGGGAAGTCTTATAAGGGAGGTTCCACTGTATTTGTAATATGAATTTTGGTTGTTTTTTTCTTCCCATTATGACACAGGCTCGCCATGTTCAGACGAAGGAAGTGGTTGCCATCAAGAAGATGTCTTACAGCGGCAAAGGATCTCAGGATGTAAGTGCTCATGTTGTTTATTCTTTTTTTAATTTGTTAATTTTATTTTATTTTTATATAGTGTTGCATTTCTTTGTTTCACCATTGTGTTTGTAGTTTGATCTTAGTTGTATAATTATTAGGTATTAGGTAATTTATTGTTACAGAGGTGTCTCTCTGAAATTCGGGTTGCTGGAGAGCGCATCGCAGCCTGAGGCGCGCCACCCAATTTATAAAAAAAATCTGGTGAGAAAGGAAAGAGGGTAAATTTTGTCCAAATGACAACTGTTTCGTTGCCACTGGGTTTAACGTGTGCTAAGTAGATGTAGGTAGCTATGGATCTTTCAGCTTCCCTGTCTCCCATATGCTTGATTTGTCTTTATGGATTCTAGAGCAAGTGTTGTTGTTTTTTAAGAGCTGATAAGTTTTAAGGACATGGCCTCCCCCCCCCCGTGGGGATACCGGGGGGTCTTTTGTAAAAGTAATTTCCCCACCTTCTGGAAGTTCTGTGCTTGTAACTTCCTCTAATCTGCCACTCTCTTTGACTCTGCCTTTTCCCTTTGCTTTCTATCATCTACTATCTTTCTGACTTATTGGCCATTTTCCTGCCTTTTAAAAAAAACCCAAATCTTCCAAATATTGTTTTCTCCTTTGAGCTCCTCCGAAATCAGAATGTGTCGCAGCGGGGAGACCAGTGAAAACTGAAATCCGGACACGTATGTACCTTACCCATTATGGCTATATGGCCTGGGAACAAAGAAAAAGAAGAAGAGAAGAAGGCCATGGCAGAGGGGGGGGAGGTGGAAGATGAGAATAGGGACATGGCATCGGGTTAATTCTCAAGGATGCAAGGGTTTTTGACTAAGTTGAAAAATTGGTTCATATTTAAAATATGCACATTGGTTCCTTTTTTTCTTTTTGTCTTTCATGTAGTAAGATAAAAAAAACCAACATGTGCCATATTTTAGTTTTTACTTAACTCCTTGACTGGCACCAACGTATCACGCACTGACCTGATGACATCACTGATGATGTCATCAGATGAAGAGGAATAATAACCCTGAGATGCTGACTTTTGCTGTAACACAGTCAAGAGAGTAATACTAATATCCCCAGACCATTTTGCCAGATTGGCTCTATCAGTTGTCTTTTTCATGACGTGATGATTTGCCCCATTATTTTTTCTTTCATTTTCTCTGGCAGTCAAGGGGTTAACCGTTTGACTGCCGGAGAAAAAAAATTGAAATAAATAAAAGTTGTCAAATGGAAAAGACAACTGTCAGAGTCAATCTGACAAAGTGGGCTGGGGATATAACCCGTCTGACCATTTAAAAAAAAATTGTTCTAGAGTTATTCCCCATCATCTGATGACGTCATCAGTGGCGTCATCAAGCCTGTACGTGGTAACGTTATATGGCAGTCAAGGGGTTAAGGACCAGTTTTTTGTGTTTATGTTCTATGCGTTACTATAAAAACAAATTGCAATATTGTTTTCTTTACAGAAATGGCAAGACATCATCAAAGAAGTTCGTTTTCTGGGTGACCTGAAGCACGAGAACATGATAGAATACAAAGGCTGTTACCTCAAAGATCATACGGCTTGGGTGAGTTGTATTGTATTGTGTTGTGTTGTATTGGGTGACCTGAAGCACGAGAACATGATAGAATACAAAGGCTGTTACCTCAAAGATCATACGGCTTGGGTGAGTTGTATTGCATTGTGTTGTGTTGTATTGGGTGACCTGAAGCACGAGAACATGATAGAATACAAAGGCTGTTACCTCAAAGATCATACGGCTTGGGTGAGTTGTATTGTATTGTGTTGTATTGTATTGGGTGACCTGAAGCACGAGAACATGATAGAATACAAAGGCTGTTACCTCAAAGATCATACGGCTTGGGTGAGTTGTATTGCATTGTATTGTGTTGTGTTGTACTTTGGGTGATCTGAATCACGAGAACATGATAGAATACAAAGGCTGTTACCTCAAAGATCATATGGCTTGGGTGAGTTGTATTGTATTGTATTGTATTATATTGGGTGACCTGAAGCACGAGAACATGATAGAATACAAAGGCTGTTACCTCAAAGATCATACGGCTTGGGTGAGTTGTATTGTATTGTGTTGTGTTTGTATTGGGTGACCTGAAGCACGAGAACATGATAGAATACAAAGGCTGTTACCTCAAAGATCATACGGCTTGGGTGAGTTGTATTGTATTGTGTTGTGTTGTATTGGGTGACCTGAAGCACGAGAACATGATAGAATACAAAGGCTGTTACCTCAAAGATCATACGGCTTGGGTGAGTTGTATTGTATTGTGTTGTGTTGTATTGGGTGACCTGAAGCACGAGAACATGATAGAATACAAAGGCTGTTACCTCAAAGATCATACGGCTTGGGTGAGTTGTATTGCATTGTGTTGTGTTGTATTGGGTGACCTGAAGCACGAGAACATGATAGAATACAAAGGCTGTTACCTCAAAGATCATACGGCTTGGGTGAGTTGTATTGTATTGTGTTGTGTTGTATTGGGTGACCTGAAGCACGAGAACATGATAGAATACAAAGGCTGTTACCTCAAAGATCATACGGCTTGGGTGAGTTGTATTGTATTGTGTTGTGTTGTATTGGGTGACCTGAAGCACGAGAACATGATAGAATACAAAGGCTGTTACCTCAAAGATCATACGGCTTGGGTGAGTTGTATTGTATTGTATTGTATTGTATTATATTGGGTGACCTGAAGCACGAGAACATGATAGAATACAAAGGCTGTTACCTCAAAGATCATACGGCTTGGGTGAGTTGTATTGTGTTGTGTTGTATTGTATTGGGTGACCTGAAGCACGAGAACATGATAGAATACAAAGGCTGTTACCTCAAAGATCATACGGCTTGGGTGAGTTGTATTGTATTGTGTTGTGTTGTATTGGGTGACCTGAAGCACGAGAACATGATAGAATACAAAGGCTGTTACCTCAAAGATCATACGGCTTGGGTGAGTTGTATTGTATTGTGTTGTGTTGTATTGGGTGACCTGAAGCACGAGAACATGATAGAATACAAAGGCTGTTACCTCAAAGATCATACGGCTTGGGTGAGTTGTATTGTATTGTGTTGTGTTGTATTGGGTGACCTGAAGCACGAGAACATGATAGAATACAAAGGCTGTTACCTCAAAGATCATACGGTTTGGGTGAGTTGTATTGTATTGTGTTGTGTTGTATTGGGTGACCTGAAGCACGAGAACATGATAGAATACAAAGGCTGTTACCTCAAAGATCATACGGCTTGGGTGAGTTGTATTGTATTGTATTGTGTTGTGTTGTTATTCTTTGGGGGACTTTCATTACGAGAACACCATAGAATACCAGGCCTGTTTACCCCTTACACAAGTCTCGAGTAGTCTGGATTGCTGAAATGAGTAGTGTTGGTGCCAAATGTGTAGATTTATTCATTAAACCTTCAAATATTGTTCACTGAAAATGAGTAGTAATCAAGACTTAAAGAGCATTATTTTCAGTTTTGAAGAGTAGTAGAGGTCCAAATTGAGTAGAACACTACTTGAAAAGAGTAGAGTAAACAGGTCTGCTGAATACAAAGGCTGTTATACCTCAAAGATCATACAGCTTGGGTGAGTCGTATTGTATTGTATTGTATTGTATTGTGTTGTATTGTATTGGGTGACCTGAAGCACGAAAATATGATAGAATACAAAGGCTGTTACCTCAAAGATCATACAGCTGCACACCATACCTTGGTCACTTATAAACTCGCTTCGCTCCCTTAGACCACACTTTTGCCTCTGACTTTGCTGTTGTAGTGGTTTGCTGTGAGGTAATGAATCGGTGTAGAAAGTTTTTCTATATAAAGTCTATATATAAAAAAGTCAAATCTACCACTTCCCTATGTCTAAACCTGAAGTAAAAAAACGTAATCTTCTTTCATTTGTCCTTTTATTTATCTATGTTTTGTTTGTGTGTATGGCTGGAGTGATTTGTGAGTATTTTTTTGAATAATTCAAAATTGTTTAAGATGCGAATGAGTTAATGGTATTTTTGGGCTGAAAAATGGCTGGTGGTCAAAGGGTTAAAAGTGGTACACTACAACAAAAGAAGAGATAAGAACTTTGGATCGGTTTATACTGGTGACGAGTTCTAAAAAAGTAGGCATGAACTAAAAAGCAATGGTCAACCTAGCTTGCCAATTTGACCGCCAGGTGGCAACCAACTCAATAGGGGCTTATCTCGTAATATCTTTAGTTGGGGGTAGAGAAAGAGCGAGAGGGAGGGAGGGACTCCTCTCCCTCTCTCTCTCTCTTTATCCCCAACTAAAAGCATAGAGATGGTTAGCCCCACTCGAGCGTTATGCCACCTGGCGGTCAAAACAGCCAGCTAAGTCGCTCATTGGAACCAGGTGCTGTGGAGCAATCCAGTGAACATGACTTTGCTCTTTTGCCTTGCAGTTGGTGATGGAGTATTGCCTGGGCTCGGCCTCCGATATTGTGGAAGGTAAGACGGTACACGTAGCCGGCTGTAATGGAAGCAGTGCAGTCTTGTCTTGTACTTTAGACTCATCTCATCACATAGTTACTAACCATTCCCCCCCCCCAGCCGCCCCTCATTTGTTTACAAAATGGCAAGGGAAAAAAGAAGAAGAAAACAATGTAAAATCCCTCAATCTCATCACATAGTTACTAACCATTCTGAATTTCCCGGATTGTTTTCCGTTTCCAGCCGCCATTCTGCATTTCCGATTATGACAATGAATTTCCGGATTCCAAAATGGCAAGGGAAAAAAGAAGAAGAAAACAATGTAAAATCCATGTGGAAGTCTACATGCGTGCCGTTTCCACAGCCATTCCAAATGCCAATCCAACATTTATTATCTGCACGGACACCATAATCTTGTGCATGTGCGGTAAGATGATGGTTCTGCTTTCTGAACATGGCGTCAAACAATGCCGCGAAGTTGCGTCGAGTTTACCAAAGTTTGTTTCTCGGTATAGAGAACAATTTCCCATCAACGATGTGTCCCACGAAGAGGATAGATACGCTTTCTGCACTGTGTGCCGAAACAACTTCAAAATTTCTTATGGGGATCTACAATAACATTGCTGTTCACGAGAAGCTTGTGCCTTGAAACTGAAAGCAGAAGTCTTCGGTTGTGAAAACGATTGTGATGACGTAGTCATGATAAAGTGCTTCGATGCTAAAACGGCACAATCAGTGGGGAACCGTTTTATTCGGATTGTGTAAGACAATGTTTTCTTGTCAGGAGATGAAGGCTTTGTTTCTTTATATAAAAAAAATGCTTCAGCTTCAGGGGACTGCAATCCCTGACGCCTACTCTCTGGGGAGGGGGGTCAACCCCCTTCCCAAACCCACCCACCCCTTTTCTAGATTTTGATTCTGGAAAGTTGGCAGCTATGCTCATAGTCTGCTTCTTTCAGTTTTATGAAATTTATCCTTGGCTTGATCATAATTATTATTATTATTTGAACATTCAGCACGCCTAATCAATTTAATGCCCTAGGCGTTTACAATATAAAAATATAATATACACATATAACACCACATATAAAAATATTTAACATATAGCATAAAGAATGGGAAATCAAAATTACACAAACACCCAAAGACGGTCAGACAAACAAACAGACACAGAATTACACACACGCGCGCGCGCACACTCACGTACATACACACGCGGACACACACTCGCACAGATAATTATGTGCGCTCACCAAGCGCAGACGTTCACTCTCAGACATGCACACACCAAGTCATGAAGGAAGGGATAAGTAGGAAACAGATAAGTTTTGTGAAAATCCTATCCCTTTCCCGAGAGTGGCTGAATGTTGCTTTCCAGCGACAATTTTTGGTGCGGAGAATTTGAGGGGGCGCGTTAAGCACGAGATCGTAGAATGGAATGGATTTGTGCACTTGCTTCTTTTAGTTCGCCATGTATTGTATCATTTTTGAATTGTCGAATGCATTTTCTGGTGATTTTGCCCACAGAGTGGTAGAGAAGTTAATTGTTATGCTGTAAAAACTGACCTGAAATGATTATTACACTGCATTTCCTATGTAAAATGTGTCGGATGAAGGCCAGAAAGTACTATCACGCTTTAAAAAAAAAAATTCCGGTAAAGGTCAAGATGTGCCCCCCCCCTACATTTCTCGGTTAATTCCATTTTTCCGTTTTTGTCTTTCTTACCAAACTTGAAGCTGTATTTTATGAACATTTTCAGCTAATTATCTTTGTTCAATAATTAATTGCAGTCATGATAAAGGCCATTATCTAATAGACCCCCCCCCCCCCCCCCCCCCCTATGTAGTGCAGTACACCGCAGCATTTGTCACAGTCGTGGTTCATTACGTTTTTCCGTCTTATAGGGGGGGGGGGTAGGGTTAGGGTTATTATTTCCAAAAAGATAATTAGCTGAAAAGGTTAATACAATACAGCTTTATGTTTGGTAAGAAAGGGAAAAATGGAATTAACCGAGAAATGCAGGGGGGAGGGGCACATCTTTACCTTTGCCAAAATTCCTTTTTGTGACAGTACTTTGTGGCTTTCAGTACTTTGTGGCTTTCACCCTATGGTTGTGAGACTGTGTGTGGCTCAGCAAGCAATCCTCCTGAAGCTTCATGTTGCTAACCATGTCATGGTTTATGTCTTTGACCATTCCAGTTCACAAGAAGCCGCTGAAGGAAGTGGAAATCTCCGCCATCTGTCAGGGGGCGCTACAAGGCTTGGTCTATCTGCACAGTAAGGAGAAGATCCACCGAGACATCAAGGCGGGAAATATACTGCTGACTGAAGATGGCACCGTCAAATTAGGTGGGTGATTAAAAAACGCTCTCAGCATCAAAGCTAAACAAGTTTTTATTTTTATTTTTGTAATTAAACAGGCTTTATCCTCCAAAGTCGGAGTGTGGCTGCCCATGTGGTGGGGTGATCAAAAACGGTCACACGCGCAATGTTCTATATCCCTAACTGGTGCATTTGTACCACAGTGTTCAAGTGCTTTGGCTGTTGGGGTGATCCCTGGAGTCTTTAAGCCAGGGTAAGAAAACGAACAACAAACAGGCTTTAGCCTTTTGCATTCACATAATGCTACAGAAAAAACCACCTTCTAGTGTTCAAGTACTTTCACACATTTTTTGTGTAGAAAATCTTTTCTCCTTCTTCTTCGATCGCTCAGACAGTTTCCTGCCAATTATGAGCGCGGATGCATCATGCTGACGTTATGCGCCTAACTAAGAAATATAGGCCCAGCAAGTCCGACTTCGGCTGGAGGAAATCTTTTTGAAAGTGTGTCTTGGGGAAAAAAAAGGCAGGAGAATGGATCGGTAAGGCAGAAAGATAGTAGTAGATGACAGTAAGCAAAGGGAAAAGGCAGAGTCAAAGAGAGTGACAGATTAGAAGGAAGTCACAAGCACAGAACTTCCAGAAGGTGGGGGAACTATTTATTAAAAAAAAGTAATTAAAGACCCACCAGATCACGTGTCAAAATCACGGGTTTCACATGTTTTCCCTCTTATAGCTGGAAGAAAGAAATCTTGTTTTGACCAGGTCTCACTCCCATACAAATGCCCCCAAGTTCAAAACGAAGCATCATTTTAAAGAGCAGCCTCAGTTTGAAGTTGGGGACATTTGTATATGGGTCACAGCTACCCAGAAAACCCCCCAAGGGATTTAATCGTGGTGCGCCAGTGTATCTTTAACCCTTTCACCGCCGAAGTCGCATTTTAGCACCACAGTGATTTAACACCTATCAGATTGGGGTCTATTATCCAAAGACCCTATTGTCTTAGTTTTGGGAAGTAAGGATAGACCTTATTTTGTATATGTCACAGAAGAATCCCCAATACTGTCGATGGATTTTGTTCTCTACCCAGGTAAATTTATTGGACATTTTTGGCTGAAATATGGCTGGTGGTGAAAGGGTTAACACGAAATTGCTGCCGGGGTATTTCACCCATTGTTGTTTTTTCTCCCGTTTCAGCGGACTTTGGTTCGGCCTCGCTGGTCTGTCCAGCCAACTCGTTTGTGGGGACGCCATACTGGATGGCGCCGGAGGTCATCCTAGCCATGGACGAGGGCCAGTACGAGGGAAAGGCCGACGTGTGGTCACTGGGAATCACCTGTATAGAGCTGGGTACGTTCCTCCTTCTTCCTCTGCCTTCCCAGGCTGTATGGCCATGATGGGTAAGGTATTTATGTGTCCGTTTTTTAAGTACTTTCACACACGAGCGCGCTGTACTACATTAGCGCAGAACGACTCCATCCCCCCCCCCCCCCCCCCCCCCCACCCCACCATGCTGTCTTCACGGGGAGTGTTTTATCTACAATATATAACGATAATTTCATGATTGATTACAGCGGAGAGAAAGCCCCCTCTGTTCAACATGAGCGCGCTCTACCACATAGCGCAGAACGACTCCCCCACGCTGTCTTCACGGGGAGTGTTTTATCTACAATACACAGGGCTCCCATTCGTCCCGCAAAACAAGGGGTCCCAGGGACTCCTTCACTTACAGCATTGAGGGTCCTAAGGAACAGGATAGAGGGTCCCAGTGGCATTGCAAATGCTAAAAAGAATTTTTCTAGTGCATCCCTGGGACCCCCTGCACATTGTTTTAGAGGGTCCTTGAGAATTTTAGTGCTTCATAGACCCCCAAATGGGGGTCCCTGGAGCCCTGAATACATAGCGATAACTTCATGATTGTTTACAGCGGAGAGAAAGCCCCCTCTGTTCAACATGAATGCAATGAGAGCGCTGTACTATATAGTGCAGAAAGACCCTTCCCCCACGCTGTCTCACGTGGAGTGTTTGATCTACAATACATAACGATAGTTTCATGATTGGTTACAGCGGAGAGAAAGCCCCCTCTGTTCAACATGAATGCAATGAGAGCGCTGTACTACATAGTGCAGAACGACCCTCCCCCCACGCTGTCTCACGGGAGTGTTTTATCTACAATACATAACGATAGTTTCATGATTGGTTACAGCGGAGAGAAAGCCCCCTCTGTTCAACATGAATGCGATGAGAGCGCTGTACTACATAGCGCAGAACGACCACCCCCCCACGCTGTCTCACGTGGAGTGTTTTATCTACAATACATAACGATAGTTTCATGATTGTTTACAGCGGAGAGAAAGCCCCCTCTGTTCAACATGAATGCGATGAGAGCGCTGTACTACATAGTGCAGAACGACCCTCCCCCCACGCTGTCTCACGTGGAGTGTTTTATCTACAATACATAACGATAGTTTCATGATTGGTTACAGCGGAGAGAAAGCCCCCTCTGTTCAACATGAACGCGATGAGCGCCCTGTACCACATAGCGCAGAACGACTCCCCCACGCTGTCTCACGGGGAGTGGTCTGACGAGTTCCACAACTTTGTCAACGTGTGTCTGCAGAAAGCTCCGGCAGACAGACCCTCCACCGCCGACTGTCTCTCTGTGAGTGAAATGCGAAAATCCGTTTTTAACGTCCTCCGGCCTGGAACAGGCACATGTGGGACATTAATAGATATAATTAAGATGGTGGAACGATCCTGGGGGTACTGCAAGTCTTTCGGATGAGACGATTAAAACTGAGGTCCCGTGTGCCCATGCACTTAGCATACGTTAAACCCAGTGGCAACGAAAAAGTTGTCATTTGGTCAAAATGTACCCCCCCCCCATCAGTCACACAAAAATCGCATGCAAATTTATTATTTTTAAATTGGGTGGCGCGCCTCTGGCTGCAACGCGCTCTCCATGTGGGAGCAACCCGAATTTCACAGAGACACCTCTGTGACTATAAAGTACCTAATAACTAATACCAGGAAAGTCGAGAGTTTTTAAACGATAAAGATATTAAGCCGAAGCTTTAACCATTTCGCCGCCACCCATTTTTCAGCAAAACATTTCCATTAAACTTACCTGGGTAGAGAAAAGATTCTGTCTGTAATATTGGGGATTCCTATGTGACATGTTTAAAGTAAGGCCTATCCCCACGTCCCAAAAACGAAGAGAACAGGGTCTTTGGATAACAGACCCTGATTTGATGCCTTTTAGTGACATGGGTGTTAAATCATTGTGGTGCTAAAATGCGACATTGGCGGTGAAAGGGTTAAACTAAGGCCTATCCCCACTTCACAAAATGAAGAGAACAGGGTCTTCGGATAACAGACCCTGATTTGATGCCTTTTAGTGACATGGGTGTTTATCCATTGTGGTGCAAAAATGCGACGTTGGCGGTGAAAGGGTTAAGTTAAAGTTCTCTCTGTGAGTTTGCTGCCTCCAGTCCTTTCATACTCTCTGCTGTTTTTACTTCTTTTTAAAAAAATATTTTGGTTTCGTTCGTTAATGTTGTTGTTGTTGTTGTTGTACCTTGACTAAAAGACTCCAGGGATCATCCCAACAGCCGAAGCACTTGAACACTATGGTACAAATGCACCAGCTATGGATGAGAACATTACGTGTGTGACCGTTTTTGATTACACCGCCTCATGGGCTAGCCACACTCCGTGTGAAGTTCGTTTAGTTAACCCTTTCATTGCCAGAGGAAAATTGAGACATTATCAATTTTCTTATTATAAAATTTAAAAGAGACCTGTTAGACCCATGCCTTTCCTGACTCCAAATCAAAGACCATTCTAATTAATGTAAGTCTGGAAAAAGTTCGGTTTTTTTTCAAACTACAGACAAACCCCTACTTTACGACCCTCTGTTAAGCGACCACCTCTCATTTGAGACCGGATTTGTTGGCACGGATGCATTTTACTATGTAAACGACCTCTCTTAAATGACTTCCTCTAAAACGCGACTTACGACCACCATTTTGTTGGTTTTTACGACCGTTGTTGTCGTCTGCATAGACTTCGTTCGAGCAAAGGGAAACAACCACGGTCAAGGGCCTGAAAGCGGAGTCGCTTCCCTTGTTGTAGAAAAGATGGCGGAAAGCGTAGGAAAAGCACGAAAACCACTGACTTTGAAAAAGAAAACCACTAACTTTGGACGAGAGTGGAGGTGATTAACAGAAGTCGGCGAAGTGAAACTGTAATACATCGATTGCACAATCCTATGGAGTTGGAAAGACCCGAATCCAGTTTTAATATGTCATTGTATGTGTGCATGAAGAAGAGAGTATGAACTGTGCTGAACATTTTCTTTCTACGGCTGCCAGTGAAAACCTCCGTCATACGACCCCTCCAATTTACGACCGATTTTTCCGGACATTTTGGAAGTCTTAAAATAGAGGTTTGTCTGTATAAGACGATACTTTTTTTCCCCAGACTGAGACCCCTACGCCTTATGATGTGACTGATAATATAGTAACAAAAAACTGAAACAGACTGCAACGTCACTGGAACATACAACAAGCAAACTGTTACTCAAAAAAATTACGCATTGGACTGTACCTGTAGAGGGGAAGTATTGTTTTTTTAATTTTTATCTTGTTGGTTTTTTGCTCCTTTTGTTGCCTGCTTTTTGCTATATTTGCTGTTCGCTGTTTTCTTGTTTGTCTATGTTGATAAAGGCGTATTTGCCGAAATATCCAGTAGTTTTGTTTTGTCTCTTGTGAATAAAATAACGTCACTTTACACTTGTCGTGTAGTTGTTTGTTTGTTGTACTAATATAGTCAGAAAATAGAACAAAATCTGAATTTTGTGTAACATTTCGGGGGTGCGTATTATAATAAGTTGCGCCTTAATAGTCCAGAAATATGATTATCGTCGTATAGCCTGTAAACTGCGGCACTGGTCTGTCATGGGCAGCACCCCTTTGTGTGTAAAACCTTATGATAGCCACAATGATATTGTGTGACCTCCACCCACCCCATCCAAAATGGCTGCGCTCTCCGGAATCTCCGCCAAGGAAAACTCGCCGTTTGGACGGTTTAATTTCTTAGAAACCAGAGCAAAGTGAGTGTTCCGATCCCTTGAAAAGGCTGTCTTTCTGGTGATCTCGACGTGTTTCTTGCAAAAACTCATCCGTCCGAAAATTCATTTTACACACAAAGGGTGCTGCCCATGACAGACCAGTACCGCAGTTTACAGTCCAAAAATACGATTATCGTCATATAGCCTGTAAACTGCGGACTACTAAAATACGATTTTTGGCCTGTAAACTGCGGCACTGGTCTGTCATGGGCAGCACCCCTTTGTGTGTAAAACCTTATGATAAGGTGCGCCTTAGTAGTCCAGAAATATGATTATCGTCGTATAGCCTGTAAACTGCGGTACTGGTCTGTCATGCGCAGCACCCTTTGTGTGTAAAACCTTATGATAAGGTGCGCCTTAGTAGTCCAGAAATATGATTATCGTCGTATAGCCTGTAAACTGCGGCACTGGTCTGTCGTGGGCAGCACCCTTTGTGTGTAAAACCTTATGATAAGGTGCGCCTTAGTAGTCCAGAAATATGATTATTGTCGTATAGCCTGTAAACTGCGGCACTGGTCTGTCATGGGCAGCAGCCCTTTGTGTGTAAAACCTTATGATAAGGTGCGCCTTAGTAGTCCAGAAATATGATTATCGTCGTATAGCCTGTAAACTGCGGTACTGGTCTGTCATGCGCAGCACCCTTTGTGTGTAAAACCTTATGATAAGGTGCGCCTTATAGTCCAGAAATATGATTATTGTTGTATAGCCTGTAAACTGCGGTACTGGTCTGTCATGGGCAGCACCCCTTTGTGTGTAAAACCTTATGATAAGGTGCGCCTAGACAGAAATATGATTCCTGTATAGCCTGTAAACTGCGGTACTGGTCAAGCTGGCAGCACCCTTTGTGTGTAAAACCTTATGATAAGGTGCGCCATAGTCCAGAAATATGATGATTGTCGTATAGCCTGTAAACTGCGGTACTGGTCTGTCGTGCGCAGCACCCTTTGTGTGTAAAACCTTATGATAAGGTGCGCCTTAGTAGTCCAGAAATATGATTATTGTCGTATAGCCTGTAAACTGCGGCACTGGTCTGTCGTTGGCAGCATTCTTTGTGTGTAAAACCTTATGATAAGGTGCGCCTTAGTAGTCCAGGTTATTGTCGTATAGCCTGTAAACTGCGGTATCTACCCCTTTCTGGTTGAAGGTGCGCCTTATAGTGATTATCGTCGTATAGCCTGTAAACTGCGGCACTGGTCTGTCATGGGCAGCACCCCTTTGTGCGTAAAACCTTATGATGTGCGCCTTAGTAGTCCAGAAATATGATTATCGTCGGATAGCCTGTAAACTGCGGCACTGGTCTGTCGTTGGCAGCATTCTTTGTGTGTAAAACCTTATGACACGTGCGCCTTAGTAGTCCAGAAATGTGATTATTGTCGTATAGCCATAAGCCTTCACTGGTCTGTCTGGCAGCACTTTGTGGTAAAACCTTATGAAGGTGCGCCTTAGTGTCCAGTGTAGTGTGTATGCCTGATAAACTGCAGCAGTGGTCTGTCGTCGACGGCAGCATTCTTTGTGTGTAAAACCTTATGATAAGGTGCGCCTTAGTAGTCCAGAAATATGATTATTGTCGTATAGCCTGTAAACTGCGGCACTGGTCTGTCATGGGCAGCACCCCTTTCTGTGTAAAACCTTATGATAAGGTGCGCCTTATAGTCCAGAAATATGATTAGTCGTATAGCCTGTAAACTGCGGCACTGTCTGTCATGGGCAGCACCCCTTTGTGTGTGATGAACGTGCAGCAGTGCGAAATATCCAGTATAGACTGTAAACCGGACATGTCTGTCATGGGCAGCACCCCTTTGTGCGTAAAACGCGTCGACTGGACGTCCTGACGGAGCTCATCCTGCGCACAGGAGGCGGTTGCAAGCTGGACAACCTGCAGTGTGCATGCAGAAGCTCATCATGAACGGCAGCGGTGCGGTGGCCGGTATCGACGAACCGGACACGCAGGAGGGTGGTGTGCCCAGGTTACATAGCCCTCACGCTCATCTACAGACGGTTGAAGGTTAGTGTTACCTACAGACGGTGAAGGTTAGTGTAGTGTGCGTGTGTGTGATGAACGGCAGCAGTGCGTCCAGTATCGACGAACCGGACACGTCGGAGGGCGGTGTGCCCAGAATACATAGCCCTCACGCTCATCTACAGACGGTTGAAGGTTAGTGTAGTGTGTGTGTGTGTGTGATGAACGGCAGCAGTGCGTCCAGTATCGACGAACCGGACACGTCGGAGGGCGGTGTGCCCAGGATACATAGCCCTCACGCTCATCTACAGACGGTTGTTATCCTTAACACATGACAAACTTGTGAACGGTACCATAGCCGATCGACGAACCGGAGGCGTGGGGCGGTGTGCCCGCTACAGCCCTCACGCTATCTACAGATGGTTAAAAGGTTCGGGACTTTACTGGTGTTGCACTGCCTGAACGGGCATTGCCTCCAGTATCGACGTTCCCACCATCGGAGGGTGCTGTGCCCAGAATACATAGCCCTCATGCTCATCTACAGACGGTACAACACCAAAGGTTAGTGTGTGTGTGTGTGTGTGTGGACGTGAACGGCAGCAGTGCGTCCAGTATCGACGAACCGGACTGTTGAAGGTTAGTGTGCATGGATGCTCCTTCTTGCTCATCTACAGTCGGTTGAAGGTTAGGTGCAGTGTTTTTGTGTTATGAAGAGCCGCAGTCGGCCGGATTATGAGAACCGGAGAAGCAACGATTTTCTTACACATACATAGCCCACACTGGTACAATACAAAAGGGCCTATGTAAGTGGTTTGCTGTGTGTGAAGGAATGCAGCACTGCGTCTAGTATCTACGAACCGGGTCGGAAAAAGAGCCCAGTAAACATAGAGTGTGTCATCTACAGACGGTTGTTATCCTTGCACATCCGCTTGTGGCGGCCCCATTGCCGATGAGGTTCCCAGGAGCACCCGTGGTTGTGTACACCTGTGTGTGCGTGTTGCAATGAATCGGCAGCAGTGCGACTGGTACCGAAGAACTGCCGGAGAGTGTGCCCAGGATACATAGTCCTTCTTCTGTCTGTTCGATCGCTAAGACACCATTTTTTCGACAGTTCTACAGCCTGTTCAATTATGAGTGCAGATGCTTCTTGCATGCTGTCCGTTAAGTTTTTAAATTGCCTTGTGGTGGCGCCCTCGTGAGAATTTGACCTCACTCGATTTTCTTACGCACACGCAGAGAATAGTGTCATCAGTAGGGGCCTATATAAGTAGGTGGTGTCCTGAACAGGCTCCACTTGAACTCCTACCGGGGTGACTCAGCAGTAAACGTGTGTGCAGTGCGCTCCTCTGCACTTGGTTGCCTCCTGACGGCCTAACACCCGTGTTAGTGTAGTGTGTGTGATTGTGTGTGCGTGTGCCGCGCTTGCGTGTGCGCTGCGTGTGTGTGGTCTCGGATTCTGCGACTTGAACAAACCGGGGTGTAGCGACTGGAATTGGAATTCGGAACGAGCGGCGTGGGAGCATAGCCACTGTACGGCCCAGAAGATGGGACAGCCCAAACAAAAAAAAAAGAACAAAAAAAAGAAAAAGAAAAAAAGTTGCGGCTTATAGTCTGTGAATTACGTGTGATTTTTTTTTTATATTCCTTCTCTTCATTCATTCCATGGTTCCTGGGGCGAGTTTCACAAGGGCTAACGTTTCGTCGCGCTCGCTCAAATCGGCGAAAACAGTCTAAGAAACTACCTTCGCTTGTCGATAGTTCGCGTGGCGTTTTGTTCTTACCAAACACCGAGCAAGCCGCGAACTATCCGGAACTAGTAGTAGGGGGTGAATACGGTTCTTGTTGTTGATTGGTCCATTACAGTTTGTTTAAGAGCTTGTAATATTCTTCCGCAAACTTGTAATATTCTAAAGAGTTTCTTAGGCCCCGTTTGCCGTAAGCGTTATTCGCGCGGCGCGTTATCTAGAGAAACTCGACCCTGCTTTCACTCACTCTTTCAAGGTTTTTTTTAACGCGCTTTCCGTTGTTTCTGGTGACTCAGTGATGGCAGACGAGGACATGTCGGTGGGCGAGGACACGTCGTCTCAGGACGAGGACCCACTGGACAGCAAGTCGGGCAGCCTGGCCAGCCAGCACTCGGCCAACTACGCCAGCAGCCAGTCCAGCCTGACCAGCCTGAACGCCGCCGGCAACCTCAACCTCAACCACCCACCCCCAGCCCCGGACCACTTACTGACCCACACACCCGCCACCTTACAGCCAGAACGCAGCGTAAGTTTGGTCTTTAGTTCCTACCCACCCACTGTGTGTGGATCCGGAGGGGTGGGGTGGGAGGTAGGGTTCTTTACTAATAGTTCCCCCACCTTCTGGAAGTTTTGTGCTTGTAACTTCCTCTAATCTTTTCTCTCTCTTTGACTCTGCCTTTTTCCTTGCTTTATGCTATCTACCATAGTTTTCGGACCATAAGGGTATAAAGGCGCCCCCCCCCCCCCCCCCCCCAGATTTTACCCAAATTTCAGATTTTGTTACTATATTTTCTTACTATTTTATTAGTCACATTATAAGGCGCAGGGGTCTGAGTCTGGGGGAGAAAAGTATCGCCCTATATTCCGAAAAATACGGGACTATCTTTCTGACGTTCTGGCCCATTCTCCTGCCTTTTTGTTTTTCCTTCCAAAAAAATCTCCCATATCGCTTTCTCCTTTGAGCTCCTCCTCCGAAATCGGAATGTGTCGGCTGAATGCAGCGAGGAGACCAGTGACAACTGGGAAACGGACACATTGTGGCCTTATGGTCCTGGAACGCAGAAGAAGAAGTCTTTAGTTTTTGCTGCAGTGGATTTGTGTGTGTGTGCTGTGATGTTTTTAGTGCTGGTTAATTTTTTTTAAAAAGAAAAAAGGATCGAATGGCAAAAAGTCTTGTTTCCTCTTTCTTTAAGTCATTGGTCATTTACTGAACTTTTTTTCTTTCCATCACCGATGTTTTATAGGTAAATTTAGTCCAAAGCGATAACAAAAATCCACAACATTTTAGATGGAGAAACTGACAATGCAGGATTTAACATGTGGTAAGTTACCGGTAGTTAGTCATCACATGCAGAAATATGGCCGCAGAAAGTTCTGGTCTGAATGGAAATTTGGTAAAGGTCAAGATGTGCCCCCCCCCCCCCCCCCCCCCCCCCTACCTATCTCGGTTAATTCTATTTTTCCGTTATTGCCTTTCTTACCATACATAAAGCTGTATTTTAGGAACATTTTTAGCTAATAACCTTTTTGGAATACTAACCCTAGCCCTAAACCTAACCCTACCCCCCACCCTATAAGACGGAAAAACGCAACGAACGACAACTGTGACAAATCGCGGTGTACTGCAGTACATAGTGGGGGGTAGGGTTAGGTTTAGGGCTAGGGTTGGGGATAGGGTTAGTATTCCAAAAAGGTTATTAGCTAAAACTTCCTAAAATACAGCTTTATGTATGGTAAGAAAGGCAAAAACGGAAAAATAGAATTAACCGAGAAATGCAGGGGGGGTGGCACATCTTTACCTTTACCGGAAATTTTTCACTGTCCGAATGTTGGAACACTTTGACCGATCGCGCGCATGTGTGTGTGTGTACGCGCGCGTACGTGCGTGCGTGTGTTCATTTACGCATCTGTATGCTCTTCATACAGATCACATTTAATTGCAAATCCGCTCTCTTCTGTGTCAGTCCGGATCCTGAATCTGACAATTAGTTAGGAGCCTGTCTGTTGTCTGATAATGCTAAGGTAGAAAAAGTGACACAGACTTTGGCGTGAACTCATTCGCATCGCAATGATTTTGAATTATTAAAAAAACTCACAAGTCACTCCAGGCATACACACAAACAAAACAGACCTAAACAAAAAGAGAAATGAAACAATATTACAGGTTTTTACTTCAGGTTTAGACATAGGGAAGTGGTAGATCAGACTTTTTTTATATAAAAAATGCAGACAATGCAGGATTTAAAATGTCTGTCATTGTCTGTCATTCATTAGCCAGTCATTCAAAAAAGTAAGCTCTATGCAACCTATGACGTCCTTTTACATAGCATACGTCATTTTTATTTTTTCATCATAGGTTTTGTCATTGCTGTTCTTTAACATCATCGATTGCGTCTTTTCATACACCTAGTAACCATTCTCTTTTGATTTATTAACCTGGTCGACTCAATGGCTGAGGAAGGCTTTCAGTTTTTTTAACTGGTAAAATAAAGCCGAAAATTTATTTATTTTCATAACAAAAAAGGCTTGTTGTTTTGTGTTCTTTTTTATTATATATAAGACTATATAGAAAAACTCTACAGCAATTCCCCCCACTTCAAACCACTACAAACGCATAGTAAGAGGCAAAAATGTGGTCTAAGGGAGCGAAGCGAGTTTAGAAGTGACCAAAGTGTGGTGTGCACGCGTGTTTACTTCCCTTGAAACAAATTCATCAAATTGACAGGTTTATATTAATAATTCCGGCCATGTATGGGTGGAACGACTTTGTACGAGTTAAGACTTTGTGTTCTATCTCTCACAGCCTCCTCTTACCGCCCAGCTTCAAAATATGATCCAGGTAACCGCCGCATGCTGCACGCTCCATGTCCCTCCTTCCTCCTTCCCACCCCACCTCTTCCCTTCTCCCTAGCTCCCCTCTACTACCCCCTCCAGGCCGTTTCTCCCTTACCGCCTTTTCTTACCAGTTTTTCTTCGTTTCTTAACCCTCTTGCATTCGCATTTGTTACAGAAAAAACTTCTTCTAGTGTTCAGATTCTTTCACACATTTTCAGGGAAAATCTGGGTTTTTTAAGCACACAGAGCGCCATTATGGTTTATGTGTGTGTAGAACTAGAAATGCGTAAAGGGAAACAACGAGAGCAGAAAAGAAACCTTCGTAATGTTACCTGTCGCCATCCAGGGTCAAGTTTCTGTAGATAATGTTTGCATTCAGGATGTTCTGAACTGCAGGATTTTTAAATTGCCCTGAGCCGGCATTGACGGATTATAAGAATTTGATAAACGATTTTTTTTACACACACACACACACACAAACTTGCACAATAAAAAGGGCCTATATAAGCATTTGCTATATTCAGAGGAATGTAGCACTTGTACTAGTCTAGAGGGGTGAAAAAAGAGCAGTAAATGTGTGTGTGTGCGCTGCCCCTGCACTCCGCTGGGGCCGCCCCCTTGCAGGATTTTTGAAATTTCCCAGGAGCACCCATGTCGGCGTGCGAATAACTGTTACTCCAAAAGGGGTCTAAGAAACACCCTAAACGTTTGCTAAGGTCAGATAACTCTTTAAGCTTACTCTTCAGTTTTGGGAGAGAGAAAAGGCTTGCTATCAAAAGGGAGATAAATCATACCTCTCTGTAAGTTTGTACAAAGATTTCGATTTCATCCACGTCTATTTGTGTGCAGAAAATTAAATATGCAGTATATTATGCCATCTAACATGATGAAAAATTAAGAAAGAGCACCCAAAAACACTTTCGTTCGTTTAATTTGCTAAAATCATCCCGCATTTTTTCACGATAGACTAAAGAATAATTGCTGTAGCGAGATTGTTGTTTTGGTTTTCCATTTTTAAAGTTGCTGTAGTTACTATGAGAAGCTTCTTCATAGTATGTGCATAACAAGCCAGAACTTAGTGCGTGATGAAAAGGTCATCAGAGGGGGGTCTCAGAGTGGGGGGGGGGGGGGGGGTTTGCTAGCTACGGGCGGTTTGGGGCGGCTTGAATACACAGAGGCAACTTCCGACTGGGCGGAATAAATGCAAGAGGGTTAAATCTCCTTCAGTTTGGCCAGTTTTGTGCTTCATTTGTTCAGGTTTCTGACATTTTCTTACCCGTCTTATGGGTTTTTTTTTCTTCTTTTTTCCGTTTTATTGTCTTTTTCCGGTATTTCTTTTCAAGTTACCCCAGTATTTGTTTCTAACCCAGCGTTTTGACTCCAATGTATGTCATGTAATGATTGTCTCTCGTTCTCATGGATGCTACTCTTTCATTTTTTCACTGATTTCAGTATTTTTAATTTTTTTTCATGATAGACTAAAAAATAATTGCTGTAACGAGATTGTTGTTTGGGTCTTCCATTTTTAACGTTGCTGTAGTTACTATGAGAAGCTTCTTCATAGTATGTGCATAACAAGCCAGAACTTAGTGCGTGATGAAAATGTCATCAGAGGGGGTCTCAGAGTGGGGGGGTAAGCTATGGGCGGTTTTGGGGTGGCTTGAATACACAGAGGCAACTTCCGGCTGGGCGGTTTTGGACGGAATAAATGCAAGAGGGTTAAATCTCCTTCAGTTTGGCCAGTTTTGTGCTTCATTTGTTCAGGTTTCTGACATTTTCTTACCCGTCCTATGGTGTTGTTGTTTTTTTCTTTCCGTTTTATTGTCTTTTTTTCCCCCAGTATTTCTTTTCAAGCTACCCCAGCATTTGTTTTTAACCCAGCATAACGGTTTTGACTCCAATATACAGAACTGCCTACTGCTACGATTTGGCCGTAGCAGCTACGAAAAATAAAGCTTTGCTACGGAACTACGGCAACCTTAACATTGCTACGGAGAAAAAAAAATGCCGCCGCATTTTATTTTTGCTTATGCCGTTCCCGGTTTTGTCTGTTTCTAAGAGCAGACGCCGTGTCACGCGCGATAACCTAGTCACTTCCGTTTTTATCAGTGACTGCGCATGCGTTCTTATTACTTTCTCTGAAAAAAATGGCGGACTCCAGCAGCAGTAGCGATTCGGGAGATGTTTCAAACGAAAAAAACCGAACCCAAACCAGAAAACGAAAATCATCTGGCACACCATCTTGTTCTAAGAAAAAGCATCGACCTGACGCACAAGTTTTCAAAATAGCTTACACGGAGGAGTGGCCTTACACGGAGGAGTGGCCTTGCATCGTCAGAAGTCGACTTGGTGCGAACCATGCTCACTGCAACCTCTGCCATGCAGACTTCTCTGTGAATCATGGCGGTAGAGACGACCGTCAACACGTTCAATCGGCGAAACATAAACAGTACGTTTCAGCTCAGGAAGAGAACAAATTGATTGCCATCGTTTGTGGATGCTACGAAAAAATTTGCCATGCTACTGAAAATTGATGGCTGGGCTACTGATTGGGAAAATTCCAAGTAGGCAGGTCTGAATATATGTCATGTAATGATTGTCTCTCGTTCTCATGGGTGCTACTCTTTAATTTTTTCACTGATTTCAGTATTTTTTATTTTACCAGAAACTGAATTTCAGTTTGTTTTTAATTCATCAAAAAAATGTTTTTGACCACAAGGGATTTGGGACGTTTTGAACTTAGTCTAGTTGTTCTATCTTAGAAGTTTACAAATGTAATAATTTTACATGGCTTATCAGACTCAAACTGTCTTTGTCTATCATTTTAGCTGTCTGTCTATCTCGTTATCTCTCTCTCTCTTAAGATGCCCCCCCTGAATCGTCCGACAGGGCTCTTCCCCTGTACCCTGCCCGGACCATGGGTCCCTGGACCCCTGCCTTTCAGGTTTTTTTAAATTTTGGGGAGTAGCACCCACGCGTTCTTGTGAATCTTACAGTTAAAAAGCGTGTATGCAATGTTGACAAAGCGTTATCGGTCAAAGTATCTGTTTGTGCATGTTCGACCAGCCGCGAATCGAAAGCTGGTTAATGTTTTCAGAGTGGCGTTTGACTGTCTGCTAGTAGGCTGACTATGTGTGTGCATTGTTACCACGATAGCGTTTGAATGGAGGGGCCTGGGACCCTCAAGTTTTGCATGCGGATGGGTAGTTAGGATATCTAGGCCCAGTTCCAAAATGAAGGTTATTGGTCAAAGGTATCTCTAGAGGCTACTGGAGACGTAAAATGCTGCCGCACGGCTGATTGATCTAGCGTCTTAAGGCTCTAGTATTAACTGGTGAATCTCTCTCTGTCTGTCTCTCCCTCTCCCTCTCTCTCTCTTGCCTAAAATCTATGTCCTTGGAAAATAAAGTTCAAGTTTTCAAAAGTGTTCTCTCTCTCTCTCTCTCTTCTCTCTCTCTCTCTCTCTCTCTCTCTCTCTCTCTCTCTCTCTCTCTCTCTCTCTCTCTCTCTCTCTCTCTCTCTCTCTCTCTCTCTCTCTCTCTCTCTCTCTCTCTCTCTCTCTCTCTCTCTCTCTCTCTCTCTCTCTCTCTCTCTCTCTCTCTCTCTTATCTACCAATTAGTGATTTATTTCCTTTTCTTTAACAGTACAGATGAACTGGGTTTAAAAATAATAATTCTTATTTTTCTTTCTTTTTCAATCTTTTGCTTTGGTCATGTTGTTTTCTTCATTATTTTTTGTTTTGTTGTTGTTGCTGGCAATAGGGTGAATAGCTGAGCTCTTATTTGAGAAATGGACTAGTGGATTGGGCGGCTTATTGTTTGTTGGACACTGTGCTGATGATATAGATTGAGATTTAACAGAGTTTACCTCCGGCAAGTGTCTTGACTATGAAACAGATTTCACCAGGTAAACATGTTCTTTGTCAGTCAACCTGGATAATGTTTCCTTCATGATGCTTAGTTCGTGTGATTTGTTTTAGTTCATGAACCAAGAACTTCTTGTTCAGGGTGCTAAATTGGTATGCTTTTGGGGCAGTGGGTGGATGGATGCCTTGTGCCTCCATACGGGGAGCTGGATGACCCCGCCCCCTCCATGAGTCTCTCCCCGTGGGGATTGGATAAAAATAGTTCCCCCACCTTCTGGAAGTTCTGTGCTTGTAATTCCTCTGATCTGCCACTCTCTTTGACTCTGCCTTTTCCCCTTTTGCTTTCTGTCATCTACTATCTTTCTGACTTATTGGCCCTTTCTCCTTCCTTTAAAAAAAAAAATCTTCCAAATAACTTTTCTCCTTTGAACTCCTCCGAAATCGGAATGTGTGTCTGCTGTAGGCAGCGGGGAGACCAGTGAAAACTGAAGAAACAGACACATACATACCTTACCCATTATGGCATTTTGGCCTGGGAACGCAGAAGAAGAAGAAGAAAGAAGGTATGCTTTTTATTGATGTTTTGTTGAATTGTTTTTCTTTGTGCGGTGTGTGAAAAAAAAATGAACAAAAGGAGGAGGAGAAAAAACCCAAGGAGGCAGCGAAAGAGGTAGAATACGAAGCAGTAAGTTTGGGGTTTCTGTTTCGTCTATTCCCCTTCCCCCTCCCCTCCCCACACACACACCACCACCACCTCCTCCCTTCTTTCCCATCCACATGGACCCCCTCTTCCCCTCTCCCTAAACCAACCCTTGGCTGTTAGGTAGTCTTGTGTGCAAAATAGGCGTGCAATGTGTTTTTCCTTTTTCTGTCGTAATTTGTCATGTATAAAATGGGGTCTGTATGTCCGGTAGATTGTTATGTTAGCGTATTTCAATCATTGATCGTTGTCTGGGTGCGTCTACATTTTTGTTTTCTTTTATAAAGCAGTGTCACATATGGCTTAAAAAAAGAAGAAGTATTTTACGCACACACACACACACACATGAAATTGTTAACGGATTGTGAAAACAAGTTTCACATACATTTTTTTTTCCTTTTGTGATTAACCCTTTCACCGCCAGCCATTTTTGTTAGCCAAAATTATCCAATAAACTTACATTGGGTAAAGAAAACATTTTGTCTGAAATATTGGGGATTCTTTTACTACATGCTTAAAAAAGGTCTATCCTTAACTCCCCAAATCAAGAACACAAATATCATTGGATAACAGACCCTGAATTCAAGGTTTTTAATGACATGGGTGTTCAATCATTGTGGTGCAAAAATGCGACGTTGGCGGCGAAAGGGTTAAATATAGTTTGAGTCACAGGTAACAGTTTACCAAAAAAAATGTTATTGTGATACACTGTGCAGTTTTAATGCTGCTGAAATTTAAGAGGGAGAGAGATAACTTTGATGAAAGTACTCTCAAAGCCTCAAGATGTTTTGAAGAAATTAAAAAAAGAAGTGAAAAGAGATAAAAACGTGAAGAGATGACGAGAAAGTGTGATCAAGGTGATGTTAAGTTGTACATGAGTGGGGCCTGATGCTAATCAAACTAGTTCTATCCTCAGAAAATTGTGGATTATTTACCTTTAGCCCCTTCGCTGACACAAAAAAATAACTTTTTTTGGGGGTGATGCGTTTTCGAACCTTGTCAAATAGTCCGTCGTGAACGGTTGTAAGGGGACGTAACCGGCCGATGCTGAGTGAATTAAGGTGGCAACGTTGTTGAGTAGACTCACTGTACGAAGATGCCATGTCGTGAATTGTTCTTTTTTGTTGTTGTTGTTGTTGTTGGTTGTTTTCAGGTTTGGGGACGTTGTTAAGAATCGTTGATGTGTGTTTTGTTATACGTGGTCGAATTTTACGCGGTGACAGTCCGGTCCTGAGATAACCATAGCCGTTGACGGGACTGTGACAGACTAACACTGTACTTTGCGGAGGCATTATTTTAGTAAAAGGTTTGCGTGTCCATACTGTTGGCGTTCCCTTGTTGTTTCCATAGTTTATCATTCATTTTGAAGGAGGTGTGCGCTTATCAAGGCAGATTTTTTTCCTGCGGGCTCTTCACCATTGTCGCCCTGTCTCTCTGCATAGACGTTATGTAATATGGTGTTGGGTGTGACATGTTGTTACTGGGCTACACATGGGTGCTTCTCTTTAGTCTATGTGGCTGATTTCAGGGTTTCTTGGTTGTTTTTTAATAGTGGCCTCTGTCTGAAGTTCAGGTTACCATATTTTTCGGACTATGGCTTGTACCCACGTGTCGTCATATCCGGCCACAAGGAGCGCCATATTATGGGAGACCGCCATCTTAGTCAGTAACTTTGTTTGAAAAATGCCAGATCGATGCTGCGTATTTGGCTGTTCCAATTCGAAACTTATCTAAACTGTATTTATAACATCTGGATGTTTTCTTTACACATTTAGATAACATTTTCACTTTGTTTACACACAAATAAGGACTAAGATGGCGACACTTCCGTTGGAAGGGTCGAGATGCGCACGCAGGGGGGGGGGGGGGGGGCCATAAGTATAAGGCGATACTGTTATAGTCCAAAAAATATGTTTAACTTTTTCACTACGTAGCACGCTCATATGCGTGCTAGAAGCTTCCTCCTTTCAGTACGCCACATGCATCACAGCTGTTTCGGGAGGAACATTTAGTTTATCTATATTTTCATAAGTTTTTTCAAGCAAACTTTAGTTTACTATAAGTAACTTTTCATAAATAACAGTCGAGAATATGTTGTAGTATGTGACTAGATTACTTATATTCAGTGGATATTGCTAGATTTTCACTCATAGGCAATCTTATTTATGTTTGTGATACTAAGTATATTATTTCTACTAAATATGTTGATTGATACTGCTCAACAAAAATAAGTTTTTACCATAAATCTGAGGGAAGAAATATATTTGAAATACTATGTAGAGCATACAGCCAAAATATCTTTACAGACAAAAGCTTGGTACAGTTTTTATCTAAGATTTCTAGATTCAGGCTTTTAACTAAATAGCTTGATTTTGTGTGGGATGGAACAGCTGTGGCATGCATAGTGACTTTGACTCTGAACAGTGCAGGTCTAAGTATGGTCCAAGGGAGAAAAAAACCTCCTTTAATTATATTCAGCAGTCAGTTATTTGTCTTCTGTGTGCTTTCCTTTGAGCAAACCTGGGCTAAATGGGTCACAAGCTATCTTTTGAACAAAAACTAACTGAATGCGCGGCCAATAGGGGCTAAGAGGCAAAAACACTATGGGAACAAGAAAGGTATGTTTGTATTCCTGCATTTCTGGTGTGAACAAACTTGATACAGACAAACCTCTATTTTAAGACTTCTAAAATGTCCGGAAAAAATCGGTCGTAAATTGGAGGGGTCGTATGACGGAGGTTTTCACTGGCAGCCGTAGAAAGAAAACATTCAGCACAGTTCATACTCTCTTCTTCATGCACACATACAATGACATATTAAAACTGGATTTGGGTCTTTCCAACTCCATAGGATTGTGCAATCGATGTATTACAGTTTCACTTCGCCGGCTTCTGTTAATCACCTCCACTCTCGTCCAAAGTCAGTGGTTTTCTTTTTCAAAGTCAGTGGTTTTCGTGCTTTTCCTACGCTTTCCGCCATCTTTTCTACAACAAGGGAAGCGACTCCGCTTTCAGGCCCTTGACAGTGGTTGTTTCCCTTTGCTCGAAGACAACAACGGTCGTAAAAACCAACAAAATGGCGGTCGTAAGTCGCATTTTAGAGGAAGTCGTTTAAGCGAGGTCGTTTACATAGTAAAATGCATCCGTGCCAACAAATCCGGTCTCAAATGAGAGGTGGTCGCTTAACAGAGGGTCGTAAAATAGGGGTTTGTCTGTACATGTATTGTCATAGCCAGAGACTTGTTCTATCCAATAGTACTAAATAGAGGTGGGGGGAAAAAACGGTTTGAACCGAAAAACCGGTGCTAAGCTTTCGCGGTTCGAAAACCGGTTCGATTGCTGTGAACCGGTTTTTTTAACTGCAAGCTGAAAGTAAGTTTTTTCTTAGAATAACGCATTCTTTTCGAAGAACAACACTGATTCTCAGCGCAGATTGGGTGTTTGTAAACCAAGAGTAGCTGTTTCTAGTTTGTGGTGGTGTATGGCTTTGACTTTGACTGAGTGTTGAGTTGAGTGTGTGTGTGTCATAAGTCATAAGTATCTTTATTGTGTGTGTATAAATTATGTAGGCCTATGTGTGCGCGTGCGTGCGTGTGTGTGTGTGAATATTCTGACAAATAAAATGTGTTTGCATAGGTGAAACTAGTGATGCGAGTACTGGTTAAAAAAACCGGTTCGGTAAAACCGGTTCAAAGAGGGAAAACCGGTTTAAAACCGGTTCGGATTTTTGAAACGGTTCTCAACTCTAGTACTAAACATTCACACTCGGTATACGAACAAAGTAAGCAAAAGTAGAGATGCAAATTGCCGATTTTACTATGACTGTGGTGAAAAGCTGAAAACCTACTGGGAATTAGTACAGGGTAAAAGAGTTAAACAAGCGCGAAATCGCAATAGTTTGTGGCACGCGGTCTATTTTTACCACTCCAATCATGAGTTACCTCCCCTGGATTTTCAATAATTTTAATCTGTAAACCAGAATGTTATCTCTGCACCATTTCGTAACTTTTTATATCTTTTGGAAAACATTTAAAACTATGTATCCTACTTATACTCATCAAAAGAAGCACCGCATACTCGTCGTGTCTGTTGTAGTGTCTGTATTACGTATGTTTATTATTTTGTACGCTTTTAAAATACATCATTTTAAAGAGCGGCCTCAATTAATTTGAAGTGTAGCCTCGATTTGAAGTGCGACCATTTTGTCAAAATGTGCGACAATTTTGGAACGACAGACCGACCGACAGACCGACCAACCGACAAAGTGAGTTATAGGTTTGTGGCTTGAGCCACAAACAAAAACCCGTTGAGGAGCAACTTCCCTTTCTCACCTTCCCATATGTTGTCCCTACCACCACTTTTCACTGCCCATGTCATGCCTTAGCTTTGTACTTTGCTTCAAGGAGAGCCTGTCAAATCCCTTTTGAGTGGCATATTTCCCTCAGCTTCAAAGGGGCATTGAACCCCCCCCCCCGCACCCCCCCACCCCCCGTATATCTCTCTCTCAACCGGGGACTAGGCGGCCCCTGGAGCGCCGCTTTTCAGATTTTTCCAGGATTTTTGTAGAAGCACCCATGGTTATAGACCTGCCAACCTTCAAATTATCAGGCATCAGAATTGTCAGAGGATCAGAGGATTTCAGAGGATTAAGAATTTCTGACAGAGGATTGGCTTCTACTGTCAGAGGTTTTGCCTTTTTATTGAGTATTATCATTTGTGTTAAATAACATTTTAAAGTGATTTATCACTATATTAAGACCTTTTTGGTGGTGTTGGGAACTGATTTCAGTGTTGTCCCTCTTCAGTCTGGGGCCTTGATGGCCCTTTTACCTCAGTTTTCAGAGGATTGGACTTCAGACTATTCTGATGCCTGAATTATGTTTGCGAGTGAAAGGTAAGGTGCCGCTTCAGAATTAACTACCCAAAAATTCCTCTTTGCTGCTACAAATATTCCTCTTTGGTCTGTTAGGGGGTTGGCAGGTCTGGTTATATTATATTTTCCCCTTCCCCTCCCATTTCCTTCCCTCCCTCCTCTCCCTGTATCATGTGGTGGTGGTCATGTTGTTGTTGTTTTTTTCCCCAAGGACTGGACATCGTTGTCATCCCGCAGTGGTTCCTACAGCCCCCAGTCCTGGAAGGTTCAGGTACTGCTCCCTCCTCAGGCCCGCTTTCCATTTTCAACGCCGTACTTTTCGGACTACAAGGCGCACCCCTCAAAGTTTGCACAAAATTGCTGCGGTTTCGTTACTGCGCTTTCTTCTGACCATTTTGTTCATTATGTTGTAAGGTGCATGGGTCTGAGTCTGGGTGCAGGGGTGCATGTGGGTGTGCCTGAAGCCTGAGTTCAGGCAGTTTGATGCTGGTTCAGGGCAGCGGTCTGCCTGAAGATAAGGCTCTTCTATAAGGACCCATGCTCTTGAAATGACTGTTATATCACTGCCTGAAGATAAGGCTCTTCTATAAGGACCCATGCTCTTGAAATGACTGTTATATCACTGCCTGAAGATAAGGCTCTTCTATAAGGACCCATGCTCTTGAAATGACTGTTATATCACTGCCTGAAGATAAGGCTCTTCTATAAGACCCATGCTCTTGAAATGACCGTTATATCAAGGGCTGTGACAGACAGTTCAGGCATAATCTTTGGTCACTGCATGCACCCATGTCAGGGGGAAAAAGTATCGCCTTATAGTCCGTAAAATACGTTAGTCTAATGGTTGTTTGCCAGAAGGTGTTATCACTGTTCTCATGTAAGAGCCGGAAGATGCTACGGTAGAAACCCATCTAACTCAAAAACGGGCACCACAAAAAAAAATGACTTTCCCGTAGCTGCCAACCATTCCAAATTTCCCGGAATGTTTCCGCTTTCCAGCCACGATTCTGCATTTCCGATTATGACAACAAAATTCCGGATTCCGAAATTGCAAGGAAAATATTGTTTATTTAAAGAAAAAAAAGAAAGTCAAATCCACATGGAAGTCAACGTGCGTGTCAGTTCTACAACCATTCCAAGCGTCTATCCAACATTTATAACCCGGGAAACCATAATCTGCGCATGTGCAGTAGGTAGGCCTAAACTTCTCTGCTGATCAAAATATGGCGTCAAACGAAACCATGAAGCTGATTGCATCGAGTTTACCAAAGTTTGTTCCTCAGTGTAGAGAACAATTTCCCATCAACGATGTGTCCCATGATAGCAGAGCGGGCAGCTGGTATTCCAGCAAGCTGGGTTAAAATTTGTTTCTTGGGGGGCAGTGGGTGGATGCCTCTTATCTCCATATGGGGAGCTGGACGACCCTGACCCCTCCACGAGTCTCTCCCTGTGGGGATACCGGGGGGGGGGGGGTCTTTCATAAAAATAGTTCCCCCACCTTCTGGAAGTTCTGTGCTTGTAGCTTCCTCTTGTTTTTCATTCTCCTTGACTCTGCCTTAAAAACGTGGTTTGGATTGCGAATACATGGATTCAGACAAGTTTAAGACTCAGAAATTGCTGTTCCGAGAATACTCGGAATTAGGCCCTGACTGGCATTCTCCTGTTCCGAATATACTCGGAATTCGTCCGGAACGAGTTAAGGGCCGATTTTTTTTGAGCGTGTGATATTACCTTCTGGCTTTCACCAGAGAGAAATGATGGTATGTTCAGGCATGCGACTGAACTCTAGTAATTTCTGTGTTCTTTGCACTCTTGTGGACTCCGACCAACCAAAAGCCTGTACAGCATGCATTGCATTCGCAGCATCGTGCATTGTACTTGAGTGGAGCATTGTGCAATGTATTGTATTTCAGTGTCTTTTTGTTTGTTTTGCTTTCGTCGGTGAAGTTTGTTTGGGCAAAACCCGCTTTTATTCTTGGTGCAAGAGAAGGTATTTTATGGGCCAACGTAAAGCTGACGAGACAATACAGTTTATGACGGACATAACCTGATAACCTGGTCAATTTTTGTGCGCGCGTGATAGCACCTTCTGGCTTTTACCAGAGAGAAATGATGACGTCTTCAGGCATGCGACTGAACTCTGGTAATTTCTCTGTTCTTTGCACTCTTGTGGACTCCAACCAAAATGCCTGTGCATCGTGCATTGCATTCCCAGCATCGTGCATTGTACATGAGTAGAATGTTGTGCAATGTTATGTATTTCAGTGTCTTTTCTCCTCTTTTTCAAAAAAAATTGTTCTATGCTTTTGTTGGTGAAGTTTGTTTGGGCAAAACCCGTTTTAATTCTTGGTGCAAGAGAAGGTATATTATGGGACAAGGAAAGCTGATCAATGAGAGAAGACGGTTTATGACGGAGATAGCCTGAAAGAGAACTCGGCAACCAAGACAGACGGAAATGGGCATACACACGTTAACTCTTCTGGCACAGTGGGCGAATGTAAGACGTCACTCTACACTCCCACCAAATGCAAAGACAGTCACTGCCAAGTACCCTGCCATGTGTTTGTCTATTTATAGAGGTTATGTGACTGTTTCTTCCATTAAGTCTTCTAGCGCCCAGGGCTCCCAATCGTCAATGAAATAACGTCTCACTCTGCGCTTGTTGTGTGTTTGTTTGTGTGGTACTTTAGTCGTTCATAGTGTTCGTTTCAGGACGGTTCGTTCCATCAGTTTTCAATGCTTCACTGCTGAGATTGAAATGTGGGTAAAAGGTAAAGATGCGCCCCCCCACCCCCTCCTCCATTTCTCGGTTGTTTCCACTTTTTCAGTCTTTCCTTTCTTACTGCAGATTGAGTACTTCATCCTCTATCGTTTGCTATATTTAACACTAATTTTAATCCATTTACGTAATTAAACACATGCATTCAATAATAGTAGAAGATAAAGGCAAGACGGAAAAATGCAATGAACCAGGACTGTGACAAATGCTCCGTGGGCTGTTGTGTGTACTGCACTACATAGAGGGTGGGGCTATTAGAGAATGGCCTTTATCATGACTGCAATTAAATATTGAACAAAGATAATTAGCTGAAAAGGTTCATAAAATACAGCTTAATGTTTGGGCGAGCTGAGAAATAGGGGGGGGGGGGGGGGCACATCTTGACCTTTACCGAAATGTGTTACTATGCATGTTATGTTATGTGTAAGCCCAAAGTGAAATGTGTGTATATTACTGTGCACGTTGTATGCGTAAGTAAGTAACCCTGTTGTTAGTTGGTGTATCAAGAGCGATATTCGCATGTGCATGTTGATATATTTTGTATGTATATATTTTGATGGAAAATTATGAAAAATTGTGACTTTTTGTTTGCTTGTTAATATTTTGCTTTCCACAGAAAATCTTTCTCTATTTGTGAGAGGCAGTTTCATTTATTCTATTATTATTATTATTATTATTATACAGTTTTAAAGATTTTTGTTCATTGTCAAGGATTTACGTTATCTTGGGGTGCTGTTTTTGTGGGGTTTTTTTTTTTTCACATTGATTTTAAGGTTTTTTTTGTGTGGAACTGGTGCTGTATTAGTTTGATTTATTCTGTATTTTTAAAAAACAAATGAGAGTGAAATCATCTTTTTTTTCTTTCTTTTCTCCTGTTAATGTCGATTCCTGATGACTAGCTGGCTTGTATGTATGAGTGGTAATTCAACAGTTCCTGGCCTCCTTATTTCAACTGCCCTGAGGCTTTTCAGAGTTCGGCCATGAAACGTTTATTACGCAGCATTTGACAGTAAAAAAAATGAAGCATTATTTTAACCCTTTCGCCGCCAGCCATTTTTTAGCCTAATTTTTCCATTAACCCCTTGACTGCCAGAGAAAATTAAAGAAAATATCATTGGGCAAACCATGCCACGAAAAAGGCAACTGATGGAGCCAATCTGGCAAAATGGTCTGGGGATATATTACTCTCTTGACTGTGTTAGAGCAAAAGCCAGCATGTCAGGGTTATTCCTCTTCATCTGATGATGTCATCAGTGATGTTATCAGGTCAGTACGTGATACGTTGGTGGCAGTCAAGGGGTTAAGTTTACATGGGGTAGAAATAAGGTGATGTCTGCAATATTGGGAATTCCTCCGTGACATGCTTAAAACAAGGCCTGTTGTTGCCTCTTAAAATTAAGAACACAATATCATTGGATAACAGATCCAGATTTTCAAGGCTTTTTATGGCATGGGTATTAAATCTTTATGCTGCAAAAATGCGACATCGGCGGTGAAAGGGTTAAGTTTGGTCATTGTCAGGAATTTCACATTTAATATTGTAATGCATTAATTAAGAGGTGTATTTCTTTCATTAGTAATTTGTGCGTTTGTGGCTTGGTTTTTTTTTCTCCCTCTCCTTGTTCTGTGCCTGAGTGCTAACACATTCTTTGTGGAGAATGTTGTGTATCATGCTTTTGTTTCTTCCAAGTTGTTTTTGGTTTCTTTCACGTTCTGTGCTTGAGATGAAAAGTTGATCAAGTTGATGTACTGGTATATTACATGACAAAAAGGATGCTAGGGAGTTTTGCATGCAGCGTTGGCTTGTATTAGTTTGAAACAGCGCGCAAACACAAATAATAATATTGATTTTTTTATATAGCGCAACACCTCTCAGTTAAACTGGAGCTCTTTGCGCTTTACAAATGATTAAAATAAGATCAAGCTTTATGTTTTAATGTTCAAAATGCACTTGGGAAAAATTGTGTGTAACATATTTCATGGACTGTAAGGCTTATATTATTCACAAAATTCTGATTTTCTTATAAATGACAGTTTCTTACTACGTTATTACTATTAGTCGTATCGTAAGGTGCAGGTATCTAGGTCTGAAAGAAAAAAAATACCACTGTATTGGCCACTGCAATGCCCACTTTTTGCAAGAGTGAATGCCCTTGGTGGGTGGGGGGAAGATGCTTGAGTACTGACCAAACAAGGGTATAACTCTCATCAATAACTATTTGAGGCCACTGCAATGACCACCTTTTGCAAGAGTGAATGCCCTTGGTGGGTGGAGGAAGATGCTTGAGTACTGACCAAACAAGGGAATAACTCTCATCAATAACCCTATTTGAGGCCACTGAATGGCTGCCTTTTGCAAGAGTGAATGCCATTGGTGGGTGGGGGGAAGATGCTTGAGTACTGGCCAAACAAGGGTATAACTCTCATCAATAACTCTATTTGAGGCCACTGCAATGACCACCTTTTGCAAGAGTGAATACCCTTGGTGGGTGGAGGAAGATGCTTGAGTACTGACCAAACAAGGGAATAACTCACCAATAACTATTTGAGGCCATTGAAGGGCTGCCTTTTGCAAGAGTGAATGCCCTTGGTGGGTGGGGGAAGATGCTTGAGTACTGACCAAACAAGGGAATAACTCTCGCCAATAACCCTATTTGAGGCCACTGAATGGCTGCCTTTTGCAAGAGTGAATGCCCTTTTGGATACTGACCAACAAGGGCTTAACCCTTGCCGCCAATGGCGTTAATAGCCCTAGTTGCAGTGGCCAATAGAGCTTGTGCACATTTATAAAAAACCTTTCGTACGGAAATGTCCTTTTGGATGAGACGATAAACCGAGGTCCCGTGTGCGCATGCACTTAACACACGTTAATCCTAGTGGCAACGAAAAGTTGTCATTTGGTCAAAATTTAACACCCCCCCCCCCCCCCCCCCCCCCTCCTCATCAGTCACACAAAAATCACATGCAAAAAAAAAAAGAAAAAAGAAATTGGATGGCGCGCCTCTGGATGGGACGCGCTCTCCAGTTGGGAGCAACCCGAATTTCACAGACGCCTCTGTGGCTATAAAGTACCTAATACCTTATACAATCTGCACAAAAAAAATTGTGGAAATAAGAAATATGGAGTGTGCACAGTACATGTGGAAACCCATGCGCTTATTTCTTATGTGAGTGGATGGGGTTTCCGTACAGAACTTGGGGATTGCGGATCTACTGTGCACAAGTCCTTGGTCCGTAAACTATGATAGTACAGTGGAACCTCCCATTATAAGACTCCCCACATAAGACCTACTGTGCTTCTCTGAGACATTGCCCTTCTTTGTAAGTATTAAAATTACCTCTCTATAATAAGACCCCTCCCTTATAAGACCTCATCTTGGATGATTTTTGAAGGTCTTATAAGGGAGGTTCCACTGTATTTATTGCAAGAAGAATGCTATTTGTATGCTTGTGTGTGTGTGTGTCTTGTTATTATTATTATTATGATTATTATGTACTTTATAGTCACAGAGGCGTCTGTGAAATTCGGGTTGCTCCCACATGGAGAGCGCGTCACAGCCAGAGGCGCACCACCCAATTTAATTTTTTCTTCTTCATATGACTGATGAGGAAGGAAAGGAAAGGGGGGGGGGGGGGAATTTGAACCAAATGACAACTTTTTCATTGCCACTGGGATTAACGTGTGCTAAGTGCATGAGCACACGAGACCTCTGTTTATTGTCTCATCCGAAAAGTGTGTGTGTGTGTGTGTACACACGCAGTAAGGACTTGTGCACATTAGATCCGCAATCCGCAAGTGTATGTGCACGTGTTTAGCGCATGCATGATGAATTGCTAGACAGAGAATGGTCCCACCGAGCAGTTGAATTCTGTGCAAGAATGCTATTATTATTATTATTATTATTATTATGTACTTTATAGTCACAGAGGTGTCTGTGAAATTTGGGTTGCTCCCACCTGGAGAGCGTGTCAATCACGCGTTCAAGCGTAACGAAACAAGAGTTCATTCCTGGAAACTGCTCAGGTTTCAAGAACGTTTTTGCTCAGTTATGCAATGCAAAGTTGTGTCTGCATAGCACAAACCATGCTGGAACTTTCAATGCATACAGTTCTGATGCCTGACTGACTTGTTGTTGTTGTTGTTGTTGCGTGTGCCCAGGCCTCGGGGGGCAGCGGGCGCAGCTCGGAAGTCCCGGCCCACAACTTCGCCACCATCCGCACCACGTCCATAGTGCGGCAGGAGATCAAGCAGCACGCGCACTCCAACGAGTACCGCAACTTCACCATCTACAAGCGGCTCAGGAAGCAGCACCAGAAGGAACTGCAGTCGGTAAGTAGAACTGCATGGATGCTCCTGCTCTCGGGATGTCCTCAAATGCAGGATTTTTTTTGATTTTTTATTGCCTGGAGCCGGCGTCGCCGGATTATGAGGATTTTAGAAGCAGCGAATTTCCTATTTATAAACGTTTTTTTCGGTTTCTCTCACGTGGAGAACATAAAAGAAAACAAGGTCATGCGCCAAGGTCAAGGTCACGACAGTGATAATTTATGCGTGGATGCCTTCCTCTCATGGTGACACACCACCACACAAAATTTGAAGCGTTTCTGTCAATCGGTTCTGGAGATATCGTTAGGACAGACAGAGAGGGGAAAAAAAAGAAAAAAAGAAAAGAAACATACACGAACGAAAACATACTCCTTTGCGATCGTAGATCAGCAAAGGACAATAATACAGATAAATATTTACATGCCTTTTCCAGGAGCTTTGTATTTTTAGGATTGTTTAAGTCAAGTTGTTAACAGGGCGGACCCTGGACCCCTGCCTTGCAGGATTTTTGAAATTTCCCTGGAGCACCCATGGAACTGTACACAGGCATCAGAATAGGGCATTTGCCACGCGCCGGCGACCTTGAATTTCACTGAGTTGAATTTAGAGAGTTGAATTAGAAAGGTCAGCGTAACTCGGGCAGAACGAGCACGGGCAAATTAGTAGTCTTGTATAGTGAACGAACACTCGTGGCAATTGCCCTGTTGTCAAAGGCTCAGAGAATAAATAATTTCTGACAGAGGATTGGTTTCTCTTGTCAGAGGTTTTGCCTTTTTATTCAGTGTTATCCTTTGTGTTAAATAGCATTTTAAAGTGATTTTTCACTATATTAAGCCTTTTTGGTGGTGTTGGGAACTCATTTCAGTGTTGTCCCTCTTCAGTCTAAGGCTTTGATGGCTCTTTTACCGCGGTTTTCAGAGGATTGGACTTCAGACTATTCTGATGCCTGTGTACACTTTTTTGTCCTTTGCCGATCTATGATCGCAAAGGAGTATGAATTCGTTCGTGTATGTCTTTTCTTTTTTTTCTTTTTTTCTTTCTGTCTGTCCCAAGGATATCTCCCGAACCGCTTGACAGAATCACCTCAAGTTTTGTGTGGTGTGTCGCCATGAGAGGAAGGCATCCGCGCATAAATTATCACCGTCGTGACCTTTTCTGTTTCTGTCTGGATACGTCGCAGACGCCACTTCTGACGATAAAATCGCGACAGAACTTGGATGGGCGCATGAACCTAATAGAAAACGTAGAAGGAGAAAGACCTACTGCTTACCCTGGGTTAAGACCATTAAAGCCCCCCGGTTCAGCCGGGAAGGCCCAGGCCCCACTTCCAGAAGCATGCAAAGTTTAAAAAAATTTTGCTCTCCCATCTTCTGGGTCGTACAGTGGCGTTGCTCCCACGCCACTCATTCCAAGTGACTACTCACAGCCACACCCCAGCTCGTTCAAGTCACAGAATCCGAAACTGGCGGTCCAAGGGGAGCCAATATATGCTAGGCCGTTAGGAGGCAACCAACTGAGGAGATACTGCACTGCTGCTGAGTCACTTCTTTGGAGTTCAGTGGAGCCTGTACGCAGGACACCACCTACTAAGCCCCCTACTGACGACAATAATGTCTTAGTTGCGGAGCCAGCGTGAGTGAGGTCCTCCTCCGAGGGCGCCACCACGATCGTCCACCGACAGCTCCCCAGAACATACTGCTCCCCATGACTTTGACCCGAACGCACCAAGGGCACAAGCCAAATTTGCAATCGAAACTGAGGTCGCCATGAGAGCAGGGCATGCAAGGCCACAGAATTTGAGACATTTTTTTCTTTTTGATGATTGATGGAAATGAGGCAGATAACAATGATGATGATGATGCTATGGAGTTCTGTATCGGTCTGAGACTACGCGACAGGGCTGAATTCTACGCTTCCTTTCATAATGATATCCCGGCGTTAACTAATAATAATAAATAATTGATAATGCTTATATATATCGCATAATCTTGCTGAGCAACTCAATGCGCTTTTCACTCACCATTCGTACAAACATTTCTAACAGACTGGTTCACGTATCCTCACCATACATCTCTATGAAAATGAATACATTGGAGAATGCATTGCATATAATCATAACACAACACATTAACACCCACCTCCCTTAAAACCTACCACCCCCACCCCAACCATTCCCCCCGCCCCACCCACCCCACACACACACGCGCATGCATTAACCTCATACTCGACGTCATTGAGCTGGAAGACAAGAGTGGGGAAAGGGTTAGACCCGAGAACTACAGATACCTGCAGTGTTGGTCATGAAATTAGAGCAACACTGTCAGAATCGCGCATCCATTGAGCCCACAGCCACTCACTCTGGGTAGGAGTTGACTCGGTTTGTCTGTCTGTGTGTGTGTAGATGGAGACGCGGTTCAAGGGGGAGATGGAGGAGCACAAGCAGAAATTGGACCGGGAGTACGAATCATTGCGGGCCAAATGCTGCAAGGAATTGGACCGCCTCAAGACCAACCACACGTCAGAGCTGGACAAACTGGTCAGTTTAAAAAAAAAAATGTAGATCTTCGGTCAAATTTAAAAAAATCAATTTTGGTAGTTTTGAGAAAGATGAACAAAAAATGTTTTACAAGTTAACTGCGTTTGCCACAATTAACTATGATGGATTATGTTGTTCAAGACATTGCTAGTTTAGTCCTGCATTTTGTTAAAATTACTTCTTTTTTTTTTTTTAATACTTGAGAAGAACGAAGACACAAGGTTTTTGTCCTTAACTAGATCTGAATTTGGGACTTACGAGTTTTTCGTCTATTTTCACAACCTCATTTACCCCAGATAGAAGGTCGTTAGCGATACGAGCTTTTGGTGGAAGGTGGCAGGAGAAATTAGCTGACTATGTATCGAACTAAAATTTTTTTTTTTTTCGAGATACGAGGTTTTTGAATTTCACCGACGATATGTTACAATCTGCAATCCACGAAATTGCCTATTTCATGGAATGGGCCAAATGCTTTGCCCAATTCTTGAAAGTGGACGATGTATGTCACATTTTTCAATTCTCATTCACACAGGTGTTGATTAAGGTTGATTCAACAGTAGCACACTCTTCTACATTGCATCAAGACATTGGTTCATGGAAGAGATTGTTTGGTTAAAATAAGTTTTTAAAGTATTTTTAGACTGTGTGGGGGGGTTGTTTTTGTTATTATTATTTTTTAGAAAATGTATTTTATTTTGTGTTTGAAACTTTTTTCAGGGTTAAATTTAAAAAAAAAAAAAATTAAATTTATAAATTATTATAAACAGAAATATTTTAATGCACAAAATTCTCACTCCTATCATTTATTTGTTTTGTTTGTTTGTTTTTGTCCAGAGCAAAAACATGACGACGCAGGAGAAGAAGCTGCTTCGAGACACGTCGCAGAGCCACGAAAACGCCAAGCGCAATTTGACCGACCAGACCAAGAGAACCAACAAGGAGGAGATGGATAAGATGAAGAAGGTATTCTCATCCCACCTCTGCACACACGCGCATGCACGCATGCATGTACGCATGCACATGCATGCATGCACACACACACACACACACACACACACACGCACGCATACACACACACACACGCACACACACACACACACACACACACACACACACACACACACACACACACAGAGTTTTGTTTGGGGGGGTGTTCGTGGGTTTTTTTCCTTGTCTTATTTCACGAGAAGTGGATAGACGTTAAATGAAAGACACACACACCCCGTGGGGATCCCGGGAATCTTTTGTACAAATAGTTCCCCCACCTTCTGGAAGTTCTGTGCTTGTAGCTTCCTCTAAATCTATCGCTCTTTGACTCTGCCTTTTCCCTTTGCTTACTCAACTGTCATCATTCTACTATCTTTCTGCCTTGCCGATCTATTCTGCTGCCTTGTTTTTTCAAGCAACGCTTACAAAGATTTTCTCTTTTATGCAAATAGTTCTCCCACATTCTGCCTTCTGGAAGTTCTGTGCTTGTAACTTCCTCTAAATCTATCGCTGTTTGACTCTGCCTTTTCCCTTTGCTTACTCAACTGTCGTCATTCTACTATCCTTCTGCCTTACTGATCCATTCTCATGCCTTTTTTTTTTTTTTTTCAAGCAACGCTTACAAAGATTTTCTCTTTTATGCAAATAGTTCTCCCACCTTCTGCCTTCTGGAAGTTCTGTGCTTGTAACTTCCTCTAAATCTATCGCTGTTTGACTCTGCCTTTTCCCTTTTGCTTACTTTCGTCATTCTACTATCCTTCTGCCTTACTGATCCATTCTCATGCCTTTTTTTTTTTTTTTTCAAGCAACGCTTACAAAGATTTGTTCTTTTATGCAAATAGTTCTCCCACATTCTGCCTTCTGGAAGTTCTGTGCTTGTAACTTCCTCTAAATCTATCGCTGTTTGACTCTGCCTTTTCCCTTTTGCTTACTTTCGTCATTCTACTATCCTGCCTTACTGATCCATATTCATGCCTTTTTTTCTTCTTTTTTTTTTTTCAAGCAACGCTTACAAAGATGTTCTCTTTTATGCAAATAGTTCTCCCACCTTCTGCCTTCTGGAAATTCTGTGCTTGTAACTTCCTCTAAATCTATCGCTCTTTGACTCTGCCTTTTCCCTTTGCTTACTGTCATCATTCTACTATCCTGACTTGCTGATCCATTCTCATGCCTTTTTTTTTTTTCTTTCAAGCAACGCTTACAAAGATTTTTTCTTTATGCAAATAGTTCTCCCACATTCTGCCTTCTGGAAGTTCTGTGCTTGTAACTTCCTCTAAATATATCGCTGTTTGACTCTGCCTTTTCCCTTTGCTTACTCAACTGTCGTCATTCTACTATCCTTCTGCCTTGCTGATCCATATTCATGCCTTTTTTTTCTCTTTCTTTTTTTCAAGCAACGCTTACAAAGATGTTCTCTTTTATGCAAATAGTTCTCCCACCTTCTGCCTTCTGGAAATTCTGTGCTTGTAACTTCTTCTAAATCTATCGCTCTTTGACTCTGCCTTTTCCCTTTGCTTACTGTCATCATTCTACTATCTTTCTGCCTTGCTGATCCATTCTCCTGCCTTCTTTTTTTTCTTCAAGAAACGCTTACAAAGATTTTCTCCAGCCGAAGATGAATGTACTGGGCCTAACTTTTTTTAGTTAGGCAGCATGACGCATCTGCGCTCGTTTGACTGGAAACTTGTTTGTTTACCTTTCTCTCTGTCTCTGTCTCTCTCTCTCTCTCTCTCTCTCTCTCTCTCTCTCTCTCTCTCTCTCTCTCTCTCTCTCTCTCTCTCTCTCTCTCTCTCTCTCTCTCTCTCTCTCTCTCTCTCTCTCTCTCTCTCTCTCTCTCTCTCTCTCTCTCTCTCTCTCTCTGTGATTCAGTTTGCACCCATCAGATATCAAACTTGACTCTACATGTGTTACTAAGGTACTACTAAATCATTTCAATGTTTTAACCATTCATTGTGTCCCACAAAACCTCTGGTTTTCTTATGACAATAAAAAAAATGTTTGTGTTCTTGTTGTGTTAAATCTTCTAGGCACAAGAACATGGCGGCACGAGCATGAACAGATGATATTTTATGTGTTTGTGTGTGTAATCACGCATGTGCACATCATGCGGGTAAAGGTCAAGATGTGCCACCCCCCCTGCATTTCTCGGTTAATTCTATTTTTCCGTTTTTGCCTTTCTTACCATGCATAAAGCTGTATTTTAGGAACATTTGTAGCTAATAACCTTTTTGGAATACTAGCCCTAACCCTAGCCCTAAACCTAACCCTACCCCACACTATGTACTGCAGTACACCGCGATTTGTCACAGTTGTGGTTCGTTGCGTTTTTCCTTCTTATAGGGTTAGGTTTAGGGTTAGGGTTAGGGATAGGGTTAGTATTCCAAAAAGGTTATTAGCTAAAAATGTTCCTAAAATACAGCTTTATGTATGGTAAGAAAGGCAAAAACGGAAAAATACAATTAACCGAGAAATGTAGGGGGGGGGGTGGCACATCTTGACCTTTACCATTATCTTGTACGTGTTTGTGTGCATACCATATTTTAGGGACTATAAGGCGATACTTTCCCCCCAGACTGAGGCCCCTGTGCCTTACAATGTGACTGATAATATAGTAAGAAAGTGTCATAACAAAATCTGAAAATTGTATAAAATTTGGGGGGTGCGCGCATTGTAATCAGTTACGCCTTATAGTCCGAAAAATGCGGCATCTTTCATGTGTTTGCGTGCATAATCAGTCCAGACCTGTTTACCTTTACGATTTTGCCGTAATTTTTATGAAACAAAAGTCAAATTACGACGATGACAACAACAAAAACGGAAAAAAAATTCCTAAAAAAAAACCCCCACCACTACAGTTGTGTCGGCAAGCGATGCTTTTGAAACAATGCAGTGAAAAGTCATTCCGGTTCCCAGCATACAACGCGCGTCAATTTCTTTTCATTCTGTTTCAAGATGGTGTCAAAGCGATTGCGTGGTGAGAGTTCTAGGTCAAATGATCCAGAATCTGATGGAAAGACACCAAAGAAAAGGCAAATACATGGTTTAAAAAATGTTTTTAAAGGTCTCCCAGTGCACTATTGCTTGCATATAATTGTGTAATTACAAATAGTTTTCTTGTTAATCGGGTTTTGTGAAGAAAAAGAATCGGCCTCTTGTTAATCGGGTTTTGTGAAGAAAAAGAATCGGTCTCTTGTTAATCGGGCTTTGTGAAGAAAAAGAATCGGCCGCGCGTTGGATTTTTTTTTTTTTTTTTTCAAAATTACTTTTTTGTTTTGTTTCAGAAATTACACATTTGCAAATTAGCGGTAAACAGGTCTGAATCATGTACGTGTACGCTACCAGTAACCTTGTGTGCGCAGGGGCTGGACACGAGCGCGTCGCGTCGCGAGCGGGAGGACATGATGCGCGTGTACAAGGAGACGCTGGCTCAGAAGCAGAGGGAGGCGGAGCAGAGGCTGGAGAAGCAGCAGAAGGAGCTGCTGGAGCACTGCGTCCGAAAGTTCAAACGACGGGCGCTGCTGTCGTTTCGAATTCTGGAGCAGAAGTTGACGAAAGAGGTTGGCTTTGTTTTTTGGAACTGCAGTGGAACCTCCCTTTTTAACCCTTTCACCACCAATGATTTAACACCCATGTTACGAAAAGGCATCAAATCAGGGTCCAAAGACCCTATTCTCTTAATTTTGGGAGGTAAGGATAGGCCTTACTTTCAATTTATCACAGAGGAATCCCCAATATTACGGACAGATTTTGTCTCTACCCAGGTAAGTTTAATGGAAACTTTTTGCTGAAAAATGGCTGGCAGCGAAAGGGTTAATTAATACCTTAAATGAAAAATCATCCAAAATGAAGTCGTAAGTGGGAGGGAGTTGTATAAGGGAGGTAGTTTTAGTACAAACAAATTGTCCCCGCGGAGATACCCGGGGGGGGGGGGCCCCCCACCTTCTTGAAGTTTAATGCTTGTAACTTCTTCTATTCTGCCACTCTCTTTGACTCCGCCTTTCCCTCTTTGCTTTCTATCATCTACTATCTTTCTGACTTATTGGCCCATTCTCCTGCCTTTAAAAAAAAAAAAATCTTCCAAATAATTTTTCTCCTTTGAAAAAAAAAAGGAACCACTGAACTAATCTGTCCGAAAGTTCAAATGATGGGCCTATCTTATCTTTCCGCATCTGGGAGAAAAAGTTGATTAAAGAGTCAAGCTTTATGAAGGAACAATTGCATGAGAGAGAGAGAATGCGAATGCGAATGGTTTATTCAAAAGGCCTTGGCCACATTTGAAGGGGGAAAACATGAACATTCAAACAATACATTAATTTAATTTTTATATATATCTCTGAGCTTAAATGCATGATAAAGAAAAATAGCAAATTGTTTTATAACATTTTCATTGCTAGAGGAGAGTAGCTTTATACGATAAGTTTAAACAGACAGGGATTACAAATGAACTTAGCAGGAATACATTTTCTTCACAGAAAGAGAGAGAGAGAGAGAGAGTGTGTGTGTGTGTGTGTGTGTGTGTGTGTGTGTGTGTGTGTGAAGTCAAGTCAAGTCAAAATGATCTTTATTGACAATAAAAGAATAAGCTTGATAAAGCTTTTTTACATCCTGTGTGTGTCTGTCTGTGTCTGTGTCTGTGTGTTATGAACAGATTAGGAATAGAAACGTTTCTTGTATTGGTATGGCAACCAACACAAACTGCTTTTTCAAATTGCTTCACCTTTAACCCCTTCATTGCCGGAAAAAAAATGGAGAACTTTTCTTTATTATTATTATTATTATTATTATTATACTAAAATGAACCTGTCAGGCTTAACCTGAAAACAAGCGCGAAATCGCAATAGTTTGTGGCACGCGGTCTATTTTTACCACTCCAATCATGAGTCACCTCCCCTGGCTTTTCAATAATTTTAATCTGTAAACCAGAATGTTATCTCTGCACCATTTCGTAACTTTTTATATCTTTTGGAAAACATTTAAAACTATGTATCCTACTTATACTCATCGAAAGAAGCACCGCATACTCGTCGTGTCTGTTGTAGTGTCTGTATTACGTATGTTTATTATTTTGTACGCTTTTAAAATACATCATTTTAAAGAGCGGCCTCAATTTGAAGTGTAGCCTCGATTTGAAGTGCGACAATTTTGTCAAAATGTGCGACAATTTTGGACCGACAGACCGACCGACCGACCGACAAAGTGAGTTATAGGTTTGTGGCTTGAGCCACAAACAAAAATGGTCTAAAGATATAATCTGTTCTTACTTGTCTAAGACAAAAACCATCATTCCTGGGCTATGGCATCAAAAGTTATGACATCATCATCATCATCATCATCACCATATGTAGACACGGGGCCAGGCTGGGAAAGGATCAATTTGTTTTTAACCTCTTGACTGCTAGAGAAAATTAAAGAAAAAACCATTGGGCAAATCATGCCATGAAAAAAAGACAACTAGACAACAATAGAGCCAATCTGGCAATATAGTCTGGGGATATTACTCTCTTGACTGTGTTAAAGCAAAAGCCAGCATATCAGGGTTATTCCTCTTCATCTGATGACATCATCAGTGAGGCACGGGTGCTACTCCTTCAGTTTTACACTGATTTCAGTATTTTTAATTTGACCAGAAACTGAACTTCAGGTGTTTTTTTAAATTCATAAAAAAAAGAAAATTTGACCACAAGCGATTTGTGGCGTTTTGAACTTTTTTGTTCTATCTTGGAAGTTTACAAAGGCAATGTAATAGTTTTACCAGGCTTATCAGACTCATATCTGTATAATTTTAACTGTCTGTCTGCCTCGTTATTTCTCTCTCTTAAGTTGCCCCCCTGAATCGTCCCACAGGGCTCTGCCCCTATGCCCTGCCGGGGCCATGGGTCCCTGGATCCCTGCCTTTCATTTTTTTTTCATTTTGGGGAGTTGCACCCATGGTGATGTCATCAGGTCAGTACCTAATACGTTGGTGGATCTTATGACGTCATCAGTGATGTCATCAGGTCAGTACGTAATACGTTGGTGGCAGTCAACAAGGGGTTAAATTATCGTTTCGAGCAAAAACCGTAACTCAACGATGTTCTTTTTCTTCTTTTTTTTCCAATTTCCGTTTTCAGGAAATGGGTCAGCGGAAAGCCCAGCTGGAGTACGAACACGCCATGCTAGTCCGGCACCACGAGTCCACCCAGGACCTGGAGTACAAGCACCTGGCGGCGCTGCAGAAGTGCAAAGACGAGCAGCTGAAGAGGCAGCATGAAACGGAGAAGGAGAACCAGAGGGACTACAATAGCAGGGCTGAGCAAGACATGAGGAAGAAACACGCCTCGGAAGTGAAGCAGCAGCCTAGAAGTTTAAAGGTACAGTGTTCGTGTGTGTGTGTGTTTGAATAAAGAGGGGAGGGGTGAGACAGAGAAAGAGAACCAGAGGAATTATGATAGCAGGGCCGAGCAAGACATGAGGAAGAAACACGCCTCGGAAGTGAAGCAGCAGCCTAGAAGTTTAAAGGTACAGTGTGTGTGTGTGTTTGAATAAAGAGGGGAGGGGTGAGACAGAGAAAGAGAACCAGAGGGATTATGATAGCAGGGCTGAGCAAGACATGAGGAAGAAACACGCCTCGGAAGTGAAGCAACAGCCTAGAAGTTTAAAGGTATGGTGTTCGTGTGTGTGTGTGTTTGAATAAAGAGGGGAGGGGTGAGACAGAGAAAGAGAACCAGAGGGATTATGATAGCAGGGCTGAGCAAGAAATGAGGAAGAAACACGCCTCGGAAGTGAAGCAGCAGCCTAGAAGTTTAAAGGTATGGTGTTCGTGTGTGTGTGTGTTTGAATAAAGAGGGGAGGGGTGAGACAGAGAAAGAGAACCAGAGGGATTATGATAGCAGATCTGAGCAAGACATGAGGAAGAAACACGCCTCGGAAGTGAAGCAACAGCCTAGAAGTTTAAAGGCATGTTGTATATATATATGTGTGTGGGTGTGGAAGTGGTGAGAGAGTAAGAGAACCAGAGGGATTATGACAGCAGATCCGAGCAAGACATGAGGAAGAAACATGCCTCGGAAGTGAAGCAGCAGCCTAGAAGTTTAAAGGTATGGTGTGTGGGTGTGTGTGTGTGTGTGGAGGGGGTGAGACATCATTGGCGATCTTTGTCCCCCCCCCCCGACAGGCCAAGGAGATCCAGATCCGCCAGCAGTTCAACGAGGCGGTGAAGACCCAGCAGCGGCAGTACACCGTCAATACTGTGCGATTTTATCAATCAAACAGTTTGCCAATAGGAATTGTTCGGAAATAATTAAGGGGAGTAATTTCATGGTGTGTGGGAGTGATCTTGTCTAATTCAATCGGTCAAACAGGGGGGAAGTTACTCTACCATCAGGTAGATCCCAGCTCTCGCCTCGTGTGTTTGAGTAGACTTTCATCACTTAGAACACCTAATCTAAATTTGATGTCATTTATATTTTTACGTCACATTTTGCAAGTTCTATCGGTTTGCGGATACTGGCCGCCCCTCATTTTTCTAAAACAAAATGTTTGGAACTCGCTGACTCGCATCCTGCGGTTTCAAGCTTCGACGCCATGCTGCCATTGTTGCTATGGGTTTGACCCTTTGGGGAGTTGAACCCATGCAATTAACCTATCATCGGCGATCTTTGTGTCCCCCCGACAGGCCAAGGAGATCCAGATCCGCAAGCAGTTCAACGAGGCGGTGAAGACCCAGCAGCGGCAGTACAAGGCGCTGAAGGAGCACGTCCTGCAGACCACGCCCAAGCTGGAGCAGAAGGCGGTGGTGAAGAAGCTCAAGGAGGAGCAGATGAGGAAGCTGGCTCAGCTGGGGGACCAGTACGAGGGCTCCATCGCTGAGATGCTGCAGCAACAGAACGTCAGTGGACACAGATTTTTTTTATTGAATTTTTTTAAATTTTATTATTTTTAACCCTTTTTCGCCGCTAGCCGTTTTTCATCCCCAAATCCCTTTAACCCCTTGACTGTCATATAATGTATTATCTACTGACTTGATGATGTCATCAGATGAAGAGGAATAACTAATATGCTGGTTTTTGCTCTAACACAGTCAAGGGAGTTATATCCCCAGACCATTTTGCCAGATGATTCTATCAGTTGTCTTTTTCATGGCATGATTTGTCCAATCATTTTTTCTTTAACATTCTCTGGCAGTCAAGGGGTTAACCATTTCACTGCCAATGTCGCATTTATGCACCACTATCAGTTATTGGGATTTGCGAGTGTGATATATACCGATATTTTACCTCCTTCAGATGATAATCAAACACGCAACGAAGAAGCGAGACGGCCATGCATGCAGATCTAAAATAATACTAACCATTTCACCGTAGCAAGAAAATCCCACTCATCCACAAATAATATAGTTCTCCAAGTTAGAAAGTCGTGAGCTATTTTCAGTGTTGATTCTAGAGCGCGGTCTTGCGGGATTCCCGCATTTTTTCACCCTAGGACGCATAAAATCGCGAACAGTGCGGCCCAACTCGCGCACAAAAATAAAAACGAACGCACTTTTACTTAGCGAGTGCGTAGTCGCGGCTGCTGTGTGTATATCCTTCTCAAGACTGAGTGAAACCGAGCATCCTTTCTGTCCTCGTTTCTGATTGGCCGATGACTCTGGCTTTGTCCAATCACACAAATTTTCACTCAGGAGCACATATTTTCAGTCCGCCATTTTTGTTTTGGGGCACACTATCGAGTTCAATGCTACAGCCAGCGATTCTCGTTCTGTTGTAGGGCCTCTAAGGCGCAGTGAGCAAAGCAATCAAAGCAAACTTGTTTAATTTCGTGGTTTCGTGGCCTATCAACGAAGGATATGTGTACAACTAAGAATACACTCAATGGGTGAAGTGAAACGGAACTCGCGATGCCAACAGATGTGTCATTACTCAGTAATGATTACTGTCAACCATACCGATTGGAACTTCTTGAACCTGCCTTCAAGAACTGGAAAGACGCGAAAAACACGTCTTTCCAAACTTGGTTGTGTTTCAAGGAAGAGGGCGAGGGCGATAACAACCACGATGAGAGCTTTGACGCGATCACTGAATCGGCGAAAGTCACACTCCAACTCGAAGAATCTTGAGTGCGGCATTTGAACGCGGCAGTATAAGTACTCAGCCTGAGCACAATGCGCGCGCGCCATGCTCTTTCACCGTAGCAAGAAAATCTCTCACTCATCTCACACCACTCACACACACGCACACTGTAACACAGGTTCTCTCTGTTTAAATAGTTCCACAAATAAGTTTGTATAGTTTCATACATTTTCTACTAACAAGTTAGAAAGTCGTGAGCTATTTTGATCTTGCTCATTGATACATTATGAAAGGAAACTGATTATTAATCGAAACATGAACCTACTGGAATTTGCTGTATAAAAAAATAGCCTTTACAATGACATATTCGTTTTACACTGCAATCACAGGCCATAGTTATTGTCATTTCGCCAATGACGAACTTTCAATGATGACGTAATTTCAGTGATTGTGTAAGTTCACTAAGATGACGTTTTTTGGTGTCCTGCTCAGAAGGCGCTATTTGCAGTGACACTAACTTGAGTTAAGGTTGCTGGCCGCTATTTTTATCATTTGCAATTTCACTAAAAGTTACTATTCACAATTTTTTTTTCAATGTAAAATGTTCATCAGAAACAACCTTTTGCATTTATCGGGTTAAGGCACAGGGTTAGGAGTATGTTTGGGCTTTTTGTTTTACTAAACATCACTTGATGCAAATAAAGAAAATATGGTTTGAGTACTGCAGATAGTCGCGTGCGAGTGTACAAGCCGTGAGATATATAACTGTGACGTCAAGTTTCTAATAGCAACGGTGTATTCTTACACCTTTTCTCACGCGCGTTGATACTAAGCCTATGGGTTAATATATGCAAATGATATCTCTGGATATTGTTTTATATCTCACGGCTGGCAGGCCTCTTTGCACTACTTGTACATCGGTATATAATGGTTGAACACCCATGTTAGTAAAAGGCATCAAATCGTGGCCTGTTATCTGAAGACCATACTTTCTTCATTTTGAGAGGTAAGGATAGGCCTAATGTTATATATGTCACAGAGGAATTTGCAATATTGCATTTTTTTGGTCTCTACCACTTAGGTTTAACCCTTTCAATGCCAGCCATTCCTCAGCCAAAATTTACCATTAAACTTGCCCGGGTAGAGAAAAGATTTTGTCTGCAATATTGGGGATTCCTCTGCGGCATGCATAAAATAGGGCCTGTCCTTACCTCCCAAAATTAAGAATATAAGGTCACTGGATACCAGACCCTCTATTGATGCATTTTAGTGACATGGGTGTTAAATCATTGTGGTGCCAAGAGGCGACAGGGGTGATGAAAGGGTTAACCCTTTCACTGCCAATGTCGCATTTATGCACCACAATGGTTGAACACCCATGTCACTAAAAGGCATCAAATCGGGGCTATACTTTCTTCGTTTTGAGAGGTAAGGATAGGCCTAATCGTTATACAGGGCACAGAGGAATTCCCAATTTTGCAGATAACATTTTTTTCTCTACCCAGTTAAGTTTAATGGTATTTTTTGGCTGATAAATGGCTGGCTGCGAAAGGGTTAACTCATTCGCATCGCAACAATTTTGAATTATTTAAAAACAAGCGCGAAATCGCAATAGTTTATGGCACGCAGTCTATTTTTACCACTCCAATCATGAGTTACCTCCCCTGGCTTTTCAATAATTTTAATCTGTAAACCAGAATGTTATCTCTGCACCATTTCGTAACTTTTTATATCTTTTGGAAAACATTTAAAACTATGTATCCTACTTATACTCATCGCAAGAAGCACCGCATACTCGTCGTGTCTGTTGTAGTGTCTGTATTACGTATGTTTATTATTTTGTACGCTTTTAAAATACATCATTTTAAAGAGCGGCCTCAATTAATTTTGAAATGTAGCCTCGATTTGAAGTGCGACAATTTTGTCAAAATGTGCGACAATTTTGGACCGACAGACCGACCGACCGACAAAGTGAGGTATAGGTTTGTGGCTTGAGCCACAAACAAAAACTCACAAATCACTCCAGCCATACACACAAACAAACCAGACATAAACAAAAGGAGAAATGAAAGAAGATTACGGGTTTTTACTTCAGGTTTAGGCATAGGGAAGTGGTAGATCAGATTTTTATATATGGACTTTATATATATAAAAAAAAACTCTACACCGATTGGTTACCCCACACCAAACCACTACAAAAGCAAAGTTAGAGGCAAAATTGTGGTCTAAGGGAGCGAAGCGAGTTTAGAAGTGACCAAGGTATGGTGTGCACACATATTTACCTCCCTTGAAGCAAATGCATCAAATTGACAGTTATCTATTATTAATTCTGGACATATATGGCCGGAACGACTTGAATGAGAAATGAAAGATTACAGGTTTTTACTTCAGGTTTAGGCATAGGGAAGTGGTAGATCAGATTTTTATATATGGACTTTATATATATAAAAAAATCTACACCGATTGGTTACCCCACACCAAACCACTACAAAAGCAAAGTTAGAGGCAAAAGTCTAAGGGAGCGAAGCGAGTTTAGAAGTGACCAAGGTATGGTGTGCACACAGATTTACCTCCCTTGAAGCAAATGCATCAAATTGACAGTTATCTGTGATTAATTCCAGACATCTATGGCCGGAACGACTTGAATGAGTTCATGGCCAGTGTGGCCACACTGATTTATGCCCGTGTCACTGAACACGCATTTAATTAGGGTCTGTTATGCAATGAGCAGGGCTGCTCTCATGTTGATAGGGCAGGCATAGCAGGTGCATGCTGATGTGTGTTTTGGGTGTTTCTTTTTCGTCATTCAATGGCTTTTCCTTCCTAATGTCAGGAGATGTAGAGGACAGGCCTAATGTTAGTTACACACGCCAGAAAAGACTTTTCCTTCCTAATGTTAGGAGATGTAGAGGACAGGCCTAATGTTAGTTACACACGCCAGAAAAGACTTTTCCTTCCTAATGTCAGGAGATGTAGAGGACAGGCCTAATGTTAGTTACACACGCCAGAAAAGACTTTTCCTTCCTAATGTTAGGAGATGTAGAGGACAGGCCTAATGTTAGTTACACACGCCAGAAAAGACTTTTCCTTCCTAATGTTAGGAGATGTAGAGGACAGGCCTAATGTTAGTTACACACGCCAGAAAAGACTTTTCTTTCCTAATGTTAGGAGATGTAGAGGACAGGCCTAATGTTAGTTACACACGCCAGAAAAGACTTTTCCTTCCTAATGTTAGGAGATGTAGAGGACAGGCCTAATGCTAGTTACACACGCCAGAAAAGACTTTTCCTTCCTAATGTTAGGAGATGTAGAGGACAGGCCTAATGTTAGTTACACACGCCAGAAAAGACTTTTCCATCTTAATGTCAGGAGATGTAGAGGACAGGCCTAATGTTAGTTACACACGCCAGAAAAGACTTTTCCTTCTTAATGTTAGGAGATGTAGAGGACAGGCCTAATGCTAGTTACACACGCCAGAAAAGACTTTTCCATCTTAATGTCAGGAGATGTAGAGGACAGGCCTAATGTTAGTTACACACGCCAGAAAAGACTTTTCCTTCCTAATGTCAGGAGATGTAGAGGACAGGCCTAATGTTAGTTACACACGCCAGAAAAGACTTTTCCTTCCTAATGTTAGGAGATGTAGAGGACAGGCCTAATGTTAGTTACACACGCCAGAAAAGACTTTTCCTTCCTAATGTTAGGAGATGTAGAGGACAGGCCTAATGTTAGTTACACACGCCAGAAAAGACTTTTCCTTCTTAATGTTAGGAGATGTAGAGGACAGGCCTAATGCTAGTTACACACGCCAGAAAAGACTTTTCCTTCTTAATGTTAGATGTAGAGGACAGGCCTAATGTTAGTTACACACGCCAGAAAAGACTTTTCCTTCTTAATGTTAGGAGATGTAGAGGACAGGCCTAATGCTAGTTACACACGCCAGAAAAGACTTTTCCTTCTTAATGTTAGGAGATGTAGAGGACAGGCCTAATGTTAGTTACACACGCCAGAAAAGACTTTTCCTTCTTAATGTTAGGAGATGTAGAGGACAGGCCTAATGCTAGTTACACACGCCAGAAAAGACTTTTCCTTCTTAATGTTAGGAGATGTAGAGGACAGGCCTAATGTTAGTTACACACGCCAGAAAAGACTTTTCCTTCTTAATGTTAGGAGATGTAGAGGACAGGCCTAATGTTAGTTACACACGCCAGAAAAGACTTTTCCTTCCTAATGTTAGGAGATGTAGAGGACAGGCCTAATGTTAGTTACACACGCCAGAAAAGACTTTTCCTTCCTAATGTTAGGAGATGTAGAGGACAGGCCTAATGTTAGTTACACACGCCAGAAAAGACTTTTCCTTCCTAATGTTAGGAGATGTAGAGGACAGGCCTAATGTTAGTTACACACGCCAGAAAAGGAGCCCCCAGCATTCGCAAACGAAACTTTTCTATTCCCAGGTTAAGTTTGACGTAAAATTTAACCTAAAAAATGGCTGGCAGTTGAAATGGTTTTAAATTTACTTATCAGGCATGAGATTTGTCAGCCTTTATGCTGATTTTAGGCTTTATCATGGCCTCAGAAGTCATTTTTGAGATCTAAAAGAGATCAGTTGAGTATACAGACAAACCTCTATTTTAAGACTTCCAAAATGTCCGGAAAAATCGGTCGTAAATTGGAGGGGTCGTATGACGGAGGTTTTCACTGGCAGCCGTAGAAAGAAAAAGTTCAGCACAGTTCATACTCTCTTCTTCATGCACACATACAATGACATATTAAAACTGGATTTGGGTCTTTCCAACTCCATAGGATTGTGCAATCGATGTATTACAGTTTCATTTCGCCGACTTCTGTTAATCACCTCCACTCTCGTCCAAAGTCAGTGGTTTTCTTTTTCAAAGTCAGTGGTTTTCGTGCTTTTCCTACGCTTTCCGCCATCTTTTCTACAACAAGGGAAGCGACTCCGCTTTCAGGCCCTTGACCGTGGTTGTTTCCCTTTGCTCGAAGTCTATGCAGACGACAACAACGGTCGTAAAAACCAACAAAATGGCGGTCGTAAGTCGCGTTTTAGAGGAAGTCGTTTAAGAGAGGTTGTTTACATAGTAAAATGCATCCGTGCCAACAAATCCGGTCTCAAATGAGAGGTGGTCGCTTAACAGAGGGTCGTAAAATAGGGGTTTGTCTGTATAAATACTTTTAAGAGTGAATGCAAAATGAACTGAATATATCAATTCTACTTCTAATGTTGTTTTTAAGGCTTAGATTGCTAAAAAGAAAAGAAAAAGATTTAGTTTTAAGGTGCTTCAGGGTTTTTTTCCGCTGTTTTCGTATGCTTTTCAGCCTAAATCATAATTTCTCAATGTTATGCCTGACTATCACAGGTTCGTCTGGACGAGAGTCAGGTGGGGGAGTTTGGGGAGATGCGCACCCGCCTCCACCAGGAGATGGAGCTGCTGATGGTGTACCAGAGCAAGGTGAAGGAGAACGCAGACTCCCAGCACAGGAGGGAGAGGAAGGTGCTGGAGGAGAGGGTGTCTCTGAGGAGAGCTCTGCTGGAGCAAAAAGTGAGACGAATGTGATGTCTGTCTGTCTGTCCTTCCACTTCGTATCTGTCCATCCACTTCGTATCATGTGATGTCTGTCTGTCTGTCCTTCCACTTCGTATCTGTCCATCCACTTCGTATCATGTGATGTCTGTCGTCTTGTCTCAGACCTGTTTACCCCCTACACAAGTCTTGAGTAGTCTGTGGATAGCTGAAATGAGTAGTTTTGGTGCAAAAGGTGTAGTTTGATTCATGAAACCATCAAACAATGTTCACTGAAATATTAGTAATTAGAGCATTAATTTCAATTTTGAAGAGTAGTAGAGGTCCAAATTGAGTAGAATACTACTCGAAAAGAGTAGAGTAAACAGGTCTGCTAGTGAGTATCTGTCTGTCCATCCATGTCATATCTGTCTGTTTTGGTTAAAGTCCCGTCGTATCAAATTCCAGCTAGAAGGTAGGTTTAAAAAAGACTGACTTCTATACAAGTTTTGAAAAGACTTTTGACTTTGACTTCCATGAAGGTTTAGAAAAGACTGACTTTGACTTCCATGAAGGTTTAAAGAAGACTGACTTTGACTTCCATGAAGGTTTAGGAAAGACTTTGACTTTGACTTCCATGAAGGTTTAGAAAAGACTTTGACTTCCCTGAAGGTTTAGAAAAGACTTCCATAAAGGTTTAGAAAAGACTTTGACTTCCGCAAAGGTTTAGAAAAGACTTTGTCTTCCATGAAGGTTTAAAAAAGACTGACTTTGACTTCCATGAAGGATTAAGAAAGACTGACTTCCATGAAGGTTTTGAAAAGACTTTGACATTGACTTCCATGAAGGTTTAGAAAAGACTTTGACATTGACTTCCATGAAGGTTTAGAAAAGACTGACTTCCATAAAGGTTTAGAAAAGACTTTGACTTTGACTTCCATGAAGGTTTAGAAAAGACTTTGACATTGACTTCCATGAAGGTTTAGAAAAGACTTTGACTTTGACTTCCATGAAGGTTTAGAAAAGACTTTGACTTCCATGAAGGTTTAGAAAAGACTTTGA
>CM065702.1:30124582-30149587 GCA_017654935.2 Phymorhynchus buccinoides
TATGACGATTTGTATAGCTATGTGTGTGAAGATGTGAAACTACTTGTGGTGATATGTCGTTAGAAGCGGCACCAAAACGTTTGATTTTTTTTTATTGATTTTTTTTTTGGCCGATGAAAGCTCACATCATGCTGAGGAATTGTGGCAAAAAAAAGAAAAAGAAAAAAAGAACTTCTTTTTTTTTTAAAGGTAGACTTGCGTTCTATCGGTACTGGCTTCCACGCGGTTGACATGCTTACAACGTGATTGTTTTATATTTCTCCTTTGTGAATAAGTTGTGTTTGAATATGACGAATGTGCAAACTTACGTTGATGGTATGACCTCTTGGAGTGATAAACGAGAAACAATTGGGACTGCTGTTGTGTCCATTTTTTTTGCGTTCCAAACTTAATTAAGCTATCTTTTTTGTTTGTTTGTGACTCTTCCCTACCCCTAAAGCCCTACTTAGATTTTTAAAAAAATTATTATTCTTTTTGATTCTTTTGTTTGGACTAAGAACCTGCCTTCAAACGTCAGGGATAGTGCTGTCGTCTGTAGAGAGGAAAGAAGAGAGAGGGAGAGTGTGTGTATGTGTGTGTGTGAGAGAGAGAGAGAACACTGAATGGTTTAATGTACATTGGCCTTGGGCCACAACACATGGATAAGGAGCAGTGAGAATGGAATAATAAACAAAATCAAATCCTTCACGCAAAAGTTAAAAGAAAAGAAAATCAATACATGCGTCATCCCAATAAATGCTAATAAATAATTATGTAAGAAACGTATTAGTACAATAAATTGTTCATTCAAAGTGAGCCTGAATAGGTCACTGATGTATGTCCATATAAATCAAATCCAACATAGGGAGAGAGAGAATGATCGAACGGAATTTTGTTTAATCAGGGTTATGAGATAAGCATACAATTTGCTTGTTTACACTCAGCCCTGAGAGAGAGAGAAAAGAATGAGAGAAGTTTTGTGCGTTACACTCTGTACTTGCCTGTGACCAAATCGTGCATTTTCATCTTTTCTCACTGTGAACTGCATAAAAAGATTTTTCTCTGTTTTGTCACATGTATGCGAGTGATAAGCATCTTGACTTCTTGTTTGTGTCGCTGGATAAGTGGAAGTAGATCGGGCGAAAGCCAGAAGGTATCAGTACTATCACACAGAAACAACAACCCAAAAACAATAGAGTAGACTGATAGTACCTTCCGGCTTTCTTCCGACAAACGATTCGCATCGAGTTTGTTGTCCGATTTCCGTATCGCTGGAGTGGTAAGAACTGTAGATAGTGGAACGAAAATGATGATAAATTTTCATGAAGTTTGCCACGACTACATGTGATGTATTACTCAGGCATGAAAACTACTGTTCCCCCCAAAAAAGAGATTTTTTTCAGCCGATATATCCTTCCACACAGATTTTCAGCTAACGTCAGAAGTTTGCCGAAAGTGTTGTTGAGCTGGGGGTGGGGGCAAGCACTCATTTCACAGCATTTCACATCCTACACTTCACCTTCCAACTCTCAAACATGCAATTCGCGGGTTGTTTAGGCGGGCCATTTTTTTGCCTGCGAGCGCAAGCGTCGCTCATTCAAATATGGACCGCGCTGTTCGAGAATAACATCGCGCTCGGCGGAGATAAAACATTTTTTGGGGCGGAGACGTTTTCATGCCTTATCTTTTTTTTCCCTCCCTCCCCCCCCCTCCCCCTCCCCCTCCCCCTCCCCCTCCCCCTCCCCCTTCCCCGTTTCTCTTGTTCTTCCACGATGATGACTTGAGTCAACGAAGATCGTTCTCAACTGCAGACTATCTTTTTAGACGATTGTATAGAAGTTATTGGGCGCCCTTTTTCGTGTAGATTTGATATCCAACGTGGGAAGTTAAATGTTAAATGTTTTGATTTGGTTTAGATTGTGGAGGAAGTTTTTTCAGTGGCGAATGATTAACCCCCATTATGTGCAAATTTGCTCACAATTCTTAGCACATTGGAATTTCTTGCTGACTGTGAATCTTTGTGTGTGTGTGTGTGCGTGGATGTATGTTTGTGAATGCGTGTAGTGAGGGCATGCATGTGTGCATGCACCCACTTGTGCGTTCAGTGGGTGTGTGCGGGTCAAATATGTGTGTGTTTTTCTGTGGTGAGGCCATGTGTTTTTGTGTATACGCACGCATGCGTACATTAATTTTGTATTTGATCAGTCGACCGTGTGTGTGTGTGTGTATACCATGCATCGTTTTGCCCCACTCTCGGCTAAAAAACGCTGCGGGCAGAGACATTGTCATCATCAACATTGCCATCATCATCATCATCATCATCATCATCCCATGTCCTTTGTCAAAATTAAAAAAAGATCATTCATTAGAATCAGACTTTTTGCTCATGAGCCTCGTATGGAAAAGAAAAAATCGGACAGAAAAGAAGTGGGGTTTTTTTCTTCGGTGGTTTTATTATTTTAATTATTATTATTATTATGAGAAAAAAAAGAAGAAGAAAAGTGTGAACATATGAACCTGGAGCTGTGATGTAATGAAGCGAATGAAGGAACGAAACTCAAAACCTGTTTTTGAAATGTACATTGTGTGAATTTTTTTTATATTTGTTTTTGATGACACAAAACACTGCCCTGTTTTCCGATATCTTGGTCTTTACCCCCCACATCCCCTCTCCCCCACCCCCTTCCTCAAATTGTTTCATTGGAAATTTTCACTGAGAAGCGGCATTCCGTCGTTCTTGGGGGAAAGGAATAGGGTTAGGATCAGCCTAGGATAATTTTTCGTGAACCTGAATAAGACGCAGACTTTGAGATTGAGGGTCGTAAAACATGAAGGGGGGTGGTGGTGTCTAAAGTACATCTTCGCCCCTGTTTCATTTTTAGTTTCTAGCATCCCACCTTTTGTGTAGCCCAGCCCCTCTCTGCCTTACCCCCCCTACTCTTTTCACTGCCCCCCAGACCCCCTTCCCTCCCTCCCTCCCTCCCTCCCGCTCTCTATTTTGCTCTCTTTCTCCAACTCCCCCCCCCCCCCCCCCCTCTTTTTCTCTTTCTCCATCTCTCTCTCCTCTCCCCCCCCCCCCCTTTCTCTCTCTTTCTCTTTCTCCATCTCTCTCCTCCCCCCCCCCCCTTTCTCTCTCTTTCTCCATCTCTCTCCCCCCCTCTCTCTCTCTCTCTCTTCCTCCCCCCCTCTCTCTCTCTCCCTCTCCCCCCCCCTTTCTCTCTCTCTCTCCACCACTCTCTCTCCCCTTCTTCTCCCTTCTCTCTCCCCCATCTCTCTCTCTCCCATCTCTCTCTCTCTCTCTCTCTCTCTCTCTCTCTCTCTCTCTCTCTCTCTCTCTCTCTCTCTCTCTCTCTCTCTCTCTCTCTCTCTGTCCTCTCTGTCCCATTTCATCTCCTATTACAACTCTACCTTGTGAATCATGTGTATACCATTTTTGAGCATCAATTAACAGTTTTATAAATATATTTATGAGTAAGAGTTTCCATTTTTGTTTTAAAGACCCACCACGCACGCCGATGATGTGTATTTTCCCTCTCTTGCTCGGAATATTTCTTTCAAGATTTCTTACCATCGAGAGAGGGAAAACGCTGATTTTCACACATCGACGTAGTGGGTCTTTAAAGACCCACCACGTCACGTGTCAAAATCGCGGTTTTCACGTGTTTTCCCTCTTATAGCTGGTAAGATATCTTGAGAAATCATCCTAGAATAAGAGAGAATGTTAGACATGATGTGGGGGACTTTGAATTGTCCAGTATCAAGTAATACATTTTTTTTAATAAAATAATAATGTTCGTAAAATACTATAGATAAGAAGTAAAGAACAGGCACAAGTTGCTGTTGTGATTTTCTATATAAGGAGAAAGATGTCTTCCTCTTGCTTGAATATTATATTATGTAATGAATATGTAAATGTTTGCAATAATAACTATTATCATTGTCATTTAGTACCAGTACTGCTGCTTGGTAGAAATAATAATCATAATTAAATATGATGTACATTTTAAAGACCCACCAGATCACGTGTGAAAATCACGGGTTTCGCGTGTTTTCCCTCTTATAGCTGGTAAGAAATCTTGTTTTGACCAGGTTTGACTCCCATACAAATGCCCCCAAATTTGAAACGAAACATTTTAAAGAGCAGCCTCAATTTGAAGTTGGGGGAATTTGAATGTGGGTCACAGCTACCCAGAAGAAAGCAAGGGACTTAATCGTGGTGCGTCAGTGTGTCTTTAAGATTGAAGCTGATTAAGGTTTATGACGAGGAGGTGCATAACTTGGAAGAACTTATCTCATGGAGGAATTATAGTTAGACAGTGGCTATCCTCCCTCTAGTGGGAAAATAAAACTCAGGCTATTTTCCCTCGCTTTCCGTTAGTTGAAGGTCTCCGTGTGTGTGTGCGCGCTCGTGTCTTTATCTCTCAATCTCTATCACTGCCTGCCTTTCCCCGAAGATTGAGTGTGGCTGCCCACATGGCGGGGTAATAAAAAACGGTCATGCACGTAATGTTCTCATCCCTAGCTGGTGCATTTGTACCATAGTGTTCAACTGCTTCGGCGCTGTTTGGGATGATCCCTGGAGTCTTTTAGCCAGGGTACGGAAACAACAACAAACTGCCTGCCTCACTCTCTTTCCCTGTCTGTTTATCTTTCTGTCTGTTTCATTCAGTTACCCATTAAATATATTTTTAGCGCAGAGACTTTCAACTAATCGGAAGTGAGGGAAAGTAGTCCGGGTTTTATTTTCCCACTAGAGGGAGGATAGCCACTGCCTTATATGCTCACAGTTATTATATTCAATTAAGTTATTTGTGAACAATTTATTATTAGGTAACAGAGTTTCTATGATGGTTTGATCAACTCGGAGAAAAGCTGAAACATATCCTAGGAGAAAAAAAGGCTCACTTAAAAACCCACTTGCATTTATTCCGCCCAAAACCGCCCAGCCATAAGTTACCTCTGTGTATTCAAGCCGCCCATAGCTTGCCCCCTTCTCTGATGGCATTTTCATCACGCACTAAGTTCCGGCTTCACACTTCACACTTCACACACTATGAAGCAGCTTCTCACTTGCAAAGATGCGATGGTAGCTGTATGGCGCTCTGTATGCTTCAAAAGAGAAATTTTCCCGAAAATGTTTGAAAGAATCTGAACACTACAAGAAGGTTTTTTTCTGTAACAAATGTGAATGCAAGAAGGTTAAAGCAGTGGGGTTTTTTTTGTTTATAAATTGTAGTGTGCTTTGATTTTTTTGGAAACAATGTTTAGTGAAACGGTCTTGAAAACAAGTTTGCCTGGGTGTAAGTTTGTTACGAGGGGCATAAAAAAGGGGGGAACAGAAAAACATTGAGTGCTTACAATGCTTTTAGAACTGTCTTTCTTAGTCAAGTTTGTGTTCAGATCGCCCTTGAACCCTTTCACCGCCAATGTCGCATTTTAGCACCACAATGATTTAACACCCATGTCACGAACAGGCCTCAAACCAGGGTATGTTATCCAAAGAGCCTAGTTTCATAATTTGGGGAGGTAAAGATAGGCCTTACTTTATACATGCCATAGAGGAATCCCCAATATTGCAGACAATTTTTTTCCTCTACCCAGGTAAGTTTAACGGACTATTTTTTGCTGAAAAAAGGATGGCGGCGAAAGGGTTAAATTAAAATCCAGCAGTTGTGTGACTGGGGTGTCGTTGGCTTGCATTGATTGGTTGCATTTACATAGAAGTTATCAGCATTTTCATGTACCATAATTATTTTACGGACTATAAGGCGATACTTTTTTTCCCAGACTCAGACCCCTGCGCCTTATAATGTGACTGATGGTATAGTAAGAAAGTAGAGCAACAAAATCTTTATTTTGGGGGTGAGCAAGTTTGTGTTTAGATCGCCCTTTATAAATAACAATTCAGCAGTTGTGTGACTGGTGTGTCGTTGGCTTGCATCGATTGGCTGCATTTACATAGAAGTAATCTGGATTTTCATATACCATGGTTTTTTTATGGCATGATTTGCCCGATTATTTTTTCTTTCATTTTCTCTGGCAGTCAAGGGGTTAATAGATCAAGTACACTGTGCCCTCCTTAACCCCCCCCCCCCCCCCCCCCCCCCCCGCCCCCTCACTACCACCATTTTTGACAAAGTTTGAATATATCCTCACCCCTCAAAAAAACTCAACTAAAGGGAGAAAAGTATAGTTATGCATAATTCATTGAAAAGGTTTGTAGAGGTGAAATACTGTTTCTTTTCGTACAATTTAAGAGTTGGTGTTTTTTTGTTTTGTTTGTTTGACTGATGTGCAACAATGAGATTAGTTCAATCAGAAAGACCACATTGCCATTGTTTTTGTGCAAAGAAAGGCTGGGTCTTGTGTTGGAATGATGTGTATGCGCATACGCATACGGGTCGTAATAATGATAGTGAAGCGTGTATATGTGTGTGTGCACATGCACGTGCATGTGTGTGTGTGTGTGTGTGCATGCTTTCATCATGTGTTCAATGAAGAACGAGAAATTCAAGTGATATGACTCATGTATTAGTGTATATATATATATATATATATATATACATCACACACACACACACACACACAGGTAAAGGTGTCCCATAGCCTATCGGCCGTAGGGGCAGTGAACTGTTAGAGGTTCACCGTGTCAAGGGCACGGCATCATGGAAGGCGGAGCCCATCCCTCTCCTTCCGCAAACACACAATTAATCCGTGTACTCATCATTGTAAATAGACTCAAACCCCGGGTCCCCCAAACTGTTCCAGGGTAGAATTTCCCATGCACCCATTTTCTTCCAGTGAATTTGTTTTTTCAAGTGAATTGTTGAACATGCTATACATGTATACTAGAGATATATCCAATGATAATCATGCTAATTTACGTTACACACGTATCAACAATTGTGAAGAATCCATTTCACATCTCTCTTGGCATGGCAAGCACTAGTAACTTGAACCCATTTACAATCAGAACTCCTTCACCTAGAGTAATGGATGGAACACCACCTCCAGAGTTTATCTTTGCCTTTCCCTAGAGTCTTCCAGAGTTACCGTAATTTTCGGGTTATAAGGCGATATTTTTCTCTCCAATTTCGACCTATGCGCCTAGTCAACGAGGGTGCCCTAATAGTGAACAAAATTGTGAGAAGAGAGGCAACGATTGCCGTGTTCAGTACAGTCTACTGTGAGTCAGACATCGAAAGTGGTCACGAGTCGCTGATACGACGAATACTCATGTTAAAATGCTTCAAAATCCCAACTATCATCCGAGATACCGTCCAACAGATGCGCTAACCCTTCATTGGATGTAAAAAGCATCGTTCTAGAGCTTAAAATGCCATAATTCTATCAGTTTTTGTGAAGAAAAGTCCAAACACAACAACAGGAAGCGGAAGCAGCTCAAACGGAAGTTCGATTATTTGAAAAGGGAGCCAACTCGTTTATGACTGCAGCAATGGCGGTCAGTAAGCGTTTACAGGACATGTACAGGCTTCAAACTTCGACTTTTTTTGTGAGGTGTGTATCACCTTATAAACGAGGGTGCCTTTTTTTTCAGATTTTGACTTGAAAATTGCCCTATTCGCCTAATGATCCGAAAAATACGGTACTGTTCGTCGCGTTTCCGTAGAGTTTCAGGATATTACTGGAACCGGGCATGCTACTTTTCAGCGAATTCTCTGGATTTTGATGTTCTTGATTGTCCATTGCATCTCAGATGACAAGAGGAGAGTGACTATTTTTTCCCCCGCATGCTTTAACGGGAGAAACAGTGACATAAGCTCTAAAAATAGACAAACACATGGCAGGCCATTTAGCAGTGACTGCTTTTTGCATTTGATAGGAGTGTAGAATGAGTGATGTCAAGGGCGAATGTATTCCGCCCGTGGTGCTAGAAGAGGTAAAGCTTGAGGAGATGCCCTTTTCCCCAAGGGAGAGCTACTCCTCTTGAAAATAATATAATAAAACTATTAAAAAAGGGTAAAGGGCATCTCCAATAGGAATTATTCGGAAATAATTAAGGGGAGTAATTTCATGGTGTGTGGGAGTGATCTTGCCTAATTCAATCGGTCAAACAGGGGAGGTCACTCTACCATCAGCTCTCGTAGCCTATCGACTCGTGTGTTTGAGCAGACATACAGCACTTAGAACACCGTGCGTCATTCAAAAAAATTATGTAATTTATATTTTTACCTCACATTTTACAAGTTTTATCAGTTCTAAAACAATGTTTGCAAGTCGCTGAATCGCATCCTGCGGTTTCAAGCTTTGACGCCATTGTTGCTATGGTATTTGACCAAGTAATGAAGGTAAACAACGCTAATTTTAACGAAGTGCTCTCCCCTATTTTTTTCTAAAAATCGTCTAATGGCGAAAAATTGGAGATGCCAATTTTTAATAGTTTTATATGGTCGTCTTCAAGAGGAGCAGCCCCCTGATCGCCATGAAGGGCTCTTTGCCCCTTGACCACGCCCAGGGACTACTCCATAAAGACCTCCCACATCACGTGTCACATTCCCTCTTATGCTAGGAAGATTTCTTAAGATTTCTTACCAGCTATAAGAGGGAAAACCGTGATTTTGACACGTGACGTGGGGGGGGGGGGGGTCTTTAAACCCCTAGAACATTTTCATAGAAAACTACTTTTCCCCCTGGACCATGCCTGGGAACGTCTTCTTCCGATTGGGGATGTTTATCCTGCCCCACGCCCCCAAAGTCTTAGCTTAGACTGCTACTGGCGCACAGGATGCATGCTTTGTGAGTTCGTGTCGTCCATTCCACCGGCATGGACCAAATAGTGGAATGGGGCTTTAATAACCTGCGCGCAAGATCTTGTGCGTGCGTTCGCACACGGGACCTCTGTTTTAGGTCTCATCCGAAGGACCAGGGAAATAAGAGTAAAGTATATATTTCCCAAGGACGCAACACCGTGACCAGCTGGGTTTGAACCAGCGCACTCGCAAACCCGTTGGATTAAGAGCGGTGACTCTAACCAACCGGCCACGGCGCCTCCTGCAAGTGCAAAGGGATGTAATGGTAGGTAGGTGCGACGCCGTGTCGCCACACCCCATTTCACTGTCGCATTTTCATGATATGTAGCGCGACCAGCCAGCACACGACCTGGCTACTTACCCCCTTACACGGGTCTTGAGTAGTCTGGGATAGCTGAAATGAGTAGTTTCTGTGCGGAATGCGTAGTCCTGTTCATTAAAACCGTCAAACGCGGTAATAAATAATTAGGCCCATGCTAGCATGTCCGACTTCGGCTGGAGGAGATCTTTTTGAAACTCATCAATTTTGAATAGTAGAGGTCCAAATTGAGTAGAATACTTCTCGAAAGAGTAAACAGGTCTGACAGACGGAACTCCTAGCTCCACAGTCATACCCCAGTGTGTGTGTGTGTGTGTTTCTGCGAGACAGTGTTTTCTTTTGTCAACTGTTCCACCCCTCTTCCTCACATAAGGAACTGAGGATGTGGTTTCTACACAATGTTAGTCTTAGTATTGGTGCAATTTTGTGTGGTGTTTTTTTCTTACTGTCCCATCTTCTGGGCCGTACGGTGGCGTTGCTCCCACAGCCGCTTATTCTGAGTCCCAACTCGCAGTCACCCCCCCCGTCTTGTTCAAGTCGTAGAATCTGAAACCAGCAGTCCTAGGGCAGCGTATTGGTGTAGTTGATTTGTTGCAATGTTGTGTAACCAAAGAATACGCTTACCTCAAAACTTGTTGACCTCAAAACTTGTTGATAGGGAGTTATGTTCAGAAGGTTTTGTTTTTTGTTTTCTAGTGCGTAGTTACTTATTATTATCCCATTATTTGTCTTCAGTGCATCACTAGCTGAGGCTGAATGAATATAACGTGCACTTAAGTAAAGATTCATTTGTTAAATGAACGTCATGACCTGTCAAATCGGTTAGTCTTGCAAATGCATGCAATTTCTGTGTAGTTGAAAAGTTTGGGGAGATAAATAACCTTCTTTTTTTTTTAGTATGATACATTTACGTCTATGCTTCTTAAATAGAGTTCATGTAATTTTAGCGAAATAGTATTCATCCTTAAAAAAAAATTTCTCTGCAATTTCCAAATCAGGTTGTGACCAAACAAAAAGAAAAGAAATCTGAAGCATTCTAAAAAAAAATCTCCAAAAAACATTTTTTCTCTTGAATCAATGATGCAGTATTTAACAAAAGCTGTATACTATGTACTGTAATGACAATTTAAGTTGGATTTCAATATGATAAGCATCATGACTACTTTGTAAAAAATTTCCCGTTTGTGCAAACAGAAATTCTTATTAATATTTATTTCATGAATAATTTATTGGAATCTTTTGATACTTTTTTGTTTAACCCTTTCACCGCCAAAGTCGCATTTTAGCACCACAGTGATTTAACACCTATGTCACTAAAAGGCATCAAACTGGGGTCTATTATCCAAAGACCCTATTGTTTTAGTTTTGGGAAGTAAGGATAGGCCTTACTTCATACAAGTGACAGAAGAATCCCCAATACTGCAGATGGATTTTGTTTTCTACCCAGGTACATTTAATAGCAATTTTTGGGTGAAATATGGCTGGCAGTGAAAGGGTTAACGTACACACCAAATAAATTGTTAAGACAACCGCCTACCCCCCCACCCCCTCAAAACTAGACGTTTAACCATTCTCTTCTCATTCAGTTATGTTATGTTAACTACAGTGTATATTTTTTAAATGTTTATTTTTTATGAATGCCTCTTGAATGGGACTGATGCTAATGAACTGTACAGCTTTGTCTCTCTGTATGTTCCTGTCGACCCCATCGTTCAACTCTCTGCCCTTGGGTTTATTGTAATGTACTCAAAGAACGAGCTGCCAAGTCGTTTGTTGTACACAGTATGTTCTTGCACTTACCTTACAACCAAAAAAAATAAAAAAAGAAGAAGATAATCATTCAAATGTCAATTCAATAAAAATTATAAAAAAAGACAGATGGGGAAAAACTGTCGCCTGTTCGTTGTTGGTCGGTCTGCCTGATTATGTGCTGAATCTCCTGTGTGCCTGCGTGTGAGATGAAACAAGAACTGTCGCCTGTTCGTTGTTGGTCGGTCTGCCTGATTATGTGCTGAATCTCCTGTGTGCCTGCGTGTGAGATGAAACAAGAACTGTCGCCTGTTCGTTGTTGGTCGGTCTGCCTGATTATGTGCTGAATCTCCTGTGTGCCTGCGTGTGAGATGAAACAAGAACTGTCGCCTGTTCGTTGTTGGTCGGTCTGCCTGATTATGTGCTGAATCTCTTGTGTGCCTGCGTGTGAGATGAAACAAGAACTGTCGCCTGTTCGTTGTTGGTCGGTCTGCCTGATTATGTGCTGAATCTCTTGTGTGCCTGCGTGTGAGATGAAACAAGAACTGTCGCCTGTTCGTTGTTGGTCGGTCTGCCTGATTATGTGCTGAATCTCTTGTGTGCCTGCGTGTGAGATGAAACAAGAACTGTCGCCTGTTCGTTGTTGGTCGGTCTGCCTGATTATGTGCTGAATCTCCTGTGTGCCTGCGTGTGAGATGAAACAAGAACTGTCGCCTGTTCGTTGTTGGTCGGTCTGCCTGATTATGTGCTGAATCTCTTGTGTGCCTGTGTGTGAGATGAAACAAGAACTGTCGCCTGTTCGTTGTTGGTCGGTCTGCCTGATTATGTGCTGAATCTCTTGTGTGCCTGTGTGTGAGATGAAACAAGAGCTGTCGCCTGTTCGTTGTTGGTCGGTCTGCCTGATTATGTGCTGAATCTCTTGTGTGCCTGTGTGTGAGATGAAACAAGAACTGTCGCCTGTTCGTTGTTGGTCGGTCTGCCTGATTATGTGCTGAATCTCCTGTGTGCCTGCGTGTGAGATGAAACAAGAACTGTCGCCTGTTCGTTGTTGGTCGGTCTGCCTGATTATGTGCTGAATCTCTTGTGTGCCTGCGTGTGAGATGAAACAAGAACTGTCGCCTGTTCGTTGGTCGGTCTGCCTGATTATGTGCTGAATCTCTTGTGTGCCTGCGTGTGAGATGAAACAAGAACTGTCGCCTGTTCGTTGGTCGGTCTGCCTGATTATGTGCTGAATCTCCTGTGTGCCTGCGTGTGAGATGAAACAAGGTCAGGATTTTGATTATTTGTGTTTTTTAGCCCTTCTCTTTCACTGAATGCAAGACTAGCCTTTAACTCTCTGTACATGAATGAAAATCTGTTTAACATCCTCCCGGTTTGGAACAGACACATATTGGTAGATATAAAGATGGTGGGAACCATCCTGGAGGCAATGCCCGGAGGCAGTGCAACACCAGTAAAGTCCCGAATTTTTAACAATACAGATAATGCAATGTAATAAAAAACACTTTTTTTAATTTGTTTTACGTCCTCCGACCTGCTTGTTAGGATGAAGATGGGGGAGAAAAAGAAATGGAGAAGGGGCACCAAGAATGAAAGCATTAATAATGATGAGGTATGTTTTTATTAGGATATGGTAATATAGGTATTTGTTAATACTGATGGATGGAGAAGTGATAATGAAGAATGAAAAATGGTGTTTTACGCCCTCTCGGTCTGGAACAGATGCATATGGGACATTTGTAAATACAAAGATGGTGGGAACAATACTGGCTGCAATGACCGGAGGCAGTGCAACACCAGTAAAGTCCCGAGTTTTTAACAATATAGATAGGTGTAGCGGTAACCACGCCTCGGTTAAACCTCATCGGCTATGGTACCGCCACATTTATTATTTATTTTCATAAGCTACCAATAAGTGATAATGTAATGAGATAGCGTACATGCCTCGCACAACCGTTCAACACCAGGCAGGTTTGCATCATTACATAAAAAATATTTGTTCAAGAATGCTTAACGGTACAGTTTTGAAAATTTGTGGAATTATTTGTAATAATAAAAGCTAACAGCTTTAAGGTTCTAATGTAAAAATTGTATCACTAGCAGATTAATGATGTTTTGCACAAAAAAAGTATGACCGAGAGGAGACAGGTAGTGACTCGCTTTCATTCATTGCTGGTCTTAACAAGTCATTTCATTGGCTGAAAACTGTAAGGGACTGTAGAGGAATACTTTTATACCATCAAAATTCGGGACTTTACTGGTGTTGCACTGCCTCCGGGCATTGCCTCCAGGATCGTTCCCACCATCTTTATATCTACTAGTGTCCCATATGTGTCCGTTTCAGACCGGAGGACATTAAACAGATTTTCACTTTTTACCCAGTTAGGGTTGCATTGATTCGCAGAGTTGTGAATGTTTAACTCTTTCTATGCTAACCTGCGCTCTCGTCGCAGGGCATGCGCACAACGCCTCGTTACTAAGGTAACGGGATATCGCATGTGAACTTTAAAAATTCATAGTTCATAGGTTAACAGTCATGCATGCTTCAAAGTGGCTCAGAGGGCTACTACTACGTTTCATTCATGCCTCGACACTGACTGGCTGGTTGTAGGCTCTATTTCGGGACCTTAGTATGTGGTGGTAACTGGTGTTTTACGTCCTCTCGACCCCTAGGGGCACATATGGGACATAGGACCTTAGTATGTAAATGAGGGGGGTATCCTTATATTTTTGCTATATGAGTATGCTAGGCTTAACAAAACATGCATTTATTTTAAAATATCACAAATCAAAACTAACAAAGTGGATGCTTTGAAACTGTTGCAGGTGTTAGTCCTGTATAGTGTGTACATATTACCAAAATTTAGAAAATATTTTTTTGGTAACCTATGCAAATGGCCAGTATAGAACATTTGCAAGGCGAAGCAACTGGCCAGTATGGAATGAGTTAAACACTATGTATAAACTATAGCATACTCTCGTGTGGAACGGTTGTGAAAGGAAGCAATCAGCCAGTGTTGAACGAGTTAACTCTTCCAGCGTCATGTATTTTTTTATATTCTTGGTTGTCCGTTGCATTTCAACCGACAAGAAGGGAGTAACTATTTTTTCAATTGTGCATGCGTTGCTTCAGTGGAAGAAACGGTAATAAAAGCTCTAAAATCAGGCAAACACATGGCAGGGTGCTCAGCAGCGAATGTCTTTGCATTTGATGGGAGTTTAGAGATGTTTTGGGCGAATCAGAATGTATTCAGGCCCATGGTGTTAGAAGAGCTAATCAATACTGTTTCTTTTCGTAAAAGGTTTTTTTCTTCTATTTAACTGTTTAACCATTTCATTGCCACTGTCACCTCTTGGCACAATGATTTTACCACCCATGTCACTGAAAGGCCTCAAATGAGGGTCTGGTATCCAATGACCTTATGCTCTTAATTTTGGGAGGTAAGGACAGGCCCTATTTTATGTCACAGAGGAATCCCCAATATTGCAGATGAAATCTAGACAGCACACGCACACATATACACACGCACACAGACAACACACACAAATATATACACATACAAAATACACACACACACACACACACACACATATACACAAAGACAACACGCACACACACAAAGACAACACGCACACACACACACACAAAGACAACACGCACACACACACAAAGACAACACACACACACACACAAAGACAACACACACACACACAAAGACAACACACACACACACACAAAGACAACACACGCACACACACAAAGACACACACACACACACACACACACACAACACACACACACACACACAAAGACACACACACACACACACAAAGACAACACACACACACACACAAAGACAACACACACACACACACACAAAGACACACACACACACACACAAACACAAACACACACACACACACACACAAACACAACACACACACACACACAACACACACACACACACACACACACACACACACACACACACACAACACACACACACACAAACACAAAGACACACACACACACACACACAACACACACACACACACACAAAGACAAACACACACACACACACACACAAAGACACACACACACACACACACACACACACACACACACACACACACACACACACACACAAAGACAACACACACACACACACAAAGACACACACACACAAAGAACACACACACACACACAAAGACAACACACACACACACACACAAAGACACACACACACACACACACACACACACACACACACACACACACACACACACAAAGACAACACACACACACAAAGACAACACACACACACACACAAAGACAACACACACACACACACACACACAAAGACAACACACACACACACAGATTCTTTCAGCAAACTCACAACCCAGTACCGCCATAAAACAAACGAAAAAACAAAAACAAACCAGCTTTGATAGTTTTCTTACAAATGCTTTATTGCGAATTGTGCACATACTGACAGCATGCCTTTAATTAATCAGGTCTGCAGGAGAGATAGAGATAGAGAGAGAGAGCACACTGACAAACCAAAGAGATAGATCGACCCATGCCACTTCTATTGAGCAGTGACAATTCCAAATGTCCCAAAATCTATCAATCCAGCAAATTGATCAGATTTATTGATTAATGATAAACACGCTTCGCCTTTGATACAGACACACACACAGAGAGATCTCTACAGCTATGAAATTCTCATGTACATGTATACAAATCATCATCATCATCATCATAATATAGCGATGAAAAAGAGGAAAAATGAAAAAAAATGTAGCATGCACACGCCAAAAAAAAAAATGAAAAAAATAAATAGCTCGAACAAACGAGACCCGCCACCGACCACCCAAACTTTTTTTTTTTTTCTTCAAATACCTGAGAAGTTTAAACTGGCCTTTTGGCTGCGATGCCGGTGTGTTACTATTTATAGAATACACAGAGCAAAGTTCAAGGCCACATGCTTGACAATGTCAAGGTCATTTAAAAATACAAAAAAACAAAACAAAAATAATCGTACAAACACAACACACACAAAATCAAAAGGAACATGATTCGAAACGAAAAATCGATCATCAAGGCTGGTCCAGAAATGGTGAGATTTAATGCAAGATGTGTGATCCCATACTTGTTTTATTACATTTTGTTTTTCAAAAAACATTTACTACAAGATGTTTCAAAATGCAAGGAGATGAATGGATGGATAGATGAAGCGAATATTCTTAAGACTCGGGGGGAAAAATGAACATGACAATATCACTCTGGCTCTTGGTGGTGGTCATGGATGATAATGATGAGCAAATTGATTCGTTTGTCATATCAACTCGTAACGGTTGGCCGCAGAATATGTGCTGTAGTTTTGGGGGGGGTTTCTCGACACATGATTCAACGTTACTTTTCTCCTTCTCAATAATCACACACAGCAGTTAACGATATAGCAATTACATTAATAACCATGGCAGTGACAAAATGGAATTTGATTAGCCAGCGACCAAAAAATTCATTCAATCATGATTTTCGACATTTTTCATATTCAATGACTTGCCATCGCGCTTACAAAGTGATTTCACGTAGTGGATGACTTGAATCATTTATACATGTACACACAATTTTTGTTTATTAAATTGATAAATTTTGATTTGGATGCCGACTTTCAACATACAGGGAATTTGTTGTACTTCCTCATTTAAAAAAACCCACCTCACACTTTCAACACATTTCACATACTGGTGGAAAATGGAAGGAATTGAGATACAGGTACTTTATTTTCTGTCACACACACTTGATTTTAATGGATGATTTTAACACACAACAACAATAAATGGGCGATTGCAAATGTCATGATGTTAAGTTGCTTTGGTGTTTTTTTGATGACAGTGCACAAACTTCTGTTCAGAAACACGCACCTAAATAAGAAATTCTGTGTTGTGCGTGCCTGAAACAATCTTGGTTGTGAAGTTGATATAGAAACAAATCGCACCACATTTTTCACAAGAGAGACAAGACAAAATGGAACATTCTTTTTACACAAAAAAACCCAAGTGGAGAAAAAAAAGAAGATATTTTTATTTAAAATTTCCAAACGAGGAAATTGGGAAATAGGATGAGAGGGTCAAGTGAATGATGACTCAACATTTCCAGTAAAAATGGCTACATGGGGGGGGACAACTGAGGTGTACAAACAAATAAAAGAAAGTTTTAAATGGATGCAAAATAAACATCAACCAGGATTTCAGATACAAAAAATCAACTCCAATTTTGGAGACACTTTTTCTTTAATACCAAAAATTCAATCGGTTCACTTTTCCAGCAAAAAAACCAAAATGAAAATCTCGACCTAAAATATTCTGTATCTTTAAAAAAAAAGACAAAAAAAGACAGGCATCTTAATATGTCTAAACCATATGTTCTTTCTACTACTACTCGCCATCTGAAAACTCTTCTAGCCCCACACATTTCACTCCCACCAAATGCAAAGACATTCACTGCCAAGTAGAGGTGGGGAAAAGAACCGGTTTGAACCGAAAAACCGGTGCTAAACTTTCGCGGTTCGAAAAACCGGTTCGAGTTGCTGTGAACCGGTTTTTTTAACTGCAAACTGAAAGTACGGCTTTCTTAGAATAACGCATTATTTTCTAAGAACAACACTGATTCTCAGCGCAGATTGGGTGTTTGTAAACCAAGAGTAGCTGTTTCTAGTTTGTGGTGGTGTATGGCTTTGACTTTGACGGAGTGTTGAGTTGAGTGTGTGTGTGTCATAAGTCATAAGTTTCTTTATTGTGTGTGTGTGTGCGTGTGCGTGTGCGTGCGTGTGTGTGTGTATGTGTGTGTGTGTGCGCGCGTGCGTGCGTGTGTGTGAATATTCTGACAAATAAATGTTTGCATAGGTGAAACTAGTGATGCGAGTACTGGTTTTAAAAAATGGTTTGATAAAACCGGTTCAAAGATGGGAAACCGCTTAAAAAACGGTTCAGATTTTTTAACCGGTTCTCAACTCTACTGCCAAGTACCCTGCCATGCATTTGTCTATTTTCAGAGCTACTTACATCAGTGATTTCTTTGTTAAAGCAGTGTATGCGCACTTGAAAACCCCCAGTTACCCTCCTCTTGTCGGTTGAGATGCAACGGACAACCAAGAACGTTAAAAAATACATGGCGGCTAGAAGAGTTATGATGCCAACAAAAAAATGCAAATCCAATTCCATGGATGCTCCTTCTTGCAGGATGTCCTGAATTGCAGGATTTTTAAATTGTCTACAGCCGGCGTCGCTGGATTATGAGAAATTGAGAAACAACGATTTTCTTACACACACACACACAAACTTGTACAATAAAAAGGGCCTATATAAGCATTTGCTATATTCAGAGGAATGTAGCACTTGTACTAGTCTAGAGGGGTGGAAAAAGAGCAGTAAATTGTGTGTGCACGCTGCGTGCCCCTGCACTCTGCCGGGGCCGCCCCCTTGCAGGATTTTTTTAATTTGCCACGAGCACCTATGCAATTCTAAAAATATTTTCGTTTGCCTGAAGAAGAAGAAGAAGAAGAAGAAGAAGAAAAAAGGTACTTATTTCAATGTAAAAGTTGTTTTAAAAAATATAGTATTACACAGCCAAAAAACCCACCACATGACAATTACACTATACATCAGAAATATAATACAGGAGAGGGAAGAAAAAAAAAAAAAAAAGTGACCGAAAATTCAACAAAAAAGGAATTAAAAGTGATCTGTATTTCATTGGACTAGATTGTACATGCACTGAGAGTACAGACGACAGACGTATCAGTCGTTCGGTTCCTGATAATATCACTGCTTCTTTTTTTAAAAATTCACACACACTCCTGGTGTTAGCCTTTGAGCATTATACTTAAATACATTAAAAAAAAGACAAAAACACTCTAACTTCATTTCACTCAAATTATAATATTATTATTATCAAATCAAGCTGATCTTTAGCCATGTTAAAAGAAATAGAACCCTGACTGCCACCCTAGCAAGGCACTGCAAAAGAAAAACAAACCAATCTTCATCATGTCTGTCAACGCATAATAAATTAATACAAAGTCCTAAAATAATAGGTCAAAACACTAATCGTAGTTATCACAAATGCTAAAGCCGGATGGAACAAAACTAAAGCAGGGAAAGGGGGAAAAAGGTCATCAAAAAACCAAAAAAATCAAGAACTACCGATACGACTTTGAGAGATAATGACAATAAAATTATGTACACAATCATACAAAAATTCACCAAATGACGAGAGAAAAACCCAAGTTTCAATTGGTGCAAATAAACTTAAGCCAGCATTACCCCCCAAAAAAACCCAACAACAACAACCCCAAAACCCACTCATTTTTTTAAATCTCCCACCTATGAAAAACATTCTCTGCAGGAATAATTTCATCTTGCTGCAGATTTATCTTCAGGCATGCCAGAGCCAAACCTACATCAAAAACCTCTGAAAGCGGGCTAAAAGAAGATCTGCAAGCACCTATGTTAATACACTATACTTCTAAAAACAAAACAAAACTACATTACATTAATACAGGCACTGAATAGACCTTTTCAGTGCTGACGACATATATATCCGTCCTCGATAGCGCTTCAGTACTTGCCACCGACGTATATATACCTCGGCACTAAGTGCCGTCATTCACGGACTATGAGCCGCTTCGTAATATAAGCCGCACCCCCTACTTTTTAAAAAAACAATTGAAAAAAGTAATGCATAAGCCGCGGAGGCGTGGCGATGCATGATGTTAGCTTCCGGTTGAGTCTAGAGTTGATTGTGCGGGTGTATTGACTGCCAAAACGAAAGTGTCAGGACCGCGAAACAGATCGTCATTTTGTGAAAAATATACTGAAATCAAGGTGATTTGTTTTGTCATCAACCGTGAACAAGGCCACAGATCAAAGGTTTGAATCAAGGATGCCACCGAGTTGAGTTTACTTTCACTTTCGGCAACGTTTAGGCCGCGGCACTGTACTGGTGGGGTGGGGGTGGGTTTAAAAATAAAGTTGCGGCTTATAGTCAGCGAATTACGGTAGCTATTTTGCCGTGTTAAAAAAATTGCATGGCGCGGCGCTTGCGGCAGCTGAAAGGCGGCACTGAAGGGGGTTAACTCTAACAGGCACATCAGGATTTCTCAACATCTTCCACCGACAAATCCCCTACCTCCCACCCCACCCCTACAAAAAAAAGGAATGGAATGATAACAGCAAAAGGACTATGTTTATCATACACCATGTATGTCTTTCCAAATCAGAATAACTCCTTATTACTTACTGCTAGCCAAGGTTACAAATACATGCAGGCATCCCCCATCCTTAGAGATTAGAACAATCAATCAAACTTCCCCATTTCTGCTAGTAACGGTTGCTCGAATTTGAAGTCATCTTAGTTATTTAACATTTTTATATTTTTTATATACAAAGCGCATTAGAACAATCAAACTTCCCCTTTTCTGCTAGTAACGGTTGTTTGAATTTGTAGTAATCTTAGTTATTTAACATTGTTATTATTTTGATATACAAAGCGCAAGTTCAAGCAGGCTTTCCCATCATGCAACCTATTAAAGACCCCCCACGTCGCGTGTCACATTCCCTCTTATGCTGGGAAGATTTCCTACCAGCTATAAGAGGGAAAACACGTGAAAACCGTGATTTTGACACGTGACGTGGTGGGTCTTTAAACTCCCGCATTTTCTGCAAGCTACAGTCATTCGAATTTGAAACTAATTTATAAACTTAAGACTTTTCTTATGTACAAAGCGCAAGTACAAGCAATTTTGTGGACAGGTGTTTTCTGCACAGAGGTAGACAGCGGTACAATAACTACTAACGGGAAATTAATAATTACAACGACATCGACGACAAACTACCAACTAAAACGAGAGCTAAATAAACCAAAATGCATGCACACAAAAACATTGCAAAGCATGCCCCCCACCCCCCCTCCTCCCCTCCCCTCCCCACCCCACCCACTCACCCTATAAATCAACAAACAAACAAACAAATAATTACAAAATAATTCTGTTCTTCAAATCATATAACCCCCCCACCCAACCCCATCTCTATCTTCACTATATCTTGATTCCATTGATTAACATTTTTTCCCCAGTACAAAGCTGACTGTTGGGTTTTTCTGTTGTTTTTTTAAACCCACAAAAATCACCAGAAGAAGAGAGAAAAAAAACAACCCAAACACCCCTGTACAGGCATATAACCCCTAAACCCATCACAATAATATACACACGACAAGAAAAGAAGAAACAAAACCCAATAAAACCACTAAGAAAAACTACATGGCTACATCACTAAGAATGTATTTTAACAGTCAATTAACATTTTAACAGCAAAACGTCCGTACACTTGCGTCACATTAAAAAAAAAAAAAAAGTTGTTAGCAAAAAAAAAAAAAAAACCTCAAATGGAAAAAATTGTTAGTTTTACATTTACAAAAATCAAAAGAACTACAAAAAGAGAAAACACTTAGAAAGGAACCCATAACCATTCTTTTTTTTTTTTTACTAACAAAATCGGCTACAAAAGAAGGTAGCTACAATCTAATAAAGAAAGGCACACAGTATTACATGGATATCAAAACAAAAGAGAAATCTTGAAGAAGAAAACCACCAACCCTGGACTTCAAAACTATGCAAAGAGCTAGTTAAAGGGACACAATTCACACCATTAACAAACATACAGCCCCACCCACCCCCCAAAAAATAATAAATAATGGCAAGTTGAAGGTAATCATAGTAACCTCAGCTCTCTTTTGCACAGTGGAACCTCCCTTGTAAGACCTTCACAAAATCATCCAAAATGAGGTCTTATAAGGGAGGGGTATTATAAGGGAGGTATTTTTAATACAGTGGAACCTCCCTTATAAGACCTTCACAAAATCATCCAAAATGAGGTCTTATAAGAGATGGGTATTATAAGGGAGGTATTTTTAGTATAGTAAAACCTCCCTTATAAAACCTCATTTTGGATGATTTTTTGAAGGTGTTTTAAGGGAGGGGTCTTATAATGGAGGTAATTGTAATACTCACAAGGAAGGGCAATGTCTCAGAGAAGCAGGTCTTATGTGGGAGGGAGTCTTATAAGGGAGGTTCCACTGCACTGCATTCGCGCAAACTGACAAGTGATTGACAATGAGAGAAAAAGAAGGAACAAAAATGAGTTACACGTACTGCTAAATATGAACATCTTCTCTCCCCTTCATTGCGGCGGAAGGGCAGGGGTGGGTGTGGGTGGGGGGGTGGGGGGTGTTGGGGCATAGGAATGAACGGAGGTGTGGGGGTAAAAACAGAATGGACGGGCTTAGAGAGACATGGACATAGGTGGGAGGTGTTGTATTCAATAATCAAAACCAACGATGAGACTGCAACTACGTAGACCAAATTCCAACAAAACGAAGATGATGCTTTTCTTTTTTCTTGGGTTTTTTTTTATGTCAAAGAACACTATGTACATACGAAAACACTTATTCGTCCAAGCACAATACTACTACCCGCTTTGAAAAACACACACACACACGCAAAAAACCCACCAAGCTTACAAAATTGAACAAAAGGTGAATACTCTCTTTCTAATTAACTCCCCTCCACCAAAGTTGATTACGATACCAACCATCTAGCAGTGCGTGTGGGTCAGAACCAAAGTGCGACAAACAAAGCATCATTCTCAAAAAAAAGAATGTGCCAAGTTCGCCTTTATGACCCTCCACCCACACAGTACGATGCTTCGTTTGTCTCACTTTGGTTCTGACCCACGTATTGCTAGATGGTTGGTATCGTAATCAACTTTGGTGGATGGGGGGGGGGGGGGGGTAATTAGAAAGAGAGTATTCACCCTTTGTTCAATTTCGTTATCTCCTCTCTCGGCCTGACTATTTCATTCTTCAAGCTTACAAAACTACCGAATACGTTTCTCTCACAGCCAGTTCAAAGCCAGTTTTCAAACAATACGTATGTCTTTCACCAGCTAGCAAGCAAAATGGCATTTTCATACACCCCCCAAAAAAAACCCACAACGAAACAGCAAATAAAACCCCACACTCACTCATACCCAGCACTCGAAGTTGAAGGTATGACACCCATTAAAAAAACAAAACAAAAATGTGCATGCATATCGCCAGCGGTTCAAAAACCACTCTAGCAATTGTGACCCAGCACCACGAAAGGGACATCAAGTCGCTGGGCTAGTTTCTCACAAGAGGCTTGCAAAGTCAAACATTTTAATTTTTAAAAATCAATGTTGAGATATGGGTGTTTTCGCGCTGTCTAACATCTCATCTTTCATATTTATAAAGGACAATCCTTGTTACGGTCTCTAAATACTCCAAAAAGCGCTTTTAAATGAGTAGGTTGATGCATTTTCTTCAGCTAGGCTAAACTTTAGACTGATTTCTCAAAATGGCCGACAGTCACCCTACCAACTTTAAATGCTTATAACTCTAAAATGGTAAACGTTACAAGAATGGTTCTTATATCATTTGAAAGAGAATCGTCTGAAGTTTCTAACTGTACCATTATCTCAGAATGGTCACTTTGACACTTAATGTCCCTTTCGTGGTGCTAGGTCACAATTTTGACTGAAGAATGGGATGGGGAAAACAGTGTATACACGACATGACATGCACTCATAAATGAAAACATTTTCCATACATTGTCACCAATTCAAAACCCACTGACATCATTCTATAAACAGAGGAGTTTTTAAACGCACAAGAAAAGAAAAAAACATGGAAAAAGAAAAACGCAAAATGAAAATGAAAATCACTCTAATCAGCTGCTGGGTGGGTGGGTGTTCAAAAATTTTGAGAACATCTCATTACAGTTCGACGATATGCTCCGACCGTAGTATGGACGAATCTCAGACGGTCCGTTAGTTAAAATAACGTTTAAAAAACAATAACGTTTTACTATAATAACTGTAAAAACAATACTGCCAATTACTAGAGATGGTGGATGACAAAATGACAAACCGTTCTTCATTCTTTAAAAAAAAAAAAAAGAAGAGAATAGCGAAGCGTACTGCATTCTGAAAAAGGAACAAAAACAAAAAAGATACCGCAGTCCGTCACATTCGCTCGCTGATCTTAAAACGCGATGTGATGACGACGCTACAGTGAAACCTCCCTTATAAGACCTTCAAAAATCATCCCAAACGAGGTCTTATAAGGGAGGTAATTTTAATACTTACAAAGAAGGGCAATGTCTCAGAGATGTAGGTCTTATGTGGGAGGGAGTCTTACAATGGGAAGTCTTATAAGGGAGGTTCCACTGTATCTCCAGCCGATAAAAGATGATAATAATGACGGCAATTGACAACGAAGACGATTAAAAAAAAAAAAAAGAAAAAAAAAAAGATACTAGTAACTACTCAGTACTGCAATCACATTCAAACTCGCTGATCTTAAAATGCGCTGCAATGGCCGATAAATGGCGTTAATGCCGATGACATTGACGACAATGACGATGGTAAAAAAAATCCGAGTTAAACCTGCATAGTGGTGGAATGAACCTGTACAGTAGGGGGGAGAAGGGAGAGAGAGATCAAACCCTGAGCAGGTATAATGATGGTGGTGGTGGTGGTGATGGTGGTACAACGATGATAATAAGGTTCACTAGTCCTCTGCAAAACACTCTCTCTCTCTTAAAGACCCACTGACCCAGCAGGATTAAGTCCCTTGGTTTGGTTGTTTTTTTCTGGCCAGGTGTGACCCACATACAAATTCCCCCATGTGCAAAACGAGGCTGCTCTATAAAGTGATGTCTCGTTTTGATGTTTGGGAGAGTTTGTATGGGAGTCACACCTGGGAAAAAAAAAAGATTTTTTACCAGCAAGAAAAGGGAAACATGTGAATACCGTTGATAGTGTATGGGAGTCACACCTGGGCAAAAAAAAAGATTTCTTACCAGCAAGAAGAGGGAAACATGTGAATACCGTTGATTTTCACTCATGGATGGTGTGGGTCTTTAAGACCCTGCTCCTCACATCCAACTATGGTCATACGACTATCCCAACTCTGATGACGTCTGTGAGGCGCGAGTCTCATGAAATACTACTGCCCGCACGAATCTGACGAAACCTCACTAGTTTCGTTCGCTACAATTTATGCGGACTCCGGTACAAGAATCTGATAAAATGCTTGAT
>CM065702.1:30150087-30184111 GCA_017654935.2 Phymorhynchus buccinoides
GCTAGTATGTATTACTTACTGAGCAGCTGAAATAGTAATTTACTATTTCAGCTGCTCAGAAAATGGAAAAGTGCTATTTGCAGTCTTGTACTTTGAAAAAAAAAAGTTTGCGCAATAGAGCTTTTGCCATGAGTGTTCGTTCTCTATACGTTCGGTCAACTACTAATCTGCCCGCACTCGTTCTGCCTGAGTTACGCTGACCTTTCTAAATTCAACTCAATGAAGTTCAAGGTCGCTGACACGCAGCAAATGCCCTATTAATCTCGTGAATTACTTTGATTCATTGACTTTGACTATTTTCTTTCCTCTCTCTTTTTCTCGCCACAACTGTTCTAGTTACTGTTAGAAGTTGGCCTTTGGATACTGACCTTTCTTCTGCATTCCCAGGCCGTATGGCCATAATGGGTAAGGTACATGTGTCTGATTTTCAGTTTTCACTGGTCTCCACGCTGCGTACAGCCAACACATTCCGATTTCGGAGGAGCTCAAGGGAGAAACATTATTTGGAAGAACTTTTATAGAAAAGGCAGGAGAATGGGGCCAATAAGTCAAAAAGATAGTAGATGATAGAAAGCAAAGGGAAAAGTCAAAGTCAAAGAGAGTGGCAGATTAGAGGAAGTTACAAGGATAGAACTTCCAGAAGGTGGGGGAACTATTTTTATGAAAGATCCCCCGGTATCCCCGCGGGGAGACTGATCTTTCAAATCTTATTCTGACTTACTGTCTTTCTTTTGTTTCAGAACGTTTCTCCGAAAAAGTTTTGAGACTCATCCTATGCCCCCGCTTCCAATCTTAGGCCCAGATTGTGCTACAAACAAACTTGTCACTGTTTGGAGTTTCCTCTTCATCCTGGCGGTGCTCAATGACCCAAATCGACGACGCTTTAGTCCATAGGTGGCGCCTGCTCTGTCTCCGCCCCTTCTTCCCCGAAGGGGTGCTGCTGCCTGCCACCTGCCACCTCTGTATCCCGCGTCTGTGACTTGAATAAGTAGGTAAGCCTTTCACCACCCAGCCGCATGTTTCAACGTGATTCAGGGGACACGGCTGTGATTTTATTTCAGTCACTCGCCTTGGCTTCAGGCTATGTCAAACCAATTCACATAGGCTAGAACACCAATGCTGCATCAAAAAAGTTGTTATGCTATGCATAGTTATGCATGGGTTGTCTTTGTCTATGATGATCTCCTAGCATAACATCATCAGTCTCCCAAATTCCCCGAAGACAAGAGTGTGGCTGCCCACGAGGTGGGGTAATCGAAAGCGGTCACACACGTAATGTTCTCATCCCTAGCTGATGCACTTCTGCCTTAGTGTTCAAGTGCTTCAGCTGTTCGGAATGATCCCAGGAGTCTTTTAGCCAGGGTACCTCAACAACATTTCAGTCACTGAGTGACTTCAGTGACTGACAGTGACATGACAGCGGCATTAGGAGGATGCCATTGTCGATCATGCCCCTCCTGAGCAGACCTGGGAACCCGAAGGACAAACCCTGGGAAAACTCAACTCCTAGGGGCTATTTTTGCCATTAGAAGATTGTTGATTTAACCCTTTGCGCACTGCCCAATTGCCCTGCACTCGCCTGCAGGTTCTGAGACAGAGGTACTACATGTAGTTTTAATGCAAAGCACACACAAAAAATGACAATGAAGTGCTTGCAAAGTCGCCAACGAGTTTAGCGATCATTCCCACACAAATAGCTTCAGAATAAACGCATTTTTAGTCATTTGATAGTTTCTAGATTGATAAGGAAAGTAAATGGGGGTCTCTGCGCGACAGTTTGTCGGGCGCAGGGCGGAATAAGTTACGGGTGATTTTCCTTCAATCACAGGGAGTGACAGTGACACTGGGAGATAAACCAATCATCGGTCATGTCACTTCATGATTGAATGATGATTGTTCTGCCACAGACAGTGACAGTGGCACTGGGAGAAATTCAGAAAGCAATCGTCGGTCATGCCACTTCATGACTGAATGATGATTTTTCTGCCACTGGTCATGTCACTTCATGATTTTCATGATGATTTTTCTGCCACAGACAGTGACAGTGGCACTGGGAGAAATTCAGAAAGCAATCGTCGGTCATGTCACTTCATGACTGAATGATGATTTTTCTGCCACTGGTCATGTCACTTCATGATTTTCATGATGATTGTTCTGCCACAGACAGTGACTGTGGCACTGGGAGAAAGCAGCTGGTGGCCATGCATTATTTCATGATGATGTTTCTGCCACAGACAGTGACTGTGGCACTGGGAGAAAGCAGCTGGTGACCATGCTTGATTTCATGATGATTTTCCTTCAATCACAGACAGTGACGGTGGCACTGGGAGAAAGCAGCTGGTGACCATGCTTGATTTCATGATGATTTTCCTTCAATCACAGACAGTGACGGTGGCACTGGGAGAAAGCAGCTGGTGGCCATGCTTGATTTCATGATGATTTTCCTTCAATCACAGACAGTGATGGTGGCACTGGGAGAGAGCAGCTGGTGACCATGCTTGATTTCATGATGATTTTCCTTCAATCACAGACAGTGACGGTGGCACTGGGAGAGAGCAGCTGGTGGCCATGCTTGATTTCATGATGATTTTCCTTCAATCACAGACAGTGATGGTGGCACTGGGAGAGAGCAGCTGGTGACCATGCTTGATTTCATGATGATTTTCCTTCAATCACAGACAGTGACGGTGGCACTGGGAGAGAGCAGCTGGTGACCATGCTTGATTTCATGATGATTTTCCTTCAATCACAGACAGTGACGGTGGCACTGGGAGAGAGCAGCTGGTGGCCATGCTTGATTTCATGATGATTTTCCTTCAATCACAGACAGTGACGGTGGCACTGGGAGAGAGCAGCTGGTGGCCATGCTTGATTTCATGATGATTTTCCTTCAATCACAGACAGTGACGGTGGCACTGGGAGAGAGCAGCTGGTGGCCATGCTTGATTTCATGATGATTTTCCTTCAATCACAGACAGTGACGGTGGCACTGGGAGAGAGCAGCTGGTGGCCATGCTTGATTTCATGATGATTTTCCTTCAATCACAGACAGTGACGGTGGCACTGGGAGAGAGCAGCTGGTGGCCATGCTTGATTTCATGATGATTTTCCTTCAATCACAGACAGTGACGGTGGCACTGGGAGAGAGCAGCTGGTGGCCATGCCCCTCCTGCCCAGACCGGGGAACCTAAAGGACCCTCAGGTGGCCGGCCTCTTCAACGGAGACGACCCAGAGAAGGTCTACACCGACCTCCGTGAGATCGGCCATGGCAGCTTCGGGGCTGTCTACTTTGTGAGTTTCAGCGGAATCGGTGATATACCGAGGATTGAAAAGTTATACCCCCCCCCGTGGGGATACCGGGGGTCGTCTTTTGTATAAATAGTTCCCCCACCTTCTGGAAGTTCTGTGCTTGTAACTTCCTCTAGTATGTCGCTCTCTTTGACTCTGCCTTTTCCCTTTGCTTGCTGTCATCTACTATCTTTCTGGCCCATTCTCCTGCCTTTTTTTCAAGGAACACTTTCAAACAGATTTTCTCCAGCCGAAGTCGGACATTCTGTGCCTAATTATTTCTTACTTAGGCGCATAACGGCAGCATGACGCATCTGCGCTCATAATTGACATGAAACTGAGCGATCGAAGAAGACGAAGAAGAAGAAGAAAAGTTATAGGGCAAACTGTCCTGAGGCAAGAGAAATCAATAGGGCAATGTCCTAGCTCTGGCAGAAATCGATAAGACAAAGTGAGTCAGTGTTAAAAATGTAATCATACCTTTGTCCTGACAGGGGAGAACATAATAGGACATTTTCCATGTTAATAGGTCAATGGCCTATGACCGGGTCCTCGGGACATCACTGACTGGAATGTAGTTGTTGGTTTTTTTTGCATTGAAATGTTCCTAAAACACAGCTTTATGTATGGTAAGAAAGGCAAAAACGGAAAAATAGAATTAACCGAGAAATGCAGGGGGGGTGGCACATCTTTACCTTTACCTACTTTTTCACTAGGGGAGATAACTAACCAAGCAGAATGATAGAATCTGCGCAACTGTGCTCGTTGACTCGTTGAGCGAAGGTTCAGCGACAAATCTGATTTTTTGTGGGTTCGATTTTTGTGACATGGTCGTAAAAATCGGAAAGCTAGAGGTCGTTAATCGGGTAGTGGAGGTGGTCGCTGATGAGAAGATACTAATATAGTAAAACCGATCGGTCACTGAAAATCAGGTTGGAAAGCGGAGGTGGTCGCTGAACAGAAGGTCGTATTATTATTAGGTATTATTAGGTATTAGGTACTTTATAGTCACAGAGGCGTCTCTGTGAAATTCGGGTTGCTCCCACCTGGAGAGCGCGTCACAGCCAGAGGTGCGCCACCCAGTTTTTTTTTTTTTGCATGCGATTTTTGTGTGACTGATGAGGAAGGAAAGGGGTGGGGGTGGGGTAAATTTTAACCAAGCGACAACTTTTTCATTGCCACTGGGTTTTATGTATGCTAAGTGCATGGGCACACAGGACCTTGGTTTATCGTCTCATCCGAAAGACTCCACGTTCAGACCGTAAGGCCTAGTGCAGAGTGAGAGGAAAAATCACCTGTATGAGGGAGGGAGTACTGTACCAAGCTTCAGATTTCCTCTTCCTGCCTTGGATAGGAAAATTATGCGATGGTCTCCAGTTCGTCGTCTTCTTCTTCTTCGATCGCTCAGACAGTTTCCTGTCAATTATGAGTGCAGATGTGTCATGCTGCCGTTATGCGCCTAACTTAGAAATAGTTAGGCCCAGCAAGTCCGACTTAGGCTGGAGGAAATCTTTTTGAAAGCGTTTCGTGAAAAAAGGGCAGGAGAATGGACCGGGTAAGGCAGAAAGATAGTAGATGACAGTAAGCGTTGGGAAAAGGCAGAGTCAAAGAGAGTGACAGATTAGAGGAAGTTACAAGCACAGAACTTCCAGAAGGTGGGGGAACTATTTATGCAAAAGACCACACGGCATCCGCATGGGGGGTTGTCTCCAGTTCGATTTGAATTGCATGTTTGTGAAAAGACATTAGTACAGTGGAACCTCCCTTATAAGACCTTCAAAAGTCATCCAATATGAGGTCTTATAAGGGAGGGGTCTTATAAGGGAGGGGTCTTATAAGGGAGGTAATTTCAATGCTTGCAAAGAAGAGCAATGTCTCAGAGAAGTAGGTCTTATGTGGGAGAGAGTCTTATAATGGGAAGTCTTATAAGGGAGGTTCCACTGTATTTGTAATATGAATTTTGGTTGTTTTTTTCTTCCCATTATGACACAGGCTCGCCATGTTCAGACGAAGGAAGTGGTTGCCATCAAGAAGATGTCTTACAGCGGCAAAGGATCTCAGGATGTAAGTGCTCATGTTGTTTATTCTTTTTTTAATTTGTTAATTTTATTTTATTTTTATATAGTGTTGCATTTCTTTGTTTCACCATTGTGTTTGTAGTTTGATCTTAGTTGTATAATTATTAGGTATTAGGTAATTTATTGTTACAGAGGTGTCTCTCTGAAATTCGGGTTGCTGGAGAGCGCATCGCAGCCTGAGGCGCGCCACCCAATTTATAAAAAAAATCTGGTGAGAAAGGAAAGAGGGTAAATTTTGTCCAAATGACAACTGTTTCGTTGCCACTGGGTTTAACGTGTGCTAAGTAGATGTAGGTAGCTATGGATCTTTCAGCTTCCCTGTCTCCCATATGCTTGATTTGTCTTTATGGATTCTAGAGCAAGTGTTGTTGTTTTTTAAGAGCTGATAAGTTTTAAGGACATGGCCTCCCCCCCCCGTGGGGATACCGGGGGGTCTTTTGTAAAAATAATTTCCCCACTTTCTGGAAGTTCTGTGCTTGTAACTTCCTCTAATCTGTCACTCACTTTGACTCTGCCTTTTCCCTTTGCTTTCTATCATCTACTGTCTTTCTGACTTACTGGCCATTTTCCTGTTTAAAAAAAAAAAAAATCTTCCAAATATTGTTTTCTCCTTTGAGCTCCTCCGAAATCAGAATGTGTCGCAGCGGGGAGACCAGTGAAAACTGAAATCCGGACACGTATGTACCTTACCCATTATGGCTATATGGCCTGGGAACAAAGAAGAAGAGAAGAAGGCCATGGCAGAGGGGGGGGGAGGTGGAAGGTGAGAATAGGGACATGGCATCGGCTTAATTCTCAAGGATGCAAGGGTTTTTGACTAAGTTGAAAAATTGGTTCATATTTAAAATATTCACATTGGTTCCTTTTTTTCTTTTTGTCTTTCATGTAGTAATATAAAAAACAACAACATGTGCCATATTTTAGTTTTTACTTAACCCCTTGACTGCCACCAACGTATCACACACTGACCTGATGACATCACTGATGATGTCATCAGATGAAGAGGAATAATAACCCTGAGATGCTGACTTTTGCTGTAACACAGTCAAGAGAGTAATATCCCCAGACCATTTTGCCAGATTGGCTCTATCAGTTGTCTTTTTCATGACATGATGATTTGCCCAATTATTTTTTCTTTCATTTTCTCTGGCAGTCAAGGGGTTAACCGTTTGACTGCCGGAGAAAGAGAAAAAAAATAGAAAGAAATAAAAGTTGTCGAATGGAAAAGACAACTGTCAGAGTCAATCTGGCAAAGTGGGCTGGGGATATAACCCCCCTGATCATTTAAAAAAAAAATTGTTCTAGAGTTATTCCCCATCATCTGATGACATCATCAGTGACATCATCAAGCCTGTACGTGGTAACAACGTTATATGGCAGTCAAGGGGTTAAGGACCAGTTTTTTGTGTTTATGTTCTATGCGTTACTATGAAAACAAATTGCAATTTTTTTTTTCTTTATAGAAATGGCAAGACATCATCAAAGAAGTTCGTTTTCTGGGTGACCTGAAGCACGAGAACATGATAGAATACAAAGGCTGTTACCTCAAAGATCATACGGCTTGGGTGAGTTGTATTGTATTGTGTTGTGTTGTATTGTATTGGGTGACCTGAAGCACGAGAACATGATAGAATACAAAGGCTGTTACCTCAAAGATCATACGGCTTGGGTGAGTTGTATTGTATTGTGTTGTGTTGTATTGTATTGGGTGACCTGAAGCACGAGAACATGATAGAATACAAAGGCTGTTACCTCAAAGATCATATGGCTTGGGTGAGTCGTATTGCATTGTGTTGTGTTGTTATACTTTAGGGGGACTTGAATTAGGAGAACACCATAGAATACCAAGCCTGTTTACCCCTTACACAAGTCTCGAGTAGTCTGGATTGCTGAAATGAGTAGTGTTGGTGCAAATGTGTAGATTTATTCATTAAACCTTCAAACAATGTTCACTGAAAATGAGTAGTAATCAAGAATTAAAGAGCATTATTTTCAGGTTTGAAGAGTAGTAGAGGTCCAAATTGAGTAGAATACTACTTCAAAAGAGTAGAGTAAACAGGTCTGCTGAATACAAAGGCTGTTATACCTCAAAGATCATACAGCTTGAGTGAGTCGTATTGTATTGTATGGTGGTGTTATACTTTGGGTGACTTGAATTACGAGAACACCATAGAATACAAAGGCTGTTACCTCAAAGATCATACTGCTTGGGTGAGTCGTATTGTATTGTATTGTATTGTGTTGTATTGTATTCGGTGACCTGAAGCACGAAAATATGATAGAATATGAAGGCTGTTACCTCAAAGAATATGAAGGCTGTTACCTCAAAGATCATACTGCTTGGGTGAGTTGTATTGTGTTGTGTTGTATTGTATTATATTATATTGGGTGACTTGAATTACGAGAACCTGATGAATACAAAGGCTGTTACCTCAAAGATCATACTGCTTGGGTGAGGTGTATTGTATTGTATTGTGTTGTGTTATATTGGGTGACTTGAATTACGAGAACCTGATAAATACAAAGGCTGTTACCTCAAAGATCATACTGCTTGGGTGAGGTGTACTTTGAAAATCGCTCAAGTCAAAATTGAAGGGACTGAAATGTTATTTTGTGATAGCCAATATTTTGAGTTAAGAAGACGTTTTAGCGAAAAGATTGCTAAACTGGGACCAGAAACGTATTGTGAGTTACCCAGTGTTTTTGAGTTATCCGTTTTTTGAGTTATCAGGATTCCACTGCATTGTATTGTATCATATTGTGTTGTATTGTGTTGTTTTACTTTGGGTGACTTGAATTACGAGAATATGATAGAATACAAAGGCTGTTACCTCAAAGATCATACAGCTTGGGTGAGTTGTATTGTGTTGTGTTGTGTTGTATTGTATTGTGTTATATTGGGTGACCTGAAGCACGGAAGTATGATAGAATACAAAGGCTGTTACCTCAAAGATCATACAGCTGCACACCATACCTTGGTCACTTATAAACTCGCTTCGCTCCCTTAGACCACACTTTTGCCTCTGACTTTGCTGTTGTAGTGGTTTGCTGTGAGGTAATGAATCGGTGTAGAAAGTTTTTCTATATAAAGTCTATATATAAAAAAGTCAAATCTACCACTTCCCTATGTCTAAACCTGAAGTAAAAAAAACGTAATCTTCTTTCATTTGTCCTTTTATTTATCTATGTTTTGTTTGTGTGTATGGCTGGAGTGATTTGTGAGTATTTTTTGGAATAATTCAAAATTGTTTAAGATGCGAATGAGTTAATGGTATTTTTGGGCTGAAAAATGGCTGGTGGTCAAAGGGTTAAAAGTGGTACACTACAACAAAAGAAGAGATAAGAACTTTGGATCGGTTTATACTGGTGACGAGTTCTAAAAAAGTAGGCATGAACTAAAAAGCAATGGTCAACCTAGCTTGCCAATTTGACCGCCAGGTGGCAACCAACTCAATAGGGGCTTATCTCGTAATATCTTTAGTTGGGGGTAGAGAAAGAGAGAGAGGGAGGGAGGGACTCCTCTCCCTCTCTCTCTCTCTTTATCCCCAACTAAGAACATAGAGATGGTTAGCCCCACTCGAGCGTTATGCCACCTGGCGGTCAAAACAGCCAGCTAAGTCGCTCATTGGAACCAGGTGCTGTGGAGCAATCCAGTGAACATGACTTTGCTCTTTTGCCTTGCAGTTGGTGATGGAGTATTGCCTGGGCTCGGCCTCCGATATTGTGGAAGGTAAGACGGCACACGTAGCCGGCTGTAGTGGAAGCAGTGCAGTCTTGTACTTTAGACTTCCCCCCCCCCCCTCATGTTTACGACCCTCAATCTCATCACATAGTTACTAACCATTCTGAATTTCCCGGATTGTTTTCCGTTTCCAGCCGCCATTCTGCATTTCCGATTATGACAATGAATTTCCGGATTCCAAAATGGCAAGGGAAAAAAGAAGAAGAAAACAATGTAAAATCCATGTGGAAGTCTACATGCGTTCCGTTTCCACAGCCATTCCAAATGCCAATCCAACATTTATTATCTCGGAAGCCATAATTTGCGCATGTGCGGTAAGGTTCTCTGCTGAACAAACATGGCGTCAAACAATGCCGCGAAGTTGCGTCGAGTTTACCAAAGTCTGTTCCTCGGTATAGAGAACAATTTCCCATCAACGATGTGTCCCACGAAGAGGATAGTTACGTTTCCTGCACTGTGTGCCGACACAACGAAATTTCTTGGGACACATTGTTATCCCACAAAGATGATGGTTACGCTTTCTGCACTGTGTGCCAACACAACTTCAAAATTTCTTGGGACACATTGTTATCCCACAAAGATGATGGTTACGCTTTCTGCACTGTGTGCCAAAACAACTTTGAAATTTCTTGGGACACATTGTTATCCCACAAAGATGATGGTTACGCTTTCTGCACTGTGTGCCAAAACAACTTCGAAATTTCTTGGGACACATTGTTATCCCACAAAGATGATGGTTACGCTTTCTGCACTGTGTGCCAAAACAACTTCGAAATTTCTTACGGGGGATCTAAAATAACATCGCTGTTCACGAGAAGCTTGTACCGTGAAACTGAAAGCAGAAGTCTTCAGTTGTGAAAACGATTGTGATGACGTAGTCATGATACAGTGCTTCGATGCTAAAACGGCACAATCAGTGGAGAACCGTTTTATTCGGATTGTGTAAGACAATGTTTTCTTGTCAGGAGATGAAGGCTTTGTTTCTTTATATAAAAAAAATGCTTCAGCTTCAGGGGACTGCAATCCCTGACGCCCACTCTCTGGGGAGGGGGGTCACCCCCCTTCCCAAACCCACCCACCCCTTTTCTAGATTTTGATTCTGGAAAGTTGGCAGCTATGCTCATAGTCTGCTTCTTTCAGTTTTATTAAATTTATCCTTGGCTTGATCATAATTATTATTATTATTTGAACATTCAGCACGCCTAATCAATTTAATGCCCTAGGCGTTTACAATATACAACACCACATATAAAACTATTTAACATATAGCATAAAGAATGGGAAATAAAAATTACACAAACACCCAAAGATGGTCAGACAAACAGACACAGAATTACACACACACACATGCGCGCACACACTCACATGCATGCACACGCGGACACACACTCACACAGATAATTATATGCGCTCACCAAGCGCAGACGTTCACTCTCAGACATGCACACACCAAGTCATGAAGGAAGGGATAAGTAGGAAACAGATAAGTTTTGTGAAAATCCTATCCCTTTCCCGAGAGTGGCTGAATGTTGCTTTCCAGCGACAATTTTTGGTGCGGAGAATTTGAGGGGGCGCGTTAAGCACGAGATCGTAGCTGGAAGCAGATTGAATCTATTGTCAGAATGGAATGGATTTGTGCACTTGCTTCTTTTAGTTCGCCATGTATTGTATCATTTTTGAATTGTCGAATGCATTTTCTGGTGATTTTGCCCACAGAGTGGTAGAGAAGTTAATTGTTCTGCTGTAAAAACTGACCTGAAATGATTATTACACTGCATTTCCTATGTAAAATGTGTCGGATGAAGGCCAGAAAGTACTATCACGCTTTAAAAAAAAAAATTCCGGTAAAGGTCAAGATGTGCCCCCCCCCTACATTTCTCGATTAATTCCATTTTTTCCGTTTTTGTCTTTCTTACCAAACATGAAGCTGTATTTTATGAACATTTTCAGCTAATTATCTTTGTTCAATAATTAATTGCAGTCATGATAAAGGCCATTATCTAATAGGACCCCCCCCCCCCCCCCCCCCCTATGTAGTGCAGTACACCGCAGCATTTGTCACAGTCGTGGTTCATTACGTTTTTCCGTCTTATAGGGGGGGGGGGTAGGGTTAGGGTTAGGGTTATTATTTCCAAAAAGATAATTAGCTGAAAAGGTTAATAAAATACAGCTTTATGTTTGGTAAGAAAGGGAAAAATGGAATTAACCGAGAAATGCAGGGGGGAGGGGCACATCTTTACCTTTGCCAAAATTCCTTTTTGTGACAGTACTTTGTGGCTTTCAGTACTTTGTGGCTTTCACCCTATGGTTGTGAGACTGTGTGTGGCTCAGCAAGCAATCCTCCTGAAGCTTCATGTTGCTAACCATGTCATGGTTTATGTCTTTGACCATTCCAGTTCACAAGAAGCCGCTGAAGGAAGTGGAAATCTCCGCCATCTGTCAGGGGGCGCTACAAGGCTTGGTCTATCTGCACAGTAAGGAGAAGATCCACCGAGACATCAAGGCGGGAAATATACTGCTGACTGAAGATGGCACCGTCAAATTAGGTGGGTGATTAAAACGCTGTCAGCATCAAAGCTAAACAAGTTTTTTTGTTTGTTTTTGTAATTAAACAGGCTTTATCCTCCGAAGTCGGAGTGTGGCTGCCCATGTGGTGGGGTGATCAAAAACGGTCACACGCGCAATGTTCTATATCCCTAACTGGTGCATTTGTACCACAGTGTTCAAGTGCTTTGGCTGTTGGGGTGATCCCTGGAGTCTTTAAGCCAGGGCAAGAAAACGAACAACAACAAACAGGCTTTAGCCTTTTGCATTCACATAATAATGCTACAGAAAAAACCACCTTCTAGTGTTCAAGTACTTTCACACATTTTTTGTGTAGAAAATCTTTTCTCCTTCTTCTTCGATCGCTCAGACAGTTTCCTGCCAATTATGATCGCGGATGCATCATGCTGACGTTATGCGCCCAACTAAGAAATAGGCCCAGCAAGTCCGACTTCGGCTGGAGGAAATCTTTTTGAAAGTGTGTCTTGGGGAAAAAAAAGGCAGGAGAATGGATCGGTAAGGCAGAAAGATAGTAGGCTAGATGACAGTAAGCCAAAGGGAAAAGGCAGAGTCAAAGAGAGTGACAGATTAGAGGGAAGTCACAAGCACAGAACTTCCAGAAGGTGGGGGAACTATTTATTAAAAAAAAGTAATTAAAGACCCACCAGATCACGTGTCAAAATCACGGGTTTCACATGTTTTCCCTCTTATAGCTGGAAAGAAATCTTGTTTTGACCAGGTCTCACTCCTATACAAATGCCCCCAAGTTCAAACCGAAGCATCATTTTAAAGAGCAGCCTCAGTTTGAAGTTGGGGACATTTGTATATGGGTCACAGCTACCCAGAAAACCCCCCAAGGGATTTAATCATGGTGCGCCAGTGTATCTTTAACCCTTTCACCGCCGAAGTCGCATTTTAGCACCACAGTGATTTAACACCTATCAGATTGGGGTCTATTATCCAAAGACCCTATTGACTTAGTTTTGGGAAGTAAGGATAGACCTTATTTTGTATATGTCACAGAAGAATCCCCAAATACTGTCGATGGACTTTGTTCTCTACCTAGGTAAATTTATTGGACATTTTTGGCTGAAATATGGCTGGTGGTGAAAGGGTTAACACGAAATTGCTGCCGGGGTATTTCACCCATTGTTGTTTTTTCTCCCGTTTCAGCGGACTTTGGTTCGGCCTCGCTGGTCTGTCCAGCCAACTCGTTTGTGGGGACGCCATACTGGATGGCGCCGGAGGTCATCCTAGCCATGGACGAGGGCCAGTACGAGGGAAAGGCCGACGTGTGGTCACTGGGAATCACCTGTATAGAGCTGGGTACGTTCCTCCTTCTTCCTCTGCCTTCCCAGGCTGTATGGCCATGATGGGTAAGGTATTTATGTGTCCGTTTTTTAAGTACTTTCACACACGAGCGCGCTGTACTACATTAGCGCAGAACGACTCCATCCCCCCCCCCCCCCCCCCCCACCCCACCATGCTGTCTTCACGGGGAGTGTTTTATCTACAATATATAACGATAATTTCATGATTGATTACAGCGGAGAGAAAGCCCCCTCTGTTCAACATGAGCGCGCTCTACCACATAGCGCAGAACGACTCCCCCACGCTGTCTTCACGGGGAGTGTTTTATCTACAATACACAGGGCTCCCATTCGTCCCGCAAAACAAGGGGTCCCAGGGACTCCTTCACTTACAGCATTGAGGGTCCTAAGGAACAGGATAGAGGGTCCCAGTGGCATTGCAAATGCTAAAAAGAATTTTTCTAGTGCATGCCTGGGACCCCCTGCACATTGTTTTAGAGGATCCTTGAGAATTTTAGTGCTTCATAGACCCCCAAATGGGGGTCCCTGGAGCCCTGAATACATAGCGATAACTTCATGATTGTTTACAGCGGAGAGAAAGCCCCCTCTGTTCAACATGAATGCAATGAGAGCGCTGTACTACATAGTGCAGAAAGACCCTCCCCCCACGCTGTCTCACGTGGAGTGTTTTATCTACAATACATAACGATAGTTTCATGATTGGTTACAGCGGAGAGAAAGCCCCCTCTGTTCAACATGAATGCGATGAGAGCGCTGTACTACATAGTGCAGAACGACCCTCCCCCCACGCTGTCTCATGTGAAGTGTTTTATCTACAATATATAACGATAGTTTCATGATTGGTTACAGCGGAGAGAAAGCCCCCTCTGTTCAACATGAATGCGATGAGAGCGCTGTACTACATAGTGCAGAACGACCCTCCCCCCACGCTGTCTCACGGGAGTGTTTTATCTACAATACATAACGATAATTTCATGATTGGTTACAGCGGAGAGAAAGCCCCCTCTGTTCAACATGAACGCGATGAGCGCCCTGTACCACATAGCGCAGAACGACTCCCCCACGCTGTCTCACGGGGAGTGGTCTGACGAGTTCCACAACTTTGTCAACGTGTGTCTGCAGAAAGCTCCGGCGGACAGACCCTCCACCGCCGACTGTCTCTCTGTGAGTGAAATGCGAAAATCCGTTTTTAACGTCCTCCGGCCTGGAACAGGCACATGTGGGACATTAATAGATATAATTAAGATGGTGGAACGATCCTGGGGGTACTGCAAGTCTTTCGGATGAGACGATTAAAACTGAGGTCCCATGTGTCCATGCACTTAGCATACGTTAAACCCAGAGGCAACGAAAAAGTTGTCATTTGGTCAAAATGTACCCCCCCCCATCAGTCACAAAAAAATCGCATGCAAATTTATTATTTTTAAATTGGGTGGCGCGCCTCTGGCTGCAACGCGCTCTCCATGTGGGAGCAACCCGAATTTCACAGAGACACCTCTGTGACTATAAAGTACCTAATAACTAATACCAGGAAAGTCGAGAGTTTTTAAACGATAAAGATATTAAGCCGAAGCTTTAACCATTTCGCCGCCACCCATTTTTCAGCAAAACATTTCCATTAAGCTGACCTGGGTAGAGAAAAGATTCTGTCCGTAATATTGGGGATTCCTATGTGACATGTTTAAAGTAAGGCCTATCCCCACGTTCCAAAACGAAGAGAACAGGGTCTTTGGATAACAGACCCTGATTTGATGCCTTTTAGTGACATGGGTGTTGAATCATTGTGGTGCTAAAATGCGACATTGGCGGTGAAAGGGTTAAACTAAGGCCTATCCCCACTTCACAAAATGAAGAGAACAGGGTCTTCGGATAACAGACCCTGATTTGATGCCTTTTAGTGACATGGGTGTTTATCCATTGTGGTGCAAAAATGCGACGTTGGCGGTGAATGGGTTAAGTTAAAGTTCTCTCTGTGAGTTTGCTGCCTCCAGTCCTTTCATACTCTCTGCTGTTTTTACTTCTTTTTAAAAACATATTTTGGTTTCGTTCGTTAATGTTGTTGTTGTTGTTGTTGTACCTTGACTAAAAGACTCCCAGGGATCATCCCAACAGCCGAAGCACTTGAACACTATGGTACAAATGCACCAGCTATGGATGAGAACAATACGTGTGTGACCGTTTTTGATTACACCGCCTCATGGGCTAGCCACACTCTGTGTGAAGTTCGTTTAGTTAACCCTTTCATTGCCAGAGGAAAATTGAGACATTATCAATTTTCTTATTATAAAATTTAAAAGAGACCTGTTAGACCCATGCCTTTCCTGACTCCAAATCAAAGACCATTCTAATTAATGTAAGTCTGGAAAAAGTTCGTTTTTTTTTCAAACTACAGACAAACCCCTATTTTACGACCCTCTGTTAAGCGACCACCTCTCATTTGAGACCGGATTTGTTGGCACGGATGCATTTTACTATGTAAACGACCTCTCTTAAATGACTTCCTCTAAAACGCGACTTACGACCACCATTTTGTTGGTTTTTACGACCGTTCTTGTCGTCTGCATAGACTTCGTTCGAGCAAAGGGAAACAACCACGGTCAAGGGCCTGAAAGCGGAGTCGCTTCCCTTGTTGTAGAAAAGATGGCGGAAAGCGTAGGAAAAGCATGAAAACCACTGACTTTGAAAAAGAAAACCACTAACTTTGGACGAGAGTGGAGGTGATTAACAGAAGTCGGCGAAGTGAAACTGTAATACATCGATTGCACAATCCTATGGAGTTGGAAAGACCCGAATCCAGTTTTAATATGTCATTGTATGTGTGCATGAAGAAGAGAGTATGAACTGTGCTGAACATTTTCTTTCTACGGCTGCCAGTGAAAACCTCCGTCATACGACCCCTCCAATTTACGACCGATTTTTCCGGACATTTTGGAAGTCTTAAAATAGAGGTTTGTCTGTATAAGACGATACTTTTTTCCCCAGACTGAGACCCCTACGCCTTATGATGTGACTGATAATATAGTAACAAAAAACTGAAACAGACTGCAACGTCACTGGAACATACAACAAGCAAACTGTTACTCAAAAAAATTACGCATTGGACTGTACCTGTAGAGGGGAAGTATTGTTTTTTTAATTTTTATCTTGTTGGTTTTTTGCTCCTTTTGTTGCCTGCTTTTTGCTATATTTGCTGTTCGCTGTTTTCTTGTTTGTCTATGTTGATAAAGGCGTATTTGCCGAAATATCCAGTAGTTTTGTTTTGTCTCGTGAATAAAATAACGTCACTTTACACTTGTCGTGTAGTTGTTTGTTTGTTGTACTAATATAGTCAGAAAATAGAACAAAATCTGAATTTTGTGTAACATTTCGGGGGTGCGTATTATAATAAGTTGCGCCTTAATAGTCCAGAAATATGATTATCGTCGTATAGCCTGTAAACTGCGGCACTGGTCTGTCATGGGCAGCACCCCTTTGTGTGTAAAACCTTATGATAGCCACAATGATATTGTGTGACCTCCACCCACCCCATCCAAAATGGCTGCGCTCTCCGGAATCTCCGCCAAGGAAAACTCGCCGTTTTGACGGTTTAATTTCTTAGAAACCAGAGCAAAGTGAGTGTTCCGATCCCTGAAAAGGCTGTCTTTCTGGTGATCTCGACATGTTTCTTGCAAAAACTAATCCGTCCGAAAATTCATTTTACACACAAAGGGTGCTGCCCATGACAGACCAGTACCGCAGTTTACAGTCCAAAAATACGATTATCGTCATATAGCCTGTAAACTGCGGACTACTAAAATACGATTTTTGGCCTGTAAACTGCGGCACTGGTCTGTCATGGGCAGCACCCCTTTGTGTGTAAAACCTTATGATAAGGTGCGCCTTATAGTCAGAAAAATACAGTTATCGTCGTTTAGCCTGTAAACTGCGGTACTGGTCTGTCATGGGCAGCACCCTTTGTGTGTAAAACCTTATGATAAGGTGCGCCTTAGTAGTCCAGAAATATGATTATCGTCGTATAGCCTGTAAACTGCGGCACTGGTCTGTCATGGGCAGCACCCTTTGTGTGTAAAACCTTATGATAAGGTGCGCCTTATAGTCTGAAAAATACAGTTATCGTCGTATAGCCTGTAAACTGCAGCACTGGTCTGTCATGGGCAGCGCCCTTTGTGTGTAAAACCTTATGATAGTAGTCCAGAAATATGATTATTGTCGTATAGCCTGTAAACTGCGGTACTGGTCTGTCATGCGCAACACCCTTTGTGTGTAAAACCTTATGATGAGGTGTGCCTTATAGTCCAGAAATATGATTATCGTTGTATAGCCTGTAAACTGCGGTACTGGTCTGTCATGCGCAGCACCCCTTTGTGCGTAAAACGCGTCGACTGGACGTCCTGACGGAGCTGATCCTGCGCACCAAGGAGGCGGTGCGCAAGCTGGACAACCTGCAGTACCGGCGCATGCAGAAGCTCATCATGAACGGCAGCGGTGCGGTGGCCGGTATCGACGAACCGGACACGCAGGAGGGTGGTGTGCCCAGGTTACATAGCCCTCACGCTCATCTACAGATGGTTGAAGGTTAGTGTTACCTACAGACGGTTGAAGGTTAGTGTAGTGTGCGTGTGTGTGATGAATGGCAGCGGTGCGGCCGGTGTCGACGAACCGGACACGCCGAAGGGCGGTGTGCCCAGGATACATAGCCTTCATGCTCATCTACAGACGGTTGAAGGTTAGTGTTACAGTGTAGTGTGTGTGTTTGATGAACAGCAGCAGTGCGTCCAGTATCGACGAACCGGACACGTCGGAGGGTGGTGTGCCCAGGTTACATAGCCCTCACGCTCATCTACAGACGGTTGAAGGTTAAGTGTAGTGTGTGTGTGTGCGTGTGTGTGATGAACGGCAGCAGTGCGTCCAGTATAGACGAACCGGACATGTCGGAGGGTGGTGTGCCCAGGATACATAGCCCTCACGCTCATCTACAGACGGTTGAAGGTTAGTGTAGTGTGTGTGTGTTATGAACAGCAGCAGTGCGGCCGGTATCGACGTACCGGACACGTCGGAGGGTGCTGTGCCCAGGATACATAGCCCTCACGCTCATCTACAGACGGTTGAAGGTTAGTGTAGTGTGTGTGCGTGTGTGTGATGAACGGCAGCAGTGCGTCCAGTATCGACGAACCGGACACGTCGGAGGGCGGTGTGCCCAGGTTACATAGCCCTTACGCTCATCTACAGACGGTTGAAGGTTAGTGTAGTGTGTGTGTGTGTGTGATGAACGGCAGCAGTGCGTCCAGTATCGACGAACCGGACACGTCGGAGGGCGGTGTGCCCAGGTTACATAGCCCTCACGCTCATCTACAGACGGTTGTTATCCTTAACACATGACAAACTTGTGGCGGTACCATAGCCGATGAGGTTTAACTGAGGCGTGGTTGCCGCTACACCTATTTGTATTGTTAAAAACATCGGGACTTTACTGGAGTTGCACTGCCTCCGGGCATTGCCTCCAGTATTGTTCCCACCATCTTTGTGTCTACAAATGTCCCATATGTGTCTGTTCCAGACCGAGAGGACGTAAGACACCATTTTTCGTTCGTTCTACAGACTGTTGAAGGTTAGTAGCATGGATGCTCCTTCTTGCAGGATGTCCTGAATTGCAGGGTTTTTAAATTGCCTAGAGCCGGGGTCGCCGGATTATGAGAATTTGAGAAGCAACGATTTTCTTACACACACGCATGCACACACACTGGTACAATAAAAAGGGCCTATGTAAGCATTTGCTATATTCAAAGGAATGTAGCACTTGTACTAGTCTAGAGGGGTGGAAAAAGAGCAGTAAACGTGAGTGTGTGTGTGCGCTGCTCCTGCACTCCGCCGGGGCCGCCCCCTTGCAGGATTTTCCCAGGAGCACCCGTGTTAGTGTGTGTGTGTGTGTGCGTGTGCAATGAACGGCAGCAGTGCGACTGGTACCGAAGAACTGCCGGAGAGTGTGCCCAGGATACATAGTCCTTCTTCTTCTTCGATCGCTCAGACAGTTGCCTGTCAATTATGAGTGCAGATGCGTCATGCTGCCGTTAAGAATAAAAGTTGTGGTGGCGCCCTCGGAAGAAGACCTCACTCACGCTGGCTACGCGACTAAGAGAATAGTGTCATCAGTAGGGGGCTTAGTAGGTGGTGTCCTGAACAGGCTCCACTGAACTCCACCGAAGTGACTCAGCAGAAGTGCAGTGTCTCCTCGGTTGGTTGCCTCCTGACGGCCTAACGTAGATTCGCTCCCCTTGGACTGCTGGTCTCGGATTCTGCGACTTGAACAAACCGGGGTGTAGCTGTGAATTGGGATTCGGAACGAGCGGCGTGGGAGCAACGCCACTGTACGGCCCAGAAGATGGGACAGCCCAAACAAAAAAAAAAGAACAAAAAAAAGAAAAAAAGTTGCGGCTTATAGTCTGTGAATTACGGTGATTTTTTTTTTATATTCCTTCTCTTCATTCATTCCATGGTTCCTGGGGCGAGTTTCACAAGGGCTAACGTTTCGTCGCGCTCGTTCAAATCGGCGAAAACAGTCTAAGAAACTACCTTCGCTTGTCGATAGTTCGCGTGGCGTTTTGTTCTTACCAAACACCGAGCAAGCCGCGAACTATCCGGAACTAGTAGGGGGTGAATACGGTTCTTGTTGTTGATTGGTCCATTACAGTTTGTTTAAGAGCTTGTAATATTCTTCCGCAAACGGTTACTAAAGAGTTTGTTAGGCCCCGTTTGCCGTAAGCGTTATTCGCGCGGCGCCAGAGAAACTCGACCCTGCTTTCACTCACTCTTTCAAGGTGTTTTTTAACGCGCTTTCCGTTGTTTCTGGTGACTCAGTGATGGCAGACGAGGACATGTCGGTGGGCGAGGACACGTCGTCTCAGGACGAGGACCCACTGGACAGCAAGTCGGGCAGCCTGGCCAGCCAGCACTCGGCCAACTACGCCAGCAGCCAGTCCAGCCTGACCAGCCTGAACGCCGCCGGCAACCTCAACCTCAACCACCCACCCCCAGCCCCGGACCACTTACTGACCCACACACCCGCCACCTTACAGCCAGAACGCAGCGTAAGTTTGGTCTTTAGTTCCTACCCACCCACTGTGTGTGGATCCGGAGGGGTGGGGTGGGAGGTAGGGTTCTTTACTAATAGTTCTCCCACCTTCTGGAAGTTTTGTGCTTGTAACTTCCTCTAATCTTTCTCTCTCTTTGACTCTGCCTTTTTCCTTGCTTTATGCTATCTACCATAGTTTTCGGACCATAAGGGTATAAGGCGCACCCCCCCACCCCCCAGATTTTACCCAAATTTCAGATTTTGTTACTATATTTTCTTACTATTTTATTAGTCATTATAAGGCGCAGGGGTCTGAGTCTGGGGGGAAAAAGTATCGCCCTATATTCCGAAAAATACGGGACTATCTTTCTGACGTTCTGGCCCATTCTCCTGCCTTTTTGTTTTTCCTTCCAAAAAAAATCTCCCATATCGCTTTCTCCTTTGAGCTCCTCCTCCGAAATCGGAATGTGTCGGCTGAATGCAGCGAGGAGACCAGTGACAACTGGGAAACGGACACATTGTGGCCTTATGGTCCTGGAACGCAGAAGAAGAAGTCTTTAGTTTTTGCTGCAGTGGATTTGTGTGTGTGTGCTGTGATGTTTTTAGTGCTGGTTAATTTTTTTTAAAAAGAAAAAAGGATCGAATGGCAAAAAGTCTTGTTTCCTCTTTCTTTAAGTCATTGGTCATTTACTGAACTTTTTTTCTTTCCATCACCGATGTTTTATAGGTAAATTTAGTCCAAAGCGATAACAAAAATCCACAACATTTTAGATGGAGAAACTGACAATGCAGGATTTAACATGTGGTAAGTTACCGGTAGTTAGTCATCACATGCAGAAATATGGCCGCAGAAAGTTCTGGTCTGAATGGAAATTTGGTAAAGGTCAAGATGTGCCCCCCCCCCCCCCCCCCCCCCCACCTATCTCGGTTAATTCTATTTTTCCGTTATTGCCTTTCTTACCATACATAAAGCTGTATTTTAGGAACATTTTTAGCTAATAACCTTTTTGGAATACTAACCCTAGCCCTAAACCTAACCCTACCCCCCACCCTATAAGACGGAAAAACGCAACGAACCACAACTGTGACAAATCGCGGTGTACTGCAGTACATAGTGGGGGGTAGGGTTAGGTTTAGGGCTAGGGTTGGGGATAGGGTTAGTATTCCAAAAAGGTTATTAGCTAAAAATGTTCCTAAAATACAGCTTTATGTATGGTAAGAAAGGCAAAAACGGAAAAATAGAATTAACCGAGAAATGCAGGGGGGGTGGCACATCTTTACCTTTACCGGAAATTTTTCACTGTCCGAATGTTGGAACACTTTGACCGATCGCGCGCATGTGTGTGTGTGTACGCGCGCGTACGTGCGTGCGTGTGTTCATTTACGCATCTGTATGCTCTTCATACAGATCACATTTAATTGCAAATCCGCTCTCTTCTGTGTCAGTCCGGATCCTGAATCTGACAATTAGTTAGGAGCCTGTCTGTTGTCTGATAATGCTAAGGTAGAAAAAGTGACACAGACTTTGGCGTGAACTCATTCGCATCGCAATGATTTTGAATTATTAAAAAAACTCACAAGTCACTCCAGGCATACACACAAACAAAACAGACCTAAACAAAAAGAGAAATGAAACAATATTACAGGTTTTTACTTCAGGTTTAGACATAGGGAAGTGGTAGATCAGACTTTTTTATATATAAAAAATGCAGACAATGCAGGATTTAAAATGTCTGTCATTGTCTGTCATTCATTAGCCAGTCATTCAAAAAAGTAAGCTCTATGCAACCTATGACGTCCTTTTACATAGCATACGTCATTTTTATTTTTTCATCATAGGTTTTGTCATTGCTGTTCTTTAACATCATCGATTGCGTCTTTTCATACACCTAGTAACCATTCTCTTTTGATTTATTAACCTGGTCGACTCAATGGCTGAGGAAGGCTTTCAGGTTTTTTAACTGGTAAAATAAAGCCGAAAATTTATTTATTTTCATAACAAAAAAGGCTTGTTGTTTTGTGTTCTTTTTTATTATATATATAGACTATATAGAAAAACTCTCTACAGCAATTAGTTCCCCTCCACTTCAAACCACTACAAAACGCATAGTAAGACGCCAATGTGTGGTCTAAGGGAGCGAAGCGAGTTTAGAAGGGACCAAAGTGTGGTGTGCACGCGTGTTTACTTCCCTTGAAAGAAATTCCATCAAATTGACAGGTTTATATTAATAATTCCGGCCATGTATGGGTGGAACGACTTTGTACGAGTTAAGACTTTGTGTTCTATCTCTCACAGCCTCCTCTTACCGCCCAGCTTCAAAATATGATCCAGGTAACCGCCGCATGCTGCACGCTCCATGTCCCTCCTTCCTCCTTCCCACCCCACCTCTTCCCTTCTCCCTAGCTCCCCTCTACTACCCCCTCCAGGCCGTTTCTCCCTTACCGCCTTTTCTTACCAGTTTTTCTTCGTTTCTTAACCCTCTTGCATTCGCATTTGTTGCAGACAAAACTTCTTCTAGTGTTCAGATTCTTTCACACATTTTCAGGGAAAATCTGGGTTTTTTAAGCACACAGAGCGCCATTATGGTTTATGTGTGTGTAGAACTAGAAATGCGTAAAGGGAAACAACGAGAGCAGAAAAGAAACCTTCGTAATGTTACCTGTCGCCATCCAGGGTCAAGTTTCTGTAGATAATGTTTGCATTCAGGATGTTCTGAACTGCAGGATTTTTAAATTGCCCTGAGCCGGCATTGACGGATTATAAGAATTTGATAAACGATTTTTTACACACACACACACACACAAACTTGCACAATAAAAAGGGCCTATATAAGCATTTGCTATATTCAGAGGAATGTAGCACTTGTACTAGTCTAGAGGGGTGAAAAAAGAGCAGTAAATGTGTGTGTGTGCGCTGCCCCTGCACTCCGCTGGGGCTGCCCCCTTGCAGGATTTTTGAAATTTCCCAGGAGCACCCATGTCGGCGTGCGAATAACTGTTACTCCAAAAGGGGTCTAAGAGACACCCTAAACCGTTGCTAAGGTCAGATAACTCTTTAAGCTTACTCTTCAGTTTTGGGAGAGAGAAAAGGCTTGCTATCAAAAGGGAGATAAATCATACCTCTCTGTAAGTTTGTACAAAGATTTCGATTTCATCCACGTCTATTTGTGTGCAGAAAATTAAATATGCAGTATATTATGCCATCTAACATGATGAAAAATTAAGAAAGAGCACCCAAAAATACTTTCGTTCGTTTAATTTGCTAAAATCATCCCGCATTTTTTCACGATAGACTAAAGAATAATTGCTGTAGCGAGATTGTTGTTTTGGTTTTCCATTTTTAAAGTTGCTGTAGTTACTATGAGAAGCTTCTTCATAGTATGTGCATAACAAGCCAGAACTTAGTGCGTGATGAAAAGGTCATCAGAGGGGGGTCTCAGAGTGGTGGGGGGGGGGGGGGGTTTGCAAGCTACGGGCGGTTTGGGGCGGCTTGAATACACAGAGGCAACTTCCGACTGGGCGGAATAAATGCAAGAGGGTTAAATCTCCTTCAGTTTGGCCAGTTTTGTGCTTCATTTGTTCAGGTTTCTGACATTTTCTTACCCGTCTTATGGGTTTTTTTTTCTTCTTTTTTCCGTTTTATTGTCTTTTTCCGGTATTTCTTTTCAAGTTACCCCAGTATTTGTTTCTAACCCAGCGTTTTGACTCCAATGTATGTCATGTAATGATTGTCTCTCGTTTCATGGATGCTACTCTTTCATTTTTTCACTGATTTCAGTATTTTTTAATTTTTTTTCATGATAGACTAAAAAATAATTGCTGTAACGAGATTGTTGTTTGGGTCTTCCATTTTTAACGTTGCTGTAGTTACTATGAGAAGCTTCTTCATAGTATGTGCATAACAAGCCAGAACTTAGTGCGTGATGAAAATGTCATCAGAGGGGGTCTCAGAGTGGGGGTAAGCTATGGGCGGTTTTGGGGTGGCTTGAATACACAGGCAACTTCCCGGCTGGGCGGTTTTGGACGGAATAAATGCAAGAGGGTTAAATCTCCTTCAGTTTGGCCAGTTTTGTGCTTCATTTGTTCAGGTTTCTGACATTTTCTTACCCGTCCTATGGTGTTGTTGTTTTTTTCTTTCCGTTTTATTGTCTTTTTTTCCCCCAGTATTTCTTTTCAAGCTACCCCAGCATTTGTTTTTAACCCAGCATAACGGTTTTGACTCCAATATACAGAACTGCCTACTGCTACGATTTGGCCGTAGCAGCTACGAAAAATAAAGCTTTGCTACGGAACTACGGCAACCTTAACATTGCTACGGAGAAAAAAAAAATGCCGCCGCATTTTATTTTTGCTTATGCCGTTCCCGGTTTTGTCTGTTTCTAAGAGCAGACGCCGTGTCACGCGCGATAACCTAGTCACTTCCGTTTTTATCAGTGACTGCGCATGCGTTCTTATTACTTTCTCTGAAAAAAATGGCGGACTCCAGCAGCAGTAGCGATTCGGGAGATGTTTCAAACGAAAAAAAAACCGAACCCAAACCAGAAAACGAAAATCATCTGGCACACCATCTTGTTCTAATAAAAAAAACATCGGCCTGCCGCACAAGTTTTCAAAATAGCTTACACGGAGGAGTGGCCTTACACGGAGGAGTGGCCTTGCATCGTCAGAAGTCGACTTGGTGCGAACCATGCTCACTGCAACCTCTGCCATGCAGACTTCTCTGTGAATCATGGCGGTAGAGACGATTGCCGTCAACACGTTCAATCGGCGAAACATAAACAGTACGTTTCAGCTCAGGAAGAGAACAAATTGATTGCCGTTGTTTGTGGATGCTACGAAAAAATTTGCCATGCTACTGAAAATTGATGGCTGGGCTACTGATTGGGAAAATTCCAAGTAGGCAGGTCTGAATATATGTCATGTAATGATTGTCTCTCGTTCTCATGGGTGCTACTCTTTAATTTTTTACACTGATTTCAGTATTTTTTATTTTACCAGAAACTGAATTTCAGTTTGTTTTTAATTCATCAAAAAAAATGTTTTTGACCACAAGCGATTTGGGACGTTTTGAACTTAGTCTAGTTGTTCTATCTTAGAAGTTTACAAATGTAATAATTTTACATGGCTTATCAGACTCAAACTGTCTTTGTCTATCATTTTAGCTGTCTGTCTATCTCGTTATCTCTCTCTCTCTTAAGATGCCCCCCCTGAATCGTCCGACAGGGCTCTTCCCCTGTACCCTGCCCGGACCATGGGTCCCTGGACCCCTGCCTTTCAGGTTTTTTTAAATTTTGGGGAGTAGCACCCACGCGTTCTTGTGAATCTTACAGTTAAAAAGCGTGTATGCAATGTTGACAAAGCGTTATCGGTCAAAGTATCTGTTTGTGCATGTTCGACCAGCCGCGAATCGAAAGCTGGTTAATGTTTTCAGAGTGGCGTTTGACTGTCTGCTAGTAGGCTGACTATGTGTGTGCATTGTTACCACGATAGCGTTTGAATGGAGGGGCCTAGGACCCTCAAGTTTTGCATGCGGATGGGTAGTTAGGATATCTAGGCCCAGTTCCAAAATGAAGGTTATTGGTCAAAGGTATCTCTAGAGGCTACTGGAGACGTAAAATGCTGCTGCACGGCTGATTGATCTAGCGTCTTAAGGCTCTAGTATTAACTGGTGAATCTCTCTCTGTCTGTCTCTCCCTCTCCCTCTCTCTCTCTTGCCTAAAATCTATGTCCTTGGAAAATAAAGTTCAAGTTTTCAAAAGTGTTCTCTCTCTCTCTCTCTCTCTCTCTCTCTCTCTCTCTCTCTCTCTCGTCTCTCTCTCTCTCTCTCTCCTCTCTCTCTCTCCTCTCTCTCTCTCTCTCTCTCTCTCTCTCTCTCTCTCTCTCTCTCTCTCTCTCTCTCTCTCTCTCTCTCTCTCTCTCTCTCTCTCTCTCTCTCTCTCTTTTAGCGATTTATTTCCTTTTCTTTAACAGTACAGATGAACTGGGTTTAAAAATAATAAAAAAATTGCAGCCCCCCCCCCTTTCCCCCCCCCCCCCCCTTTGTTGCCCCCCCCCCCCCCCCCCCGGTCTTATTTTTCTTTCTTTTTCAATCTTTTGCTTTGGTCATGTTGTTTTCTTCATTATTTTTTGTTTTGTTGTTGTTGCTGGCAATAGGGTGAATAGCTGAGCTCTTATTTGAGAAATGGACTAGTGGATTGGGCGGCTTATTGTTTGTTGGACACTGTGCTGATGATATAGATTGAGATTTAACAGAGTTTACCTCCGGCAAGTGTCTTGACTATGAAACAGATTTCACCAGGTAAACATGTTCTTTGTCAGTCAACCTGGATAATGTTTCCTTCATGATGCTTAGTTCGTGTGATTTGTTTTAGTTCATGAACCAAGAACTTCTTGTTCAGGGTGCTAAATTGGTATGCTTTTGGGGCAGTGGGTGGATGGATGCCTCGTGCCTCCATACGGGGAGCTGGATGACCCCGCCCCCTCCATGAGTCTCTCCCCTTGGGTATACTGGGGGGGTCTTTCATAAAAATAGTTCCCCCACCTTCTGGAAATTCTGTGCTTGTAACTTCCTCTGATCTGCCACTCTCTTTGACTCTGCCTTTTCCTTTTGCTTTCTGTCATCTACTATCTTTCTGACTTATTGGCCCATTCTCCTGCCTTTAAAAAAAAAAATCTTCCAAATAACTTTTCTCCTTTGAACTCCTCCGAAATCGGAATGTGTGTCTGCTGTACGCAGCGGGGAGACCAGTGAAAACTGAAGAAACAGACACATACATACCTTACCCATTATGGCATTTTGGCCTGGGAACGCAGAAGAAGAAGAAGAAAGAAGAAGGTATGCTTTTTATTGATGTTTTGTTGAATTGTTTTTCTTTGTGCGGTGTGTGAAAAAAAAATGAACAAAAGGAGGAGGAGAAAAAACCCAAGGAGGCAGCGAAAGAGGTAGAATACGAAGCAGTAAGTTTGGGGTTTCTGTTTCGTCTATTCCCCTTCCCCCTCTCCTCCCCACACACACACACCACCACCACCTCCTCCCCTCTTTCCCATCCACATGGACCCCCTCTTCCCCTCTCCCTAAACCAACCCTTGGCTGTTAGGTAGTGTTGTGTGCAAAATAGGCGTGCAATGTGTTTTTCCTTTTTCTGTCGTAATTTGTCATGTATAAAATGGGGTCTGTATGTCCGGTAGATTGTTATGTTAGCGTATTTCAATCATTGATCGTTGTCTGGGTGCGTCTACATTTTTGTTTTCTTTTATAAAGCAGTGTCACATATGGCTTAAAAAAAGAAGAAGTATTTTACGCACACACACACACACACACATGAAATTGTTAACGGATTGTGAAAACAAGTTTCACATACACATTTTTTTTCCTTTTGTGATTAACCCTTTCGCCGCCAGCCATTTTTTTAGCCAAAATTATCCAATAAACTTACATTGGGTAAAGAAAACATTTTGTCTGAAATATTGGGGATTCCTTTACTACATGCTTAAAAAAAGGCCTATCCTTAACTCCCCAAATCAAGAACACAAATATCATTGGATAACAGACCCTGAATTCAAGGTTTTTACTGACATGGGTGTTCAATCATTGTGGTGCAAAAATGCGACGTTGGCGGCGAAAGGGTTAAATATAGTTTGAGTCACAGGTAACAGTTTACCAAAAAAAATGTTATTGTGATACACTGTGCAGTTTTAATGCTGCTGAAATTTAAGAGGGAGAGAGATAACTTTGATGAAAGTACTCTCAAAGCCTCAAGAAAGAAACAGTCTGCAGAATACAAATGTTTTGAAGAAATTAAAAAAAGAAGTGAAAAGAGATAAAAACGTGAAGAGATGACGAGAAAGTGTGATCAAGGTGATGTTAAGTTGTACATGAGTGGGGCCTGATGCTAATCAAACTAGTTCTATCCTCAGAAAATTGTGGATTATTTACCTTTAGCCCCTTCGCTGACACAAAAAAATAACTTTTTTTGGGGGTGATGCGTTTTCGAACCTTGTCAAATAGTCCGTCGTGAACGGTTGTAAGGGGACGTAACCGGCCGATGCTGAGTGAATTAAGGTGGCAACGTTGTTGAGTAGACTCACTGTACGAAGATGCCATGTCGTGAATTGTTCTTTTTTGCTGTTGTTGTTGTTGGTTGTTTTCAGGTTTGGGGACGTTGTTAAGAATCGTTGATGTGTGTTTTGTTATACGTGGTCGAATTTTACGCGGTGACAGTCCCTGAGATAACCATAGCCGTTGACGGGACTGTGACAGACTAACACTGTACTTTGCGGAGGCATTATTTTAGTAAAAGGTTTGCGTGTCCATACTGTTGGCGTTCCCTTGTTGTTTCCATAGTTTATCATTCATTTTGAAGGAGGTGTGCGCTTATCAAGGCAGATTTCTTTCCTGCGGGCTCTTCACCATTGTCGCCCTGTCTCTCTGCATAGACGTTATGTAATATGGTGTTGGGTGTGACATGTTGTTACTGGGCTACACATGGGTGCTTCTCTTTAGTCTATGTGGCTGATTTCAGGGTTTCTTGGTTGTTTTTTAATAGTGGCCTCTGTCTGAAGTTCAGGTTACCATATTTTTCGGACTATGGCTTGTACCCACGTGTCGTCATATCCGGCCACAAGGAGCGCCATATTATGGGAGACCGCCATCTTAGTCCTTAACTTTTTTTGAAAAAATGCCAGATCGATGCTGCGTATTTGGCTGTTCCAATTCGAAACTTATCTAAACTGTATTTATATAACATCTGGATGTTTTCTTTACACATTTAGATAACATTTTCACTTTGTTTACACACAAATAAGGAATAAGATGGCGACACTTCCGTTGGAATGAGTCGAGATGCGCACGCAGGGGGGGGGGGGGGGGGCCCCATAAAGTATAAGGCGATACTGTTATAGTCCAAAAAATATGTTTAACTTTTTCACTACGTAGCACGCTCATATGCGTGCTAGAAGCTTCCTCCTTTCAGTACGCCACATGCATCACAGCTGTTTCGGGAGGAACATTTAGTTTATCTATATTTTCATAAGTTTTTTTTTCAAGCAAACTTTAGTTTACTATAAGTAACTTTTCATAAATAACAGTCGAGAATATGTTGTAGTATGTGACTAGATTACTTATATTCAGTGGATATTGCTAGATTTTCACTCATAGGCAATCTTATTTATGTTTGTGATACTAAGTATACTATTTCTACTAAATATGTTGATTGATACTGCTCAACAAAAATAAGTTTTTACCATAAATCTGAGGGAGGAAATATATTTGAAATACTATGTAGAGCATACAGCCAAAATATCTTTACAGACAAAAGCTTGGTACAGTTTTTATCTAAGATTTCTAGATTCAGTCGCTTTTAACTAAATAGCTTGATTTTTTTGTGTGGGATGGAAGTTGTCTGTGGCATGCATAGTGCCTTTGACTCTGAACAGTGCAGGTCTAATTATGGTCCAAGGGAGAAAAAAAAAAAACCTCCTTTAATTATATTCAGCAGTCAGTTATTTGTCTTCTGTGTGCTTTCCTTTGAGCAAACCTGGGCTAAATGGGTCACAAGAATGGTCACAACTATCTTTTTGAACAAAAACTAACTGAATGCGCGCCGCCAATAGGGGTCTAAGAGGCAAAAACACTATGGGAACAAGGAAAGGCATATGTTTGTATTCCTGCATTTCTGGTGTGAACAAACTTGATCACAGACAAACCTCTATTTTAAGACTTCCTTAGTTCCAAAATGTCCGGAAAAATCGGTCGTAAATTGGAGGTGTCGTATGACGGAGGTTTTCACTGGCAGCCGTAGAAAGAAAAAGTTCAGCACAGTTCATATACTCTCTTCTTCATGCACACATACAATGACATATTAAAACTGGATTTGGGTCTTTCCAACTCCATAGGATTGTGCAGTCGATGTATTACAGTTTCACTTTGCCGGCTTCTGTTAATCACCTCCACTCTCGTCCAAAGTCAGTGGTTTTCTTTTTTTCAAAGTTCGTGGTTTTCGTGCTTTTCCTTACGCTTTCCGCCATCATTTTTCTACAAGAAGAGCGACATCGCTTTCATCAATTCAGGCCCTTGGACAGTGGTTTGTTTTCCCTTTGCTCGACAGACAACAACGGTTCGTAAAAACCACAACAAAATGGCGGTCCGTGGAAGTGTAAGTCGCGTTTTTAGAGGAATTCGTTTAAGCGAGGTAGTTTACATAGTAAAATGTATCTGTGCCGACAAATCCGGTCTCAAATGAGAGGTGATCGCTTAACAGAGGATCATAAAATAGGGGTTTGTCTGTACACATGTATTTGTCATAGCCAGAGACTTCGTTCTAATCCAATAGTACTAAATATAGGTGGGGGGGAAAAAACGGTTTGAACCGAAAAACTGGTGCTAAGCTTTTGCGGTTCGGAAAACCGGTTCGAGTTGCTGTGAACCAGGTTTTTTTTTAACTGCAAACTGAAAGTAAGTTTTTTTTTAGAATAATGCAGTCTTTTCACAAAACAAACAGTGATTATGAACGCATATTGGGTGTTTGTAAGCAAAGAGTTGCTGTTTCTAGTTTGTGGTGGTGTATGGCTTTTGACTTTGACTGCGTGTTGAGTCGAATTGAGTGTGTGTGTCATATGTCATAATTTTCTTTATTGTGTGTGTATAAATTATGTAGGCCTATGTGTGCGCGTGCGTGCGTGTGTGTAGGGTTGAATATTTAATATTCTGAAAAATAAATGTGGTTTGCATAGGTGAAGCTAGTGAATGCGAGTATACTGGTTACAAAAAAACCCGGTTCAGTAACACCGGTTTCAAAAGAGAGAATAACCGTTTAACTAAAAAACAGGTTCAAATTTTTGAACCGGTTTATGCACTCTAGTATTACAACGCATTCCCCCACCTCGGTATTACGAACAAAGTAAGCAAAAGTATAGATGCAAATTGTTGCCGAATTTTACTATGCCTGTGGTGAAAAGCCGTAAAACCTACTGGGAATTAGTATCAGGTAAATAGTTAACAAGCGCGGAATCGCAATAGTTTTGTAGCACGCGGCACTATTTCTATTTCTCCAATGGTGAGTTACCTCCCCTGGCTTTTCAATAATTATTTTAACCTGTAAACCATAAATGTTTATCTCTGCACCATTTCGTAACTTTTTTTTATATCTTTTGGAAAACATTTAAAAACTATGTATCCTAACTTATACTCATCAAAAGAAGCACCGCATGCATACTCGTCGTGTCTGTTGTAGTGTCCTGTATTACGTATGTTTATTATTTTGTTTACGCTTTTAAAATACATCATTTTAAAAGAGCGGCCATTTATTTGAAGTGTAGCCTCGATTTGAAATGCGACAATTTTTGTCAAAATGTGCAACAATATTGGACCGACCGACAGACAGACAGACAAACAGACCGACAAAGTGAGTTATATGTTTGTGGCTTGGGGGGGGAGCCACAAACAAAAACCCGTTGAGGAGCAACTTCCCTTTCTCACCTTCCCATATGTTGTTCCTACCACCACTTTTCACTGCCCATGTTCATGCCTTAGCTTTGTACTTTGCTTCAAGTAGAGCCTGTCAGAACCCTTTTTGAGTGGCATAATTTCCCTCAGCTTCAAAGGGGCCTTGAACCCCCCCCCGCAACCCCTACACCTCCCGTATATCTATCCTCTCAAACTCTCAACCGGGGACGAGGCGGCCCCTGGAGCGCCGCTTTTCAGGATTTTTTCAGATTTTTCCAGGATTTTTGTAGAAGCAACCCATGGTTATAGACCTTTCCAACACTCCAAATTATCTAGGCATCAGAATTGTCAGAAGCTCGGAGGATTTCAGTGGATTGAGAATTTCTGACAGAGGATTGGCTTATCTTGTCAGAGGTTTTGTCTTTTTATTGAGTATTATCATGTGTGTTAAATAACATTTTAAAGTGATTTATCACTATATTAGACCTTTTTGGTGGTGTTGGGAACTGATTTCAGTGTTGTCCCTTTATAGTCTGGGGTCTTGAATGGACCTTTTACCTCAGTTTTCAGAGGATTGATCTTCAGACTGTTCTGATGCCTGAATTATGTTTGCGAGTGAAAGGTAAGGTGCCGCTTCAGAATTAACTACCCAAAAATTCCTCTTTGCTGCTACAAATAATCCTCTTTGGTCTGTTAGGGGGTGTTTTTTTTTTGGCAAACGGTATGTGTTATATTAGATTTTCCCCTGCCCCTCCCATTTCTTCCCTCCCTCCCCTTCCCCTCCCATTTCCTTCCCTCCCTCCTCTCCCTGTATCATGTGGTGGTGGTCATGTTGTTGTTGTTTTTTTCCCCAAGGACTGGACATCGTTGTCATCCCGCAGTGGTTCCTACAGCCCCCAGTCCTGGAAGGTTCAGGTACTGCTCCCTCCTCAGGCCCGCTTTCCATTTTCAACGCCGTACTTTTCGGACTACAAGGCGCACCCCTCAAAGTTTGCACAAAATTGCTGCGGTTTCGTTACTGCGCTTTCTTCTGACCATTTTGTTCATCATGTTGTAAGGTGCATGGGTCTGAGTCTGGGTGCAGGGGTGCTTGTGGGTGTGCCTGAAGCCTGAGTTCAGGCAGTTTGATGCTGGTTCAGGGCAGCGGTCTGCCTGAAGATAAGGCTCTTCTATAAGGACCCATGCTCTTGAAATGACTGTTATATCACTGCCTGAAGATAAGGCTCTTCTATATGGACCCATGCTCTTGAAATGACCGTTATATCAAGGGCTGTGACAGACAGTTCAGGCATAATCTTTGGTCACTGCATGCACCGAATGTCAGGGGGGGAAAAGTATCGGCCTTATAGTCCGTTAAAATACGTTAGTCTAATTGTTGTTGCCAAAAGGTGTTATCACTGTTCTCATGTTAAGAGCCGGAAGATGCTTACGGTAGAAACCCATCTAACTCAAAAACGGGCACCACAAAAAAAAAAAAATGACTTTCCCGTAGCTGCCAAACGCATTCCGAATTTCCCGGAATGTTTCACGCTTTCCAGCCACGATTCCACATTTCTGATTATGACAATAAAATTCCGGATTCCGAAATTGCAAGGAAAATATTGTTTATTTAAAGAAAAAAAAGAAAGTCAAATCCACATGGAAGTCAACGTGCGTGTCAGTTCTACAACCATTCCAAGCGTCTATCCAACATTTATAACCCGGGAAAACCATAATCTGCGCATGTGCAGTAGGTAGGCCTAAACTTCTCTGCTGATCAAAATATGGCGTCAAACGAAACCATGAAGCTGATGGCATCGAGTTTACCGAAGTTTGTTCCTCGGTGTAGAGAACAATTTTCCATCAACGATGTGTCCCATGATAGCAGAGCGGGCAGCTGGTATTCCAGCAAGCTGGGTTAAAATTTGTTTCTTGGGGGGCAGTGGGTGGATGCCTTCTTATCTCTAAGACTTACCTCCATCTGGGTCTGCTGGAACGAGACCTCCTGACCCACCTCCACGAGTCTCTCCCCTGTGGAGGATACCGGGGGGGGGGTCTTTCATACAAATAAAAAAATAGTTCCTTCCCCCCCCTTTCTGGACGATTCCTGTGCTTGTAACATCCTCTTGTTTTTTTCATTCTCCTTGACTCTGCCTTAAAAAAAACGTGGTTTGGATTGCGAATAACATGGATTCAGACAAGTTTTAAGACTCAGAAATTGCCTATTTTATGCTTGTTCCGATAATGCTCGGAATTAGGCCCTGATTGGCGATCTCTTGTTTCGAGTATACTCGGAATTCGTCCGGAACGAGTTAAGGGCCGATTTTTTTTGAGCGTGTGATATTACCTTCTGGCTTTCACCAGAGAGAAATGATGGTATGTTCAGGCATGCGACTGAACTCTAGTAATTTCTGTGTTCTTTGCACTCTTGTGGACTCCGACCAACCAAAAGCCTGTACAGCATGCATTGCATTCGCAGCATCATGCATTGTACTTGAGTGGAGCATTGTGCAATGTATTGTATTTCAGTGTCGTTTTGTTTGTTTTGC
>CM065702.1:30184611-30208495 GCA_017654935.2 Phymorhynchus buccinoides
TGGACAAATTCATGCCTGAAAAGACAAAATGATAGGAATCATCTCGGCAAAATGGTCGGGATATAAACTCCCTTGACTGGTTAGAGCACACACAGATATTAGTTATTCCTCCTCATCTGATGAAATCATCAAGTCAGTTAAGAATAAATGATATGACAGTCAAAGGGGTAAAGGATTGGGATGAAAAACGGCTAGCGGCGAAAAGTGGGGTTAAAAAATATAAAATTTAAAAAAAAATTCAATAAAAAAAAAATCTGTGTCCACTGACGTTCTGTGCTGGCAGACATCGCAGCGATGGAGCCGTCGTAATGGGCCAGCTGAGCAAGCTTCCTCATCTGCTCTCCTTGAGCTCTTCATCCACCGCCTTCTGCTCCAGCTTGGGCGGGTCTGCAGGACGTGCTCCTTCCAGCGCCTTGTATGCCGCGCTGGGTCTTCACCGCCTCGTGAAAAAAATGCTTGCGGGAATGGATGCTCCTCGGCGGTCGGGGGGGACACAAAGATCGACGTAGGATAGGTTTAATTGCAGGGTTCAACTCCCAAAGGGTCAAAACCAATAGAACAAATGGCAAGCATGGCGCGAAGCTTGAAACCGCAGGATGCGAGTCAGCGAGTTCCAAACATTTTGTTTTAGAAAACTGAGGGGCGGCCCAGTATCCGCAAAACGATAGAACTTGGCAAAATGTGACGTAAAAATATAAATGACATCAAATTTAGATTAGGTGTTCTAAGTGGATGAAAAGTCTACTCAAACACCCGAGGCGAGAGTGGGATCTACCTGATGCGTAGAGTAACTTCCCCCTGTTGACGATTGAATTAGACAAGATCATCCCACCACACTATGAAATTACTCCCCCTTAATTATTTCCGAAACATCCTAGGGCAAACTGTTTGATGATAAAATCGACCCAGTGATTGACGGTGTACTGCCGCTGCGGGGTTTCACCGCCTCGTTGAAACTGCTGGGCGGATTCTGGATCTCCTTGGCCTGTCGGGGGGGGGGGGGGGGAGGGGCGGGGGACAAAGCTTCGCCAATGATGTATCACCCCTCCACAACACACACCAACCACACCCCATACCTTTAAACTTCTAGGCTGCGCTCACTTCCGAGCATGTGCTTTCTCATGTCTTGCTCGGATCTGACCTGTCATAATGCCTCTGTCTCTTACTCTCTCACACTTCCACACCCACACCATATATAATATACAACAGCCTTTACTCTCAGGCTGTTGCTTCACTTCCGAGGCGTGTTTCTTCCTCAGTCTTGCTCGGATCTGCTGTCATAATCCCTCTGGTTCTCTTACTCTCTCACCACTTCCACACCCACACAATATATATATACACATGCCTTTAAACTTATAGGCTGTGGCTCACTTCCGAGGCGTGTTTTCTTCTCATGTCTTGCTCAGCCGCTTCATAATCCCTTCTGGTTGCCTTTCTCTGTCTACCCCTCACCTCTTTATTCAAACACACACCAACACACTGTACCTTTAAACTTCTAGGCTGCCGCTTCAATCCGAGGCGTGTTTCTTCCTCATTCTTGTCAGCCTCGCTATCATAATTCCTCTGTCTCCTTCTCTGTCTCACCCTCCCCTACTTTATCAAACACACACACACACGAACCACTGTACCTTTTAAACTTATAAGGCTGCTGCTTCACTGCCGAGGCGTGTTTCTTCCTCAGTCTTGCTCAGCCCTGCATTGTGTTCCCTCTGGTTCTACTTCTCCGTTTCAGCTGCTCTTCAGCTGCTCGTCTTTGCACTTCTGCGCGCCGCCAGGTCTTGTACTCCAGGTCCTGGGTGGATTCGTGGTGCGGATAGCATGGCGTGTTCGTTACTCCAGCTGGGCTTTCCGCTGAACCCCATTTCCGAAAACGAAAATTTGAAAAAAAGAGAAAAAGAACATCTTTGAGTACGGTTTTTGCTCGAAACGATAATTTAACCCATGGTTGACTGCCACCAAACGTATTACGTACTGACTGATGACATCACTGATGACGTCAGAAGATCCAACCCAACGTATTAGGTACTGACCTGATGAATCACCATGGTGCAACTCCCAAAATGGGAAAAAAAAATTGAAAGGCGGGATCCAGGGACCCATGGCCCGGCAGGGCATATGGGCAGAGGCCCTGGTGGGACGATTCAGGGGGAAAACTAAGAGAGAGACTACGAGGCCAGACAGACAGTTAAAAGCTACAGATATGCGTCTGATAAGATGGTTAAAACTATTACATTGCCTTTGTAAAACTTCCAAGATAGAACAAAAAAGTTCAAAACGCCACAAATTGCTTGTGGTAAATTCTTTTTTTTATGAATTTAACAAAACACCTGAAGTTCAGTTCTGGTCAAATTAAAAATAACTGAAATCAGTGTAAAAACTGAAGGAGTAGCACCCCGTACAGCTCACTGATGATGTCCATGCAGATGAAGAGGAATAACCCTGATATGCTGGCTTTTGCTTTAACAGTCAAGAGAGTAATCCCCAATAGATTGCCAGATTGGCTCTATTTGTTGTCTAGGTTGTCTTTTTTCATGGCATGATGTGCCCAATGTTGTTTTGTTTAATTTTCTCTAGCAGTCAAGGGGTTAAAACAAATTGATCCCTTTCCCCTGGCCCCGTGTCTCATAGTATGATTATGATGATGATGATGGATGATGATGTCATAACTTTTGATGCCATAGCCCAGGAATGATGGTTTTTGTCTTAGACAAGTAAGAACAGATTATATCTTTAGACCATTTTTGTTTGTGGCTCAAGCCACAAACCCTATAACTCACTTTGTCGGTCGGTCGGTCGGTCTTTCTGTCGGTCCAAAATTGTCGCACATTTTGACAAAAGTGTCGCACATTTTCAAATCGAGGCTACACCTCAAATTGAGGCCGCTCTTTAAAATGATGTATTTTAAAAGCGTACAAAATAATAAACATACGTAATACAGACACTACACACAGACACGACGAGTATGCTGTGCTTCTTTCGATGAGTATAATTAGGATAAATAGTTTTAAATGTTTTCTCAAAGAAATAAAAAGCTACGAAATGGTACAGAGATAACATTCAGGTTTACGGATTAAAATTATTGAAAAGTCAAGGGATGTGACTCATGATTGGAGTGGTAAAAATAGACCGCGTACTATTGCGATTTCGCGCTTGTTTTCAGGTTAAGCCTGACAGGTTCATTTTAGTATAATAATAATAATAATAAAGAAAAGTTCTCCATTTTTTTTCCGGCAATGAAGGGGTTAAAGGTGAAGCAATTTGAAAAAGCAGTTTGGTTGGTTTTGCCATACCAATACAAGAAAACGTTTCTATCCTAATCTGTTCATAACGCCACGACACAGACACAGACAGACACACACAGGATGTAAAAAAAAGCTTTATCAAGCTTATCTTTTTATTGTCCATAAATATCATTTTGCCTTGCCTTGACTTGACTTCACACACACACACAAACACACATCAGCACCCCCCACACACACAACACACACCACACACATCCACACACACACACACCACACACACACTCTCTCTCTCTCTATCTCTTTCTGTTATGTGAAGCAAAAATGTATTCCTGCTAAGTTCATTTGTAATCCCTGTCTGTTTAAACTTATCGTATAAAGCTACTCTCCTCTAGCAATGAAAATGCTATAAAACAATTTGCTATATTTCTTTATCATGCATTTAAGCTCAGAGATAAATATATAAAATATATAAATGTATTGTTTGAATGTTCATGTTTTCCCCCTTCAAATTTGGCCAGGGCCTGTCGAATAAACCCATCGCATTGGCATTCTCTCTCTCTCATGCAATTGTTCCTTCATAAAGCTTGACTCTTTAATCAACTTTTTCTCCCAGATGCGGAAAGATAAGATGGGCCCATCATTTGAACTTTCGGACAGATTAGTTCAGTGGTTCCTTTTGTTTCTTTTTCAAAGGAGAAACAATTATTTGGAAGATTTTTTTTTTTTTAAAGGCAGGGAGAATGGAGCCAATAAATAAGTCAGAAAGATAGCAAATGACAGAAATCAAAGGGAAAAGGCGGAGTCAAAGAGAGTGGCAGAATAGAAGAAGTTACAAGCATTAAACTTCAAGAAGGTGGGGGGAACTATTTTCACGAAAGACACGCACCCCCACACACACAACACCCCCGGTATCATGCCGCGGGGACAATTTGTGTGTTACTAAAATTAACCTCCCTTATACAACTCCCTCCCACTTACGACCTTCAGTTTGGATGATTTTTCATTTTAAGGGTATACATTAACCCTTTCGATGCCAGACATTTTTCAGCTAAAACTTTCCATTAAAACTTACCTGGGTAGAGCACAAAATCTGTCTGTAATATTGGGGATTCCACTGTGACATATTTAAAGCAAGGCTTATCCATACCTCCCAAAATTAAGAAAAAAGGGTCTTTGGGATAACAGACCTTGATTTGATGCCTTTTAGTGACACTGTGGTGTTAAATGCGACTTTGGTGGTGAAAGGGTTAAAAAGGGAGGTTCCACTGCAGTTCCAAAAAACAAAGCCAACCTCTTTCGTCAACTTCTGCTCCAGAATTCGAAACGACAGCAGCGCCCGTCGTTTGAACTTTCGGACGCAGTGCTCCAGCAGCTCCTTCTGCTGCTTCTCCAGCCTCTGCTCCGCCTCCCTCTGCTTCTGAGCCAGCGTCTCCTTGTACACGCGCATCATGTCCTCCCGCTCGCGACGCGACGCGCTCGTGTCCAGCCCCTGCGCACACAAGGTTACTGGTAGCGTACACGTACATGATTCAGACCTGTTTACCGCTAATTTGCAAATGTGTAATTTCTGAAACAAAACAAAAAAGTAATTTTGAAAAAAAAAAAAAAAAATCCAACGCGCGGCCGATTCTTTTTCTTCACAAAGACCCGATTAAACAAGAGACCGATTCTTTTTCTCTCACAAAGCCCCGATTAAACAAGAGACCGATTCTTTTTCTTCACAAAAACCGATTAACAAGAAGGCCGATTCTTTTTCTTCACAAAAACCCGATAAACAAGAAAACTATTTGTAATTACACAATTATATCCAAGCAATAGTGCACTGGGAGACCTTTCAAAACATTTTTTTAAACCATGTATTTGCCTTTTCCTTGGTCTTTCCATCAGATTTTGGATCATTTGACCTAGAACTCTCACCACGCGGTCGCTTTGACGCCATCTTGAAACAGAATGAAAAGAAATTGACGCGCGTTGTATGTATGGGAACCGGAATGACTTTTCACTGCATTGTTTCAAAAGCATCGCTTGCCGACACAACTGTAGTGGTGGGGTGGTTTTTTTAGGAATTTGTTTTCCGTTTTGTTGTTGTCATTGTCGTAATTTGACTTTTGTTTCATAAAAATTACGGCAAAATCGTAAAGGTAAACAGGTCTGGACTGATTATGCACGCAAACACATGAAAGATGCCGCGTTTTTCGGACTATAAGGCGTAACTGATTACAATGCGCGCACCCCCCCAAATTTTATACAATTTTCAGATTTTGTTATTATATTTTCTTACTATATTATCAGTCACATTATAAGGCACAGGGGTCTCAGTCTGGGGGGAAAAGTATCGCCTTATAGTCCCTAAAATATGGTATGCACACAAACACGTACAAGATAATGGTAAAGGTCAAGATGTGCCACCCCCCCCTACATTTCTCGGTTAATTGTATTTTTCCGTTTTTGCCTTTCTTACCATACATAAAGCTGTATTTTAGGAAAATTTTTAGCTAATAACCTTTTTGGAATACTAACCCTATCCCTAACCCTAACCCTACCCCCCACCGCTATAAGAAGGAAAAACGCAACGAACCACAACTGTGACAAATCGCGGTGTACTGCAGTACATAGTGGGGGGTAGGGTTAGGTTTAGGGCTAGGGTTAGGGTTAGGGCTAGTATTCCAAAAAGGTTATTAGCTAAAAAATGTTCCTAAAATACAGCTTTATGTATGGTAAGAAAGGCAAAAACGGAAAAATAGAATTAACCGAGAAATGCTGGTGGGGGGGGGGGGGTGGCACATCTTGACCTTTACCCGCATGATGTTCACATGCGTGATTACACACACAAACACATAAAATATCATCTGTTCATGCTCGTGCCGCCATGTTCTTGTGCCTAGACGATTTAAAGGGCTTCGCACACTAGCATCAGGCGTCAATTGTTTCTCAGAGCAACGCCTTGACGCGTTGACGCCTGCATCACAGCACACATTGTAGCGAGGCAGTGGTGTTCTCACACACGACTCTTGTCGCTTCGCCTCTTGTCGCTCGAACTTCCTTATTTGGAAAGCAAGGAAAGATTACTCTAGCGTCAAACCTCCTCTTAGAAACAACATTATTTTTTTTCTTCAATCAGAGTTATGGTCCTTCCGTCCGTTGTGATTGGCTAGTTTCACGATCTTTGCGATCTTGAGCATCAAAATTAGAGCCGGTTCTATTCTCGAGCAACAAAAAATCGCGCAGCTACGCATAAAAAATCCTGCCGCGCCGCGAATCTCTCACACGCAAGCGGCGCATCAAACTGCGCCTTGCAGCAAAAAATCGCCGCGATCTCGAGATCTTGACGCTAGTGTGCGAAGCCCTTAACACAACAAGGAACACAACATTTTTTTTATTGTCATAAGAAAACCAGAGGTTTTGTGGGACACAATGAATGGTTAAAACATTGAAATGATTTAGTAGTACCTTAGTAACACATGTAGAGTCAAGTTTGATATCTGATGGGTGCAAACTGAATCACAGAGAGAGAGAGAGAGAGAGAGAGAGAGAGAGAGGAGAGAGAGAGAGGAAGAGAGAGAAAGAGAGAGAAAGAGAGAGAGAGAGAGAGAGAGAGAGAGAGAGAGATAGAGAGAGAGGAGAGAGAGAGAGAGACAGAGAGACAGAGAAGAAACTCAACAAACAACAAGTTTCCAGTCAAACGAGCGGCAAGATGCGTCATGCTGCCTAACTAAAAAAAGTTAGGCCCAGTACATTCGTCTTCGGCTGGAGAAAATCTTTGTAAGCGTTTCTTGAAAAAAAAAAGAAGGCAGGAGAATGGATCGGCAAGGCAGAAAGATAGTATGAATGATGACAGTAAGCAAAGGGAAAAGGCAGAGTCAAAGAGAACGACAGATTTAGAGGAAGTTACAAGCACAGAATGTTCCAGAAGGCAGAAGGTGGGAGAACTATTTGCATAAAAGAGAACATCTTTGTAAGCGTTGCTTGAAAAAAAGAAAGAAAAAAAGGCATGAGAATGGATCAGTAAGGCAGAAAGATAGTAGAATGGACGACAAGTAAGCAAAAGGGAAAAGGCAGAGTCAAACAGCGATAGATTTAGAGGAAGTTACAAGCACAGAACTTCCAGAAGGCAGAAGGTGGGAGAACTATTTGCATAAAAGAGAAAATCTTTGTAAGCGTTGCTTGAAAAAAAAAAAAGGCATGAGAATGGATCAGTAAGGCAGAAGGATAGTAGAATGACGAAAGTAAGCAAAAGGGAAAAGGCAGAGTCAAAGAGAGTGCAGATAGTTTAGAGGAAGTTACAAGCACAGAACTTCCAGAAGGCAGAAGGTGGGAGAATTATTTGCATAAAAGAGAACATCTTTGCAAGCATTGCTTGAAAAAAAACCAAGGCAGCAGAATAGATCGGCAAGGCAGAAAGATAGTAGATGACCGACAGTTTAGTAAGCAAAGGGAAAAGGCAGAGTCAAAGAGCGATAGATTAGAGGAAGCTACAAGCACAGAGAACTTCCCAGAAGGCAGAAGGTGGGAGAACCTATTTGCATAAAAGAGAAAAATCTTTTGTAACGTTGCCTTGACAAAAAAAAAAAGGCAGGAGAATGGATCAGTAAGGCAGATAGTAAAATGACAACAGTTGAGTAAGCAAAGGGAAAAGGCAGAGTCAAAGAGCGATAAATTTAGATGAAGGTGGGGGAACTATTTGTACAAAAGACCCCCGGTATCCCCAAGGGGGGTGTGTGTGTGTGTGTGTGTGGTGTGTGTGTGTGTGGTGTGTGTGTATGTGTGTATGTGTGTGTGTGTGTGTGTGTGTGTGTGTGTGTGTGTGTGTGTGTGTGTGTGTGTGCATGCGTGTGTGTGTGTGTGTGCATGTGTGTGTGTGTGTGTATGAGTGTGTGTGTGTGTGCGTGTGTGTGCAGAGGTGGGATGAGAATACCTTCTTCATCTTATCCATCTCCTCCTTGTTGGTTCTCTTGGTCTGGTCGGTCAAATTGCGCTTGGCGTTTTCGTGGCTCTGCGACGTGTCTCGAAGCAGCTTCTTCTCCTGCGTCGTCATGTTTTTGCTCTGTTAGGACGAAAACAAACAAACAAACAAAACAAATAAATGATAGGAGTGAGAATTTCGTGCATTCAAATATTTCTTTTTATAATAATTTTTTTTGAAACCAACGTAGAAATTAAACCCGGAAAAAAGTTTCATGCACAAAATAAAATACATTTTCTATATATAAAAAAAACACACACACAAAACCCCCCCCCCCCCCCCCCCCCCCACACCACACACATAATCAAAAATACTTTTAACCAAACAATCTCTTCCATGAACCAATGTCTTGATGCAATGTAAAAGAGTGTGCTACTGTTGAATCAACCTTAATCAACACCTGTGAGAATGAGAATTGAAAAATGTGACATACATCGTCCACTTTCAAGAATTGGTCAAAGCATTTGGCCCATTTCATGAAATAGGCAATTTCGCGGATTGCAGATTGCAACATATCGTCGGTGAAATTCAAAAACCTTGTATGTTGATTTTGGGGGGCTTTTAAGTTAGATACATAGTCAGCTCTCAAATTTTTCCCGCCACCTTCCACCAAAAGCTCGTATCTCTAACGACTTTCTATCTGGGGTAAATGAGGTTGTGTAAATTGATGAAAAACTCGTAAGTCCCAAATTCAAATCTAGTTAAGGACAAAAACCTTGTATCTTCGTTCTTCTCAAGTATTAAAAAAAAGAAAAGAACTAATTTTAACAAAATGCAGGACTAAACTCGCAATGCCTTGAACAACATTATCCATCATAGTTAATCAATTGTGGCAAACGCAGTTAACTTGTAAAACATTTTTTGTTCATCTTTCTCAAAACTACCAAAATTGATTTTTTTTTAATTTGACCAGAGACATACATTTTTTAAAAAAAAACTCTGACCAGTTTGTCCAGCTCTGACGTGTGGTTGGTCTTGAGGCGGTCCAATTCCTTGCAGCATTTGGCCCGCAATGATTCGTACTCCCGGTCCAATTTCTGCTTGTGCTCCTCCATCTCCCCCTTGAACCGCGTCTCCATCTACACACACACAGACAGACAAACCGAGTCAACTCCTACCCAGAGTGAGTGGCTGTGGGCTCAATGGATGCGCGATTCTGACAGTGTTGCTCTAATTTCATGACCAACACTGCAGGTATCTGTAGTTTTTGGGTCTAACCCTTTCCCCACTCTTGTCTTCCAGCTCAATGACGTCGAGTATGAGGTTAATGCATGAGCGTATGTGTGTGGGGTGGGTGGGGCGGGGGGGATGGTTGGGGTGGGGTGATGGTTTTGAAGGGAGGTGGGTGTTGTTAGTGTGTTGTGTTATGATTATATGCAATGCATTCTCCAATGTATTCATTTTCATAGAGATGTATGGTGAGGATAAGTGAACCAGTCTGTTAGAAATGTTTGTACAAATGGTGAGTGAAAAGCGCATTGAGTTGTTCAGCAAGATTATGCACTGTATTAGCATTATTAATTATTTATTATGATTAGTTAACGCCAGGACATCATTATGAAAGGAAGCGTAGAATTCAGCCCTGTCACGTAGTCTCAGACCGATACAGAACTCCATAGCATCATCATCATCATCACTGTTATCAGCCTCATTTCCATCAATCATCAAAAAGAAACAAATGTCTCAAATTCTGTGGCCTTGCGAGCCCTGCTCTCATGGCGACCTCAGTTTCGATTGCAAATTCGGCATTTGCCCTTGGTGCGTTCGGGTCAAAGTCATGGGGATCAGTGTGTTCTGGGGAGCTGTTGGTGGACGGTCGTGGCGGCGCCCTCAAGGGAGGAGGGCCTCACTCACGCTGGCACCGCGACTAAGATAATAGTGTCATCAGTAGGGGGCTTAGTAGGTGGTGTCCTGCGTACAGGCTCCACCGAACTCCACCAAAGTGACTCAGCAGCAGGGCAGTGTCTCCTCGGTTAGTTGCCTCCTAACGGCCTAATATATATTGGCTCCCCTTGGATCGCCGGTTTCGGATTCTGCGACTTGAACCAGCTGGGGTGTGGCTGTGAGTTGGCACTCGGAATGAGAGGCGTGGGAGCAATGCCACTATACTACCCAGAAGATGGGAGAGCAAATTTTTTTTAAACTTTGCATGCTTCTGGAAGTGGGGCCTGGGCCTTCCCGGCTGAACCGGGGGGTTTTAATGGTCTTAACCCAGGCTAAGCTGTAGGTCTTTCTCCTTCTATATTTTCTATTAGGTTCATGCGCCCTCCAAGTTCAGTCGTGATTTTATCGTCAGAAGTGGCGTCTGCGACGTTTCCAGACAGAAACAGACAAGGTCAAGGTCACGACGGCGATAATTTATGCGCGGATGCCTTCCTCTCATGGCGACACACCACCACACAAAACTTGTAGTGATTCTGTCAAGCAGTTCGGGAGATATCCTTGGGACAGACAGAAAAGAAAAAAGAAAAAAGAAAAAAAAAGAAACATACACAAACGAATTCATACTCCTTTGCGATCGTAGATGCAAACCGTTCTGCTGTTACTGGACTTGTTCATATTTGTCCGGTTTGTTCATTTACAACATTGCAGTGTTATTAGTTATTAGTGTTAGCGCTTAGAGCTTAAAGGTGAAGCGCTATATAAATTTTCTTAAATAAATAAATTAGTTCATAGTCTTTGTTGTTGATCAATGTGTTTATTGTTGTTTTTCTTGTGCGCACCTGGCTGCAATTTCTCTGTTATGAGATGATAAAGATGATTTGGATTTGAATCGGCAAAGGACAAAAAAAAGTGTACAGTTCTACTTACCGACTGCAGTTCCTTCTGGTGCTGCTTCCTGAGCCGCTTGTAGATGGTGAAGTTGCGGTACTCATTGGAGTGCGCGTGCTGCTTGATCTCCTGCCGCACTATGGACGTGGTGCGGATGGTGGCGAAGTTGTGGGCCGGGACTTCCGAGCTGCGCCCGCTGCCCCCCGAGGCCTGGGCACACGCAACAACAACAACAACAACAAGTCAGTCAGGCATCAGAACTGTATGCATTGAAAGTTCCAGCATGGTTTGTGCTATGCAGACACAACTTTGCATTGCACAACTGAGCAAAAACGTTCTTGAAACCTGAGCACAGTTTCCAGGAATGAACTCTTGTTTCGTTACGCTTGAACGCGTGATTGACACGCTCTCCAGGTGGGAGCAAACCCGAATTTCACAGACACCTCTGTGACTATAAAGTACATAATAATAATAATAATAATAATAATAGCATTCTTGCACAGAATTCAACTGCTCGGTGGGACCATTCTCTGTCTAGCAATTCATCATGCATGCGCTAAACACGTGCACATACACTTGCGGATTGCGGATCTAATGTGCACAAGTCCTTACTGCGTGTGTACACACACACACACACACTTTTCGGATGAGACAATAAACAGAGGTCTCGTGTGCTCATGCACTTAGCACACGTTAATCCCAGTGGCAATGAAAAAGTTGTCATTTGGTTCAAATTCCCCCCCCCCCCCCCCCCCCCTTTCCTTTCCTTCCTCATCAGTCATATGAAGAAGAAAAAATTAAATTGGGTGGTGCGCCTCTGGCTGTGACGCGCTCTCCATGTGGGAGCAACCCGAATTTCACAGACGCCTCTGTGACTATAAAGTACATAATAATCATAATAATAATAATAACAAGACACACACACACACAAGCATACAAATAGCATTCTTCTTGCAATAAATACAGTGGAACCTCCCTTATAAGACCTTCAAAAATCATCCAAGATGAGGTCTTATAAGGGAGGGGTCTTATTATAGAGAGGTAATTTTAATACTTACAAAGAAGGGCAATGTCTCAGAGAAGCACAGTAGGTCTTATGTGGGGAGTCTTATAATGGGAGGTTCCACTGTACTATCATAGTTTACGGACCAAGGACTTGTGCACAGTAGATCCGCAATCCCCAAGTTCTGTACGGAAACCCCATCCACTCACATAAGAAATAAGCGCATGGGTTTCCACATGTACTGTGCACACTCCATATTTCTTATTTCCACAATTTTTTTTGTGCAGATTGTATAAGGTATTAGGTACTTTATAGTCACAGAGGCGTCTGTGAAATTCGGGTTGCTCCCAACTGGAGAGCGCGTCCCATCCAGAGGCGCGCCATCCAATTTCTTTTTTCTTTTTTTTTTTGCATGTGATTTTTGTGTGACTGATGAGGAGGGGGGGGGGGTTAAATTTTGACCAAATGACAACTTTTCGTTGCCACTAGGATTAACGTGTGTTAAGTGCATGCGCACACGGGACCTCGGTTTATCGTCTCATCCAAAAGGACATTTCCGTACGAAAGGTTTTTTATAAATGTGCACAAGCTCTATTGGCCACTGCAACTAGGGCTATTAACGCCATTGGCGGCAAGGGTTAAGCCCTTGTTGGTCAGTATCCAAAAGGGCATTCACTCTTGCAAAAGGCAGCCATTCAGTGGCCTCAAATAGAGTTATTGGCAAGTTATTTCCTTGTTTGGTCAGTACTCAAGCATCTTCCCCTACCCACCAAGGGCATTCACTCTTGCAAAAGGCAGCCCTTCAATGGCCTCAAATAGTTATTGATGAGAGCTATTCCCTTGTTTGGTCAGTACTCAAGCATCTTCCTCCACCCACCAAGGGTATTCACTCTTGCAAAAGGTGGTCATTGCAGTGGCCTCAAATAGAGTTATTGATGAGAGTTATACCCTTGTTTGGCCAGTACTCAAGCATCTTCCCCCCACCCACCAATGGCATTCACTCTCGCAAAAGGCAGCCATTCAGTGGCCTCAAATAGTTATTGATGAGAGCTATTCCCTTGTTTGGTCAGTACTCAAACATCTTCCTCCACCCACCAAGGGCATTAACTCTTGCAAAAGGTGGTCATTGCAGTGGCCTCAAATAGTTATTGATGAGAGTTATACCCTTGTTTGGCCAGTACTCAAGCATCTTCCCCCCACCCACCAAGGGCATTCACTCTTGCAAAAAGTGGGCATTGCAGTGGCCAATACAGTGGTATTTTTTTTCTTTCAGACCTAGATACCTGCACCTTACGATACGACTAATAGTAATAACGTAGTAAGAAACTGTCATTTATAAGAAAATCAGAATTTTGTGAATAATATAAGCCTTACAGTCCATGAAATATGTTACACACAATTTTTCCCAAGTGCATTTTGAACATTAAAACATAAAGCTTGATCTTATTTTAATCATTTGTAAAGCGCAAAGAGCTCCAGTTTAACTGAGAGGTGTTGCGCTATATAAAAAAAATCAATATTATTATTTGTGTTTGCGCGCTGTTTCAAACTAATACAAGCCAACGCTGCATGCAAAACTCCCTAGCATCCTTTTTGTCATGTAATATACCAGTACATCAACTTGATCAACTTTTCATCTCAAGCACAGAACGTGAAAGAAACCAAAAACAACTTGGAAGAAACAAAAGCATGATACACAACATTCTCCACAAAGAATGTGTTAGCACTCAGGCGCAGAACAAGGAGAGGGAGAAAAAAAAACCAAGCCACAAACGCACAAATTACTAATGAAAGAAATACACCTCTTAATTAATGCATTACAATATTAAATGTGAAATTCCTGACAATGACCAAACTTAACCCTTTCACCGCCGATGTCGCATTTTTGCAGCATAAAGATTTAATACCCATGCCATAAAAAGCCTTGAAAATCTGGATCTGTTATCCAATGATATTGTGTTCTTAATTTTAAGAGGCAACAACAGGCCTTGTTTTAAGCATGTCACGGAGGAATTCCCAATATTGCAGACATCACCTTATTTCTACCCCATGTAAACTTAACCCCTTGACTGCCACCAACGTATCACGTACTGACCTGATGACATCACTGATGACATCATCAGATGAAGAGGAATAACCCTGACATGCTGGCTTTTGCTCTAACACAGTCAAGAGAGTAATATATCCCCAGACCATTTTGCCAGATAGGCTCCATCAGTTGCCTTTTTCGTGGCATGGTTTGCCCAATGATATTTTCTTTAATTTTCTCTGGCAGTCAAGGGGTTAATGGAAAAATTAGGCTAAAAAAATGGCTGGCGGCGAAAGGGTTAAAATAATGCTTCATTTTTTTTACTGTCAAACGCTGCGTAATAAACGTTTCATGGCCGAACTCTGAAAAGCCTCAGGGCAGTTGAAATAAGGAGGCCAGGAACTGTTGAATTACCACTCATACATACAAGCCAGCTAGTCATCAGGAATCGACATTAACAGGAGAAAAGAAAGAAAAAAAAGATGATTTCACTCTCATTTGTTTTTTAAAAATACAGAATAAATCAAACTAATACAGCACCAGTTCCACACAAAAAAAACCTTAAAATCAATGTGAAAAAAAAAAAACCCACAAAAACAGCACCCCAAGATAACGTAAATCCTTGACAATGAACAAAAATCTTTAAAACTGTATAATAATAATAATAATAATAATAGAATAAATGAAACTGCCTCTCACAAATAGAGAAAGATTTTCTGTGGAAAGCAAAATATTAACAAGCAAACAAAAAGTCACAATTTTTCATAATTTTCCATCAAAATATATACATACAAAATATATCAACATGCACATGCGAATATCGCTCTTGATACACCAACTAACAACAGGGTTACTTACTTACGCATACAACGTGCACAGTAATATACACACATTTCACTTTGGGCTTACACATAACATAACATGCATAGTAACACATTTCGGTAAAGGTCAAGATGTGCCCCCCCCCCCCCTATTTCTCAGCTCGCCCAAACATTAAGCTGTATTTTATTAACCTTTTCAGATAATTATCTTTGTTCAATAATTAATCGCAGTCATCCTAAAGGCCATTATCTAATGGGACACCCCCCCCCCCCCCCCCTATGTAGTGCGGTACACACAACAGCCGCGGAGCATTTGTCACAGTCCTGGTTCATTGCGTTTTTTCCGTCTTGCCTTTATCTTCTACTATTATTGAATGCATGTGTTTAATTACGTAAATGGATTGAAAATTAGTGTTAAATATAGCAAACGATAGAGGATGAAGTACTCAATCTGCAGTAAGAAAGGAAAGACTGAAAAAGTGGAAACAACCGAGAAATGGAGGAGGGGGTGGGGGGGGCGCATCTTTACCTTTTACCCACATTTCAATCTCAGCAGTGAAGCATCGAAAACTGATGGAACGAACCGTCCTGAAACGAACACTATGAACGACTAAAGTACCACACAAACAAACACACAACAAGCGCAGAGTGACGTTATTTCATTGACAATTGGGAGCCCTCTGGTACTAGAAGACTTAATGGAAGAAACAGTCACATAACCTCTATAAATAGACAAACACATGGCAGGGTACTTGGCAGTGACTGTCTTTGCATTTGGTGGGAGTGTAGCGTGACGTCTTACATTCGCCCACTGTGCCAGAAGAGTTAACGTGAGCATGCCCATTTCCGTCTGTCTTGGTTGCCGAGTTCTCTTTCAGGCTATCTCTGTCATAAACCGTCTTCTCTCATTGATCAGCTTTCCTTGTCCCATAATATACCTTCTCTTGCACCAAGAATTAAAACGGGTTTTGCCCAAACAAACTTCACCAACAAAAGCATAAAACAATTTTTTTGGAAAAAGAGGAGAAAAGACACTGAAATACATAACGTTGCACAACATTCTACTCATGTACAATGCACGATACTGGGAATGCAATGCACGATGCACAGGCATTTGGTTGGAGTCCACAAGAATGCAAAGAACAGAGAAATTACCAGAGTTCAGTCGCATGCCTGAAGACGTCATCATTTCTCTCTGGTAAAAGCCAGAAGGTGCTATCACGCGCGCACAAAAATTGACCAGGTTATCAGGTTATGTCCGTCATAAACTGTATTGTCTCGTCAGCTTTACGTTGGCCCATAAAATACCTTCTCTTGCACCAAGAATAAAAGCGGGTTTTGCCCAAACAAACTTCACCGACGAAAGCAAAACAAACAAAAAGACACTGAAATACAATACATTGCACAATGCTCCACTCAAGTACAATGCATGATGCTGCGAATGCAATGCATGCTGTACAGGCTTTTGGTTGGTCGGAGTCCACAAGAGTGCAAAGAACACAGAAATTACTAGAGTTCAGTCGCATGCCTGAACATACCATCATTTCTCTCTGGTGAAAGCCAGAAGGTAATATCACACGCTCAAAAAAAATCGGCCCTTAACTCGTTCCGGACGAATTCCGAGGATATTCGGAACAGGAGAATGCCAGTCAGGGCCTAATTCCGAGTATTCTCGGAACGGCAATTTCTGAGTCTTAAACTTGTCTGAATCCATGTATTCGCAATCCAAACCACGTTTTTAAGGCAGAGTCAAGGAGAATGAAAAACAAGAGGAAGCTACAAGCACAGAACTTCCAGAAAGGTGGGGGAACTATTTTTATGAAAGACCCCCCCCCCGGTATCCCCACAGGGAGAGACTCGTGGAGGGGTCAGGGTCGTCCAGCTCCCCATATGGAGATAAGAGGCATCCACCCACTGCCCCCCAAGAAACAAATTTTAACCCAGCTTGCTGGAATACCAGCTGCCCGCTCTGCTATCATGGGACACATCGTTGATGGGAAATTGTTCTCTACACTGAGGAACAAACTTTGGTAAACTCGATGCAATCAGCTTCATGGTTTCGTTTGACGCCATATTTTGATCAGCAGAGAAGTTTAGGCCTACCTACTGCACATGCGCAGATTATGGTTTTCCCGGGTTATAAATGTTGGATAGATGCTTGGAATGGTTGTAGAACTGACACGCACGTTGACTTCCATGTGGATTTGACTTTCTTTTTTTTCTTTAAATAAACAATATTTTCCTTGCAATTTCGGAATCCGGAATTTTGTTGTCATAATCGGAAATGCGGAATCGTGGCTGGAAAGCGGAAACATTCCGGGAAATTCGGAATGGTTGGCAGCTACGGGAAAGTCATTTTTTTTTGTGGTGCCCGTTTTTGAGTTAGATGGGTTTCTACCGTAGCATCTTCCGGCTCTTACATGAGAACAGTGATAACACCTTCTGGCAAACAACCATTAGACTAACGTATTTTACGGACTATAAGGCGATACTTTTCCCCCCCTGACATGGGTGCATGCAGTGACCAAAGATTATGCCTGAACTGTCTGTCACAGCCCTTGATATAACGGTCATTTCAAGAGCATGGGTCCTTATAGAAGAGCCTTATCTTCAGGCAGTGATATAACAGTCATTTCAAGAGCATGGGTCCTTATAGAAGAGCCTTATCTTCAGGCAGACCGCTGCCCTGAACCAGCATCAAACTGCCTGAACTCAGGCTTCAGGCACACCCACATGCACCCCTGCACCCAGACTCAGACCCATGCACCTTACAACATGATGAACAAAATGGTCAGAAGAAAGCGCAGTAACGAAACCGCAGCAATTTTGTGCAAACTTTGAGGGGTGCGCCTTGTAGTCCGAAAAGTACGGCGTTGAAAATGGAAAGCGGGCCTGAGGAGGGAGCAGTACCTGAACCTTCCAGGACTGGGGGCTGTAGGAACCACTGCGGGATGACAACGATGTCCAGTCCTTGGGGAAAAAAACAACAACAACATGACCACCACCACATGATACAGGGAGAGGAGGGAGGGAAGGAAATGGGAGGGGAAGGGGAAAATATAATATAACCAGACCTGCCAACCCCCTAACAGACCAAAGAGGAATATTTGTAGCAGCAAAGAGGAATTTTTGGGTAGTTAATTCTGAAGCGGCACCTTACCTTTCACTCGCAAACATAATTCAGGCATCAGAATAGTCTGAAGTCCAATCCTCTGAAAACTGAGGTAAAAGGGCCATCAAGGCCCCAGACTGAAGAGGGACAACACTGAAATCAGTTCCCAACACCACCAAAAAGGTCTAATATAGTGATAAATCACTTTAAAATGTTATTTAACACACATGATAATACTCAATAAAAAGGCAAAACCTCTGACAGTAGAAGCCAATCCTCTGTCAGAAATTCTTAATCCACTGAAATCCTCTGATCCTCTGACAATTCTGATGCCTGATAATTTGAAGGTTGGCAGGTCTATAACCATGGGTGCTTCTACAAAAATCCTGGAAAAATCTGAAAAGCGGCGCTCCAGGGGCCGCCTAGTCCCCGGTTGAGAGAGAGATATACGGGGGGTGGGGGGGTGCGGGGGGGGGTTCAATGCCCCTTTGAAGCTGAGGGAAATATGCCACTCAAAAGGGATTTGACAGGCTCTCCTTGAAGCAAAGTACAAAGCTAAGGCATGACATGGGCAGTGAAAAGTGGTGGTAGGGACAACATATGGGAAGGTGAGAAAGGGAAGTTGCTCCTCAACGGGTTTTTGTTTGTGGCTCAAGCCACAAACCTATAACTCACTTTGTCGGTCGGTCGGTCGGTCGGTCGTTCCAAAATTGTCGCACATTTTGACAAAATTGTCGCACTTCAAATCGAGGCTACACTTCAAATTAATTGAGGCCGCTCTTTAAAATGATGTATTTTAAAAGCGTACAAAATAATAAACATACGTAATACAGACACTACAACAGACACGACGAGTATGCGGTGCTTCTTTTGATGAGTATAAGTAGGATACATAGTTTTAAATGTTTTCCAAAAGATATAAAAAGTTACGAAATGGTGCAGAGATAACATTCTGGTTTACAGATTAAAATTATTGAAAATCCAGGGGAGGTAACTCATCATTGGAGTGGTAAAAATAGACCGCGTGCTACAAACTATTGCGATTTCGCGCTTGTTTAACTCTTTTACCCTGTACTAATTCCCAGTAGGTTTTCAGCTTTTCACCACAGTCATAGTAAAATCGGCAATTTGCATCTCTACTTTTGCTTACTTTGTTCGTATACCGAGTGTGAATGTTTAGTACTAGAGTTGAGAACCGTTTCAAAAATCCGAACCGGTTTTAAACCGGTTTTCTCTCTTTGAACCGGTTTTACTGAACCGGTTTTTTAACCAGTATACTCGCATCACTAGTTTCACCTATGCAAACACATTTATTTGTCAGAATATTCACACACACACACGCACGCACGCGCACACATAGGCCTACATAATTTATACACACACAATAAAGATACTTATGACTTATGACATACACACGCTCAACTCAACACTCAGTCAAAGTCAAAGCCATACACCACCACAAACTAGAAACAGCTACTCTTGGTTTACAAACACCCAATCTGCGCTGAGAATCAGTGTTGTTCTTCGAAAAGAATGCCTTATTCTAGGAAAAACTTACTTTCAGCTTGCAGTTAAAAAAACGGTTCACAGCAATCGAACCGGTTTTCGAACCGCGAAAGCTTAGCACCGGTTTTTCGGTTCAAACCGTTTTTTCCCCCCACCTCTATTTAGTACTATTGGATAGAACGAGTCTCTGGCTATGACAATACATGTACAGACAAACCCCTATTTTACGACCCTCTGTTAAGCGACCACCTCTCATTTGAGACCGGATTTGTTGGCACGGATGCATTTTACTATGTAAACGACCTCGCTTAAACGACTTCCTCTAAAATGCGACTTACGACCGCCATTTTGTTGGTTTTTACGACCGTTGTTGTCTTCGAGCAAAGGGAAACAACCACTGTCAAGGGCCTGAAAGCGGAGTCGCTTCCCTTGTTGTAGAAAAGATGGCGGAAAGCGTAGGAAAAGCACGAAAACCACTGACTTTGAAAAAGAAAACCACTGACTTTGGACGAGAGTGGAGGTGATTAACAGAAGTCGGCGAAGTGAAACTGTAATACATCGATTGCACAATCCTATGGAGTTGGAAAGACCCAAATCCAGTTTTAATATGTCATTGTATGTGTGCATGAAGAAGAGAGTATGAACTGTGCTGAACTTTTTCTTTCTACGGCTGCCAGTGAAAACCTCCGTCATACGACCCCTCCAATTTACGACCGATTTTTTCCGGACATTTTAGAAGTCTTAAAATAGAGGTTTGTCTGTATCAAGTTTGTTCACACCAGAAATGCAGGAATACAAACATACCTTTCTTGTTCCCATAGTGTTTTTGCCTCTTAGCCCCTATTGGCCGCGCATTCAGTTAGTTTTTGTTCAAAAGATAGCTTGTGACCCATTTAGCCCAGGTTTGCTCAAAGGAAAGCACACAGAAGACAAATAACTGACTGCTGAATATAATTAAAGGAGGTTTTTTTCTCCCTTGGACCATACTTAGACCTGCACTGTTCAGAGTCAAAGTCACTATGCATGCCACAGCTGTTCCATCCCACACAAAATCAAGCTATTTAGTTAAAAGCCTGAATCTAGAAATCTTAGATAAAAACTGTACCAAGCTATTGTCTGTAAAGATATTTTGGCTGTATGCTCTACATAGTATTTCAAATATATTTCCTCCCTCAGATTTATGGTAAAAACTTATTTTTGTTGAGCAGTATCAATCAACATATTTAGTAGAAATAATATACTTAGTATCACAAACATAAATAAGATTGCCTATGAGTGAAAATCTAGCAATATCCACTGAATATAAGTAATCTAGTCACATACTACAACATATTCTCGACTGTTATTTATGAAAAGTTACTTATAGTAAACTAAAGTTTGCTTGAAAAAACTTATGAAAATATAGATAAACTAAATGTTCCTCCCGAAACAGCTGTGATGCATGTGGCGTACTGAAAGGAGGAAGCTTCTAGCACGCATATGAGCGTGCTACGTAGTGAAAAAGTTAAACATATTTTTTGGACTATAACAGTATCGCCTTATACTTATGGCCCCCCCCCCCCCCCCCCCCCACCCCCCTCCCACCCCCCTACCCCCCCCCAACACACACCTGCGTGCGCATCTCGACCCTTCCAACGGAAGTGTCGCCATCTTAGTCCTTATTTGTGTGTAAACAAAGTGAAAATGTTATCTAAATGTGTAAAGAAAACATCCAGATGTTATAAATACAGTTTAGATAAGTTTCGAATTGGAACAGCCAAATACGCAGCATCGATCTGGCATTTTTCAAACAAAGTTACTGACTAAGATGGCGGTCTCCCATAATATGGCGCTCCTTGTGGCCGGATATGACGACACGTGGGTACAAGCCATAGTCCGAAAAATATGGTAACCTGAACTTCAGACAGAGGCCACTATTAAAAAACAACCAAGAAACCCTGAAATCAGCCACATAGACTAAAGAGAAGCACCCATGTGTAGCCCAGTAACAACATGTCACACCCAACACCATATTACATAACGTCTATGCAGAGAGACAGGGCGACAATGGTGAAGAGCCCGCAGGAAAGAAATCTGCCTTGATAAGCGCACACCTCCTTCAAAATGAATGATAAACTATGGAAACAACAAGGGAACGCCAACAGTATGGACACGCAAACCTTTTACTAAAATAATGCCTCCGCAAAGTACAGTGTTAGTCTGTCACAGTCCCGTCAACGGCTATGGTTATCTCAGGACTGTCACCGCGTAAAGTTCGACCACGTATAACAAAACACACATCAATGTTTCTTAACAACGTCCCCAAACCTGAAAACAACCAACAACAACAACAGCAAAAAAGAACAATTCACGACATGGCATCTTCGTACAGTGAGTCTACTCAACAACGTTGCCACCTTAATTCACTCAGCATCGGCCGGTTACGTCCCCTTACAACCGTTCACGACGGACTATTTGACAAGGTTCGAAAACGCATCACCCCCAAAAAAAGTTATTTTTCTGTGTCAGTGAAGGGGCTAAAGGTAAATAATCCACAATTTTCTGAGGATAGAACTAGTTTGATTAGCATCAGGCCCCACTCATGTACAACTTAACATCACCTTGATCACACTTTCTCGTCATCTCTTCACGTTTTTATCTCTTTTCACTTCTTTTTTTAATTTCTTCAAAACAAATTTGTATTCACTGCAGACTGTTTCTTTCTTGAGGCTTTGAGAGTACTTTCATCAAAGTTATCTCTCTCCCTCTTAAATTTCAGCAGCATTAAAACTGCACAGTGTATCACAATAACATTTTTTTTGGTAAACTGTTACCTGTGACTCAAACTATATTTAACCCTTTCACCGCCAATGTCGCATTTTTGCACCACAATGATTTAACACCCATGTCATTAAAAACCTTGAATTCAGGGTCTGTTAATGTTATCCAATAATATTTGTGTTCTTGATTTGGGGAGTTAAGGATAGACTTTTTAAGCCATGTAGTAAAAGAATCCCCAATATTTCAGACGAAATGTTTTCTTTACCCAATGTAAGTTTATTGGATATTTGTTGGCTAACAAAAATGGCTGGCGGTGAACGGGGTTAATCACAAAAGGAAAAAAAAATGTATGTTAAACTTGTTTTTTCAACATCCGTTAACATTTCGTGTGTGTGTGTTGTCTGCGTAAAATAATTCTTTTGTTTTTAAAGCCATATGTGACACTGCTTTATAAAAAGAAAACAAAAATGTAGAACGCACCCAGACAACGATCAATGATTGAAATACGCTAACATAACAATCTACCGGACACACAGACCCCATTTTATACATGACAAATTACGACAGAAAAAGGAAAAACACATTGCACGCCTATTTTGCACACAACACTACCTAACAGCCAAGGGTTGGTTTAGGGAGAGGGGAAGAGGGGGTCCATGTGGATGGGAAAGAGAGAGGGAGGTGGTTGTGGTGTGTGTGTGTGTGTGGAGGAGAGGGGGAAGGGGAATAGACGAAACAGAAACCCCAAACTTACTGCTTCGTATTCTACCTCTTTCGCTGCCTCCTTGGGTTTTTTCTCCTCCTCCTTTTGTTCATTTTTTTTTCACACACCGCACAAAGAAAAACAATTCAACAAAACATCAATAAAAAGCATACCTTTCTTCTTTGCTTCTTCTTCTTCTGCGTTCCCGGGACATATGGTCATAATGGGTAAGATACGTATGCGTCAGGTTTTCATTTTTCACTTGTCTCCCCGCTGCATTTAGCAGACAGACATTCCCTATTTCGAAGGAGTTCAAAGGAGAAAAGTTTATTTGGAATATTTTTTTTTTTTTTTTAAAGGCAGGAGAAAAGGGCCAATAAGTCAGGAAGATAGTAGATGGCAGAAAGCAAAGTGAAAAGGCAGAGTCAAAGAGTGTGACTGATTAGAGGAAGTTACAAGCAACAGAATTTCCAGAAGGTGGGGGAGACTATTTTTTACTTAAGACCTCCCCCCCCCCGGTATCCCCACGGGAGAGACTCGTAGAGGGGGCGGGGTCATCCAGCTCCCCCGTATGGAGGCACGAGGCATCCATCCACCCACTGCCCCAAAAGCATACCAATTTAGCACCCTGAACAAGAAGTTCTTGGTTCATGAACTAAAACAAATCACACGAACTAAGCATCATGAAGGAAACATTATCCAGGTTGACTGACAAAGAACATGTTTACCTGGTGAAATCTGTTTCATAGTCAAGACACTTGCCGGAGGTAAACTCTGTTAAATCTCAATCTATATCATCAGCACAGTGTCCAACAAACAATAAGCCGCCCAATCCACTAGTCCATTTCTCAAATAAGAGCTCAGCTATTCACCCTATTGCCAGCAACAACAACAAAACAAAAAATAATGAAGAAAACAACATGACCAAAGCAAAAGATTGAAAAAGAAAGAAAAATACGACCGGGGGTGGGGG
>CM065702.1:30208995-30211495 GCA_017654935.2 Phymorhynchus buccinoides
AGTCACACCCTGGTCAAAATAAGAGTTTGTATTTACACCAGCGAGAGAGGGTGAAAACCAGTTGAAAAACCCGTGATTTTCACTCACGGAGTGGTGGGTCTTTAAATTTAAGAAGTTGATATTCTGTTTGTCGTCTTGTCTCGTCCGTTTTTCCTTTACCCTGCATGCTTCACAACGTGTATCTAATTATGTTTGTCTGTACGTTCACGTGTGTCTGTGTGCTTGTCCTGCCTGTCATGCCCGTGAATCACACAGCACAGACAGACAGACAGACACACCCCCGCGCGCACAAGATACGCAGGTATGTGTGTGACAGTGCATGTGCGAGACACACACCCAAACACGCAATACACGCATGTAGACACACCTCGTGACCTTCCCCCTCTCTCTATCTCCTCCTCTCCTCTCTTCTCTCTCGCTCTCTCTCTATCTTCGACTCTCTCTCTCTCTCTCTCTCTCTCTCTCTCTCTCTCTCTCTCTCTCTCTCAGTGGATAAACGTTTTAAATGAAACGACATGCGCGCGTGCGCACACACATACGCGCGCGCGCGGCGCATTAAAAGGCCTGGTAAATAGCATGTGTGTGACAGACACCAGTAGTGCGCGCACACACAACACGCACATATGGTATACACACACGTAGACACACATTTCTCTCTCTCTCCTCTCTCTCTCTGCTCTATCTTCTCTCTTCTCCCTCTCTCTCTCTCGCTTCTCTCCTCCCTCATTCTCTCTCCCTCTCTCCTCCAAAAGAAGGAGAAAAGAACTAGCACATCATCTTTTGACACATTTTCCTTGCGCAAACCTAAAATATCCTGGGGCGGTATTCACGTTGAGATAGCAGAGGACTTAGCATGAGCTAACTTCGAAGCTCTTCCAATGTCCTACAGGATTTAATCAGGACTTTGGGAAGAGCTTCTAAGTTAGCATCATGCTAAGTTCAGCTATCTCGACATGAATACGTCCAGGCTTGATTGTATGGATTAAACGATCCCAAACAAAATGCAACAGTCTCCTTTCGCCCTTCTCTCCCCCCCCCCCCCCCCCCCCTCCCCCTTTCTCTCTTCTCCCCGTTCCCAGCCCCCCCCCCCCCCCACCCTGCCTCTCACCTGATAAACCCTGTGGTGGTTCAGCGTGCAGTGGGAATAGAAAGGTGCGGAAATGAAACCAGGTCAAAGCAGAAATTGGGAGCAAGAGGCATATTTAATCGATGAAAAGAAAAAAAGACGAAAGGTAAAGTTGGGTTGGGGTGGGGTGGGGGGGGGTGGGGGTGCGTAAAATATGGACGGGAAGAAACTGGAAACATTGAGGAGGGAAGGGAAGGAGTGTGTGTGTGGCTCTTGTGTGTGTGTTTGCGCGTGCGTGAGTTTGTGTGTGTGCGTGTGAGAGAGAGAGGGGGGCGGGGGGCTTTGTGTGTGTGTGTGTGTGTGCGCCGCGAAAGTGTGTGTGTGTGCCTGTAAAGAGAGGGTCGTGTGTGGTGTACTGCGTGCGCGCGACGAGAGAGAGGGAGAGTGGCTTTGGTGCTTGTGCTGTGTGTGTGCTGCGTGCGCGCGTGTGTCGTTGTGTATGAAAGAGAGGGATGTGTGTGTGTTGTTGAGAGAGAGAGAGATGATGAGAGAGAGTTTTGTGTTGTTTGTGTGTGTGTGTGTGTGTCCGAGCGCGCTACGTGTAGTGTTGTGATGATTAGAGAGATCTGTAGTGTGCGGGCGCGCGGCGTTTGTGTATGTGGTGTACGTGTATGTGAGTGAGTGGTGGGGGAGGAAAATAATGGGGATGGAAAGGGTAGGTGTGTGTGCGTGTGTTGCGTGTCTGTATTTGTGGTAGAGCAGAAATCTGTAAGAAGAGAGAGAGAGAGAGAGACTGAGAGAGAGAGCGAGAGGATGAGAGAGAAGAGAGAGAGAGAGACGCGTTTATGCACAGATGGAGTGAGAGTAGAGGCTCTGTGTGTTGTCTTGTGTGTGTGTGTGTGTGAGAGAGATGAAGAGAGTAGAGAGAGAGAGAGAGAGACTGCGTTTATGACAGAGAGAGTGAGATAGAGGCTCTGTGTGTTGGCTTGTGTTGATGTGGTTGTTGAGAGAGAGAGAGAGAGAGGAGAGAGAGAGAGAGAGAGATGAGAGAGAGAGAGAGACTGCGCTTTATAGACGACAGAGTGAGATAGATGCTCTGCCGTGTTTGGCTTGTGTGTGTGTGTGTGTGTGTGAGAGAGAGTTGAGAGAGAGAGAAGAGAGAGAGAGAGAGAGAGAGCGTTTATGACAGAGAGAATGAGATAGAGGCTGCTGTTTATGACAGTGAGATAGAGCTCTGTGTGGTTTGTGTGGGTGTGTGTGTGTTTGTGTGTGAGAGAGAGATGAGAGATGAGCAGAGAGAGAAGAGAGAGAGAAGAGAGAGACTGAGTTTATGAGAGTGAGAGAGAGGCTCTGCGTGTATGACATGTGTGTGTGTGTGAGAGTAGTGAGATAGCAGGGCCTCTGTGTTGTGTCAGAGTGTGTGATAGTGGCTGT
>CM065702.1:30216495-30227345 GCA_017654935.2 Phymorhynchus buccinoides
CACAGATGGAGAGGGAGAGAGAGAAACCCGAAAGAACCGAGAAAATGGAGGAGATGGGGTGTTGATCTGCATCTTTGCCACGCTTTGAACTAGCTGAGAGAGAGAGTGAGAGAGTCACAGAGAGAGGGAGAGAGAGAAACCCGAAAGAACTGAGAAATGGAGGAGAGGGGGTGTTGATCTGCATCTTTGCCACGATTTGAATTAGCTGAGAGTGAGAGAGTGAGTCACAGAGAGAGGGTGAGAGAGAAACCCGAAAGAACCGAGAAATGGAGGAGGGGTTGTTGATCTGCATCTTTGCCACATTTTGAATTAGCTGAGAGAGAGAAGAGAGAGAGAGAGAGAGAGGAGAGGAGAGAGAGAGAGAGGTAGAGAGAGAGAGAGAGAGAGAGAGAGAGCGAGAGAGAGAGAAGGGAGAGTCACAGAGAGAGGGGGAGAGAGAGAAACCCTGAAAGAACCGAGAAATGGAGGAGGGGGTTGTTGATCTGCATCTTTGCCACATTTTGAATCAGCAAAGAGAGAGACAGAGAGAGAGAGAGATCGGGTAAGTTTTAGGTGATGAATAGCCGATGAAATGGTTTGACGTCCGTGTTCGATCCGGCCAGTACAGAATCAATGGGCAAGTCTCCAGTGCCCTATATAATAACGGCCATAATAGAGGCAATCTGCTTTGGAGACAAATCTAGACTTTGCTAGCCAAATATAGATAGCTCAAGCACTCTCTGCGCAAGGTTTGACGTCTTTTTCTCTCTCTGGTTTCTTTTCTCGTTAGGCCGGGTTCACATTAGACGCAGTAAGTTCCGTACGGAAAACTTCTAAATAAGTGGAAGAAAGAAGGAAAAAGATTTGCGCGCGTGTCCGAATTTTTCCGAACGAAACGAACGAAAAATGGTGTTTTTTGAACTACGTTCCTCTCGGTCTGGAACACCACACATGGGACATTTGTAGATACAAAAGATGGTGGGAACAATACTGGAGGCAATGCCCGGAGGCAGTGCAACACCAGTAAAGTCCCGATTTTTTTTAGTAATACAGATAAGTGTAGCAGTAACCACAGTGTATAAGTATGTCCAAATTTCCCCTATATGCGGAAGCTTTTATCCTTCTTGTCTTCCACTTATTTTAGGGTTTTCCGTACAGAACTTACGCGTCTAATGTGAACCCGGCCTTCTTCTTTTTTTTTTTTTTTTTCCCCTCTCCTTTTTATTTCTCGTCTTGTTAGTTTGCGGTCATCTTGTTGTGGTTCTTTTTCTTCTTTCTTTCTTCTTTCTTTCTTTCTTTCTTTTTCTTTCTTTCTTTCTTTCTCTTCTTTCTTTCTCTTCTTTCTACGTGACTGCCAGACAGGTAACTCATGAAAGTTAGTAAAGGTGTTGCGTGTTGCTATTTTTTGTCAGCAGTTTGTTATTTGGGTTTTTTCCCCTCCCTACTTTGTGTTTAAAAGTGTTTGATATCATGATTATTGTAAAAGGTCAGACTAATGAATTGAGAGAGAGAGAGAGAGAGGGGGGGGGGAGTAAAAAAACTATTGTAAATGTTAGAAAAGCTGTATTTATTTTTATATTTTTATTTCTTTAGTATTGGTAAAGTTTGGGTAAAGTTCACGAAAAAACTGTGACACAGTCTTAGTATCCTCATTAATTTTTTCGATCAGTTTCCACTCCACCCCCCCCCCCCCTCCCTTCTCCCTCCCTGTCATGTGGTATTACCTACCCTACTCTCTCCCTTTTCACTCTCTTTAAGTGTGTGTGTGTGTGTGTGTTTGCGTCCGTGGTCTAATCTCCAAACTTTAACCCTTTCACCGCCAGCGTCGCATTTTAGCACCACAGTGATTTAACACCTATGTCACTAAAAGGCATCAGATTTGGGGTCTATTATCCAAAGACCCTATTGTCTTAGTTTTGGGAAGTAAGGATGGACCTTATTTTAGATATGTCACAGAAGAATCCCCAATACCACCACAGTGATTTAACACCTTATGTCACTAAAAGGCATCAGATTGGGGTCTATTATCCAAACACCCTATTGTCTTAGTTTGGGAAGTAAGGATAGACCTTATTTTAGAATATGTCACAGAAGAATCCACAATACCACCACAGTGATTTAACACCTATGTCACTAAAAAGGCATCAAATTGGGGTCTATTATCCAAAGACCCTATTGTCTTAGTTTTTGGGAAGTAAGGATAGACCTTATTTTAGATATGTCACAGGAGAATCCACCAATACTGCAAATAGATGGATGTTATTCTCTACCCAGGTAAATTTAATTGGAAATTTTGGCTGCAATATCATATTATATGGCTAGCGGTGAAAGGGTTAACGTTGGCATTTTCTCGGGAAATAGAAGGCATTCATTGTTCAAACTTTGCAGACACATTATAGATGTCTATGCAAGCTTTCAAACAATAATGATTTGAATAATTAAATACTTAAAACACTGTAAACAGATAACAAACAGATAACATTTTTAGATTAGTGGGTTAGAGAGTATTCAACAGGCAACATGAGTTAAGAAACTCATCAACACTGAAAGCCTCGATAGCTCATTGGGTAGAGTGTCTGTCTGTCATGCCAATGGTTCCGGGTCCGATTCTCGGCACGGGCACTTTTTTTTTTTTTTTTTTAGTTGTATCCATTAACGATAGTTTCATTTGTACTTTAAAATGTTATTGGCAATCTTGTACTTTAGACCCCCCCCCCTTCAATCTTTGTTGTTGTCCCACATGTTCCTGTTCGAGTGAGCCTTGAAGGCTTTGCCTCTTGTTCCTCTTTTGTTCTTCTTCTTTTCCAGCTAGAAGAAACCGATAAAATCACGTTCTTCTCTTCTTCTTCTTCTTCTTCTTCTTCTTCTTCTTCCTTCTTCTTCTTCTTCTCTTCTTCAATGAAGCGATAATACTATAATATATGTTAAAGCTGTTCATTACTTTGTGTTTTATTTCCCTCATACAGTCGCATTGTTATTTCAAACTGATTATGTCGTTTGGGATGGTGGATGGAAATATCAGGGCTCCCAGGGACCCCCATTTGGGGGTCTGATGAAGCACTGAAATTCTACAGGACCCTCTAAAAGAATGTGCAGGGGGTCCCAGGGATGCTCTAGAATTATTTTTTTTTAGCGTTCGCTCTGCTATTGGTACCCTCTATCCTGCCTCTAGGACCCTCTATAATGTAAGTGAAGGAGTCCCTGGGACCCCTTGTTTTGCGGAACGATTGGGAGCCCCCGAATATGTTTAACGTCGTCGTCCTTTCTGGAACAGACACCTATGGGACACTAGTAGATTATAAAGATGGTGGGAACGATCCTGGAGGCGATGCCCGACGGCAGTGCAACACCAGGAAAATCTCGATTAAAAAAAAATCATTATAGATATAGCATCGTCGTTTGGTATGGTTTTGATTCCGAGATTATAAAGGGGATTTTTGTCATTATCATGATTATGGTTTGGTGTATGTGAATAATGAAAGGGACATTGAAACGTAAAGTTGTTTGTGTACGTTTTTTGAAAATAAAAAGTTTGTATGTGCGCGTGTGCGTGCACAAACACTTGTCGTTCAAGTCTTGTAGTCTGTCAAAAGAAGAAGAGGAGGAAGAAGAAATAAGAAAGAAAGAAAGAAAGAAAGAAAAATATTTTAGCAGCACAATACTGTATTTGACCTGATATGAGTGCAGTCTGTTTATATTTTGTTCGTCTACTTTTATTGATTTGGTTGGAGAGCCCTCAGAGGGGAGAGAGAGAGAGAGAGAGAGAGAGAGAGAGAGAGAGAGAGAGAGAGAGAGAGAGAGAGATAGTCTGATCAGAGAGAGAGAGTCTGTGTATGTGTGTGCGCCCACACTTGTGTGTGTGTGGCACTGTGTCCATGCACCTATGTGTGTGTGCTTGCGTGCTGGCATGCGTGCGCATGTGTCTGTCCGCGCGCGCGCGTGCACTTGTGTGTACACGTGTGTTCCATGCAACCCAGTAACCTTATGCACTTTCTCTAGCCCTATTGCCCCCCTCATCAAACACGCACCATAGCTGACCCCTGACTCTGTGTTGGGACCTCAGGTGAACCCGAACTGTCTGCTTTGCTGAAGTCGTCTATTCATTCTTATTTTCCTTCATACACTAGCTTTCTTCTTCTTCTTCTTCTTCTTTTTTTTCTTTTTCGTCGTCGTCGTCGTTTGCTTCTTCTTCTCTTCTTCTTCTTCTTCTTTTTTTGTTTTTTCTTCTTCTTCTTCTTCTTCTTCTCCTTCTTTTTCTTCTTCTTTCCTTCTCCTTCCTCTCTTCTTCTTCTTCTTTCTTCTTCTTCTTCTTCTTCTTCTTCTTCTTTCTATCTTCTTCTTCTTCTTCTTCTCTTCTTCTTCTTTCCTTTCTTCTTCTTCTTCCTTCTTCTTCTTCTTCGTCTTCTTCTTGCCAATATTACTGTAACTTCGAGGTGAGGGGCAAGCTGTAAAAAAAAAGCTTGAAGCTTATCATCCCTTTTACCCTTAATAATGCGTATTCGTATTTTTTCTTTTTGTAACATGCACTCTTCTTCTTCTTCTTCTTCTTCTTCTTCTCACACCCTCACGACTCTACAGGTGAACCCTGACCGACTGTTTGCCTGCCAGACAGGAGTTACATACATATAGATGTGTGAACATATTAATAACGTGAAGGCTGGCAACAGTGTGAAAAAGAAAGTTGTTGTGTATGTAAAATGAAAAATTAAAATGATTGGTAGAGAACAGACAGAGGAGAGGGGGGGGGTGGCGGGGGGGGGGGGTAGGGGGGGGGGGGGGGGGGCGAGGGGGGGGGGGCGGGGGGGGGCCCGGAGCTCGGGGGGGGGGGGGGTCAGTGGGGGTTGGGGGTAGGAGCGCAGAAAAGAAGGAGAAGGGTGGGGGGGAGGAGACTGATGAGTATATGCGTGAGTGCAATGGTTTTCAAAATGTGTGTGTGTGAGAGAGAGGAGAGAGAGAGAGAGAGGAGAGTAGAGAGAGTAGAGAGAGAGAGAAGCTAAGGCACCGCATCCAACCTAAACCCTCCCTCTCTCCCTCCCCGCTTCTCCTCCCTCTTTCTCTTTTTATTCTTTCCCCCTCCCTCTCCCCCCCTACCCTCTCTCTCCTCTCTCCTCACCCTCTCTCGTTCCCTCCTCGTCCCTCCCCGTTCTCTCTCTCTCCTCTCTCGTCTCGTCCTCCTCTCATCTATCTCCCCTCCCCCGCCCACTCAAATCTCTCCCTCCCTTCTCCCTCCCCCACCCTCCTCGCCTCTCCTCTCTCTTCCCTCTCGATTCTCTCCTCTCGTCTAATCTCTCCATCATCTCTCCACTTGCTTCATCTCGAATCTCCCTCTCAGCACTCCATTGCCTCCTCCTCCTCTCTATCCTCCTTCGTCGTGCGCATCCTCTCAAACTTCTCCTCCCCCTCGTTCTCCCTCTTCTTCTCCCTCTCCTCTCTTACTCACACTCTCCTCAGCAATGCCTTCTCCTCCCATCCGCTCATCGCTCTCTCATGCCACTCCCTCGCTCTCCCTCCTTCTCTCTCCTCGCCGCTCCTCGACCAAAACCTCTCTCTGCCTCTCTCTCCTCCTCTTCTCCATCCAGTTCTCTCTCCTCTCCTCTCATCATTCCTCTCTCTCTCTCTCTCTCTCTCTGCTCTCCTTCCGCACTCCTCTCTTCTCTCCTTCCTCGTCCCTACCCCCTCGTCACATACTACTCCTCATTCTCTCTCTCTCTCTCTCCTCTCTCGTCTCTCTCTCTCTCTCTCTCTCCATTAATGTCAGGAGCAGCGCAGTCTAAAAACGAACTTGGGCCAGCTTTTTTGTATTACTACTCGCTGTTACTGCCCGCCCCGCCTCCTCTACTCGCTGCCCGGGATTTGATGCTCATCAACATCGACGTGTAAAGTATGAACTGGGTCAATGAGTGAATGACGTCGGCCATAGATCTATTTATTACCTGTTCTTCCGTTGGTTGCTCACCTTTTTATATTATCTCTATATAAGCGTGTGTGGGTGGTTTTTTTGTAGGTAGCACTTCAATATCTGTATTGTTACAATTCGGACTTTCTTGGGTGTTGGCTTTCTCCGGGCCATTGCCTCATGGACAGGGCTCTCCCAATCGGCCCGCAACAACAAAGGGTCACAGGGACTCCTCACGTACAGTATAGAGGGTCCTAGAGCGGGGGATAGAGGGTCCCAGTGGCATTGAAAGGCTAAAAAGAATGTTTTTTGTGCATCCCGGGCCACTCCCCTCGTGCATCTTTCAGAGGGTCTTGTGAATGGCCAATGCTCATAGGACCCAAAATGGGCGGTCCCTGGGAGCCTGCCACCAGGATCGTTCCCACATCTTTTTGATATCTACTAATGTCCCATACTGCTGTTTCAGGACCGGAGGACGTGAATCAGATTTTGCATCATGTGGTGGGGTTTTTTTTTTAATGGAAGAACCATTTGTTGTGTGGTTGATGTTGATATCTTGATAGTAGTCGAAATCGCACGCTTGGCCATTATATCGACGAAACTTAGGGAGAGCACATCTTTTTAAAAAAATAAAAGAAATCTATTATTTTTGTGACCTGGCCAGTTTTTTTTAACGTAACAGTGTCTTATTATTGTTTTATTATAATTATTATTAGTAGTAGTATAGTAGTCTAGTAGTATGAAACGGTTCCACAAACGTGGGCGGGCTATAATGAGAGAGACAGAGAGAAAGAGAAGAGGAACTGGGAGAGAGAAAGAGAGGATATTACATGGACTTCGAGGTTTCGGGGGGGGGGGGGGGGTATGGTATTTCAATATTGTAAAAAGAAAGGGTGTGTGTGTGTGTGTGTACGTGAGTGTGCGTGAGTGAGTGACGTGAGTGTGTGCGGCGTTGCGTGGCGTGGTGTGCGTGAGTGTGGATGTGTGTGTGCGTGCACCGCGCATGAGGTGTGTTGCTGTGTGAGCGCGCGCGCGCGCGTGTGGTCATGCATATTATAGGAAAACGTGATGTCGGCTGATGCTTCATTCCATAAATTGGAATGGGAATGATAGATTGTTTTGTAAGATTCCTCCGAAATCGGAATGTGTCGCTTTAGCATTGGGGAGACCAGTGAAAACTGAAAACCGGACACATACGTACCTTACCCATCTGGCCAATTATGGCTGGCCAACGCAGGAAGAAGAAGAAGAACGTTATGTAGATTCTTATGTATGCCTTTACCTCTGGCGGATGTAGTATACTTCTGAATGTCGTCACGCTGTTTGGATGCCCTAGGTATTTGAAATTGTGTCATAAAGAGTCAGTCGTAAAACTTAGCGTACTCTGTATTGAGTATTTTTACTTTTTTTCGCGGCATATGATCTTTTTACTAGGATGGTCATTTTTTTCATTAAAAAAAAAAAAAATTTTGGAGCTAACACACACACACACAACACACACACACACACACACAAACCCCACACACACACAACACACACAAACACACACACACACACACACACACACACACACACAAACACTCGACACACACATACATACATACACCACACGCACCGCGGCACACGCACACGACACACGCGCACACGCACACACACACGCAACACGAATTTCTATATTATAGATCGCTTTTTTTGATAGTTTATTAGCTTTCAGTTCATGATAAATACAATTGTAGAGAGAGAGGAGACTTCAAGACTTCAGAATATTTTTTTTGGAAGAGAGAGAGATGAGACGAGAGAGAGAGAGAGAGAGGTCAGAGGAACGAGTTAAATGGCTTGAAATGCTTTATGCCACACGAAATTTCTCTATGAGATGCTAAAGTTCGTCCGAGTTCTGAAAGATTTGGGATTGGTGAGGGAGGGGGGGGTGGGGGACAGAGAAAATTACTCGCAGCCTTTTGTATTAGCCAAAGCAATGTCAATCATGTTGCTGTATTCAGGGGGGTCCAGTCTAGCGTTAGTCCCAGTCGATGAAATTTTGTGTGACGCGTGGAATTGAAGGCGTGCATTGCAAGAAATGATGCTGCGATTGGATCAACATTTTGTTCTTCCGCCTTTCTGTTGCTTTACATGCAAGGAGATAAGTCATTAACGTGCGTTGTAATTGTATGTACGCATGCAAAAACAAGCATGCACATGCCTGATACCCTCTCCCTCCACACGATGCATTACCGCGCGTGGGTGCTACTGTTCATTTTTTTTTACACTGATTTTCCAGTAATTAATTACCAGAAAACTGAACTTCATTTTTTAAATTCTTCAAAAAACATTTTTGGTAAAGGTCAAGAGTGCCACCCACCCACCTCTATGGTAAAAGGCAAAAAAAAACGGAGAAAATAGAATTAACCGAGAAATGACAGGGGGGGCGGTGGCACATCTGACCTTTACCTTGCGTTTTTTTTTTTCCGTCTATAGGGTGGGGGTGGGTTAGGTTTACGGCTTAGGTTGGTATTCCAAAAAGGTTATAGCGAAAAATGTTCCTAAAATACAGCGTTATGTATGGTAAGAAAGGCAATAACGGAAAAAATAGAATTACCGAGGATACGGTAGGGGGGCGGTGGCAAACTCTATAACTTAGCAACATTTGACCTTTACTTTATAATTTTTTGGACCACAAGCGATTTGGGGCGTTTGACTAGTCAAGGTGTTCTATTTGGAAGTTTAATTATACAAGGCTACCAGAATAATCTGTCTCTGTCTATAATCTAACTGCTGTTGTCCGTCGTGTCTATCTCTTAGCTTGCCCCCCGAATCGTCGACGGGGATCTGCCCCTGTACCCTTGCCGAGGGGCCATGGGTCCTGACCCCTTTTGCCCTGTCAGGTAGTTGGTTTTTTCATTTTGGGGAAATTGCACCATAACATGTGCGCGGCACGGGGGGATTTTGACCAAATGGACAACTTTTTCGTGCCACTGGGTTTTTAACGCGTGCTAAGTGCATGGGACACACATGACCTCGGTTTATCGTCTCATCGAAAGACTCCCCGTCAGACCGACTAAGGCCTAGGCCGGCATGAGAGGAAAAATCCCCTGTACCCAGGTTGGAACTCGGGTTTATATGCACGAGTGCGAACACGTTGCCTCTGTGCCACTCTACGCAATAGAGTTGTCGGTGTGAGATGTAAATATTTTTTTTTAAAGGTGGGTGTAATGTCACGTGCAACCTCGTGCGCAATATCTTGTCCGGCCCATGGGTGTTCAGCTTACGTGCTGACGGAGGCTGAGCAGAGCGACCTGCCACAAGACATCGTCAGTCCACCAGCCCCTGACGCTGGACCACGTGAAGGTGTTCCTCTTACCGATCCTTCAGAGGTCAGTTTGTTCATCATAATCATCGTTGGCATCATCATTGTCGCATCATCCTGTAATCACCATCAATCCAATCATCGTATATCAATTCATCATCATCCAGATAAATCGGTTTATCATATCATAATCATCCAGATTCATGTTACATCATCATCGTCATCATCCTCATCATCATCCAGAATCATCATTATCATCATCATCATCATCATCAATCATCATCATCATCATCATCAACATCCAGATCATCGTCATCCACATCCACATTGACTCTGACATGTGAGGTGTTTCTCTACAAGATCCTCAGAGGTCAGGTTGTTCATCATCATCCTCGTATCATCACCATCGTCCCTCATCATTCGTTATCATTAATCCTCGTTATCATCATCATCATGTCAGATCATCTGTATCACATCATCGTCCATCATCGTCATCATCATCCAGATCATCTCATATCATCATCATCATCATCATCATCAACATCCAGATCATCGTATCATCATCTCGTTATCATCATCATTATTCGATCATCGTTATGCATCATCATCGTCATCATCATCCTAATCATCCAGATCATCATATCATCATCATCATTCATCACATCATCACATTCAACATCCAGATTCATCGTTATCATCATCATCCTCATAATTCCAGATCATCAGTATCATCATAATCATCTCAAACATACAGATCATCGTCAGTCACAGCCACTGACGCTGACCAGTGTGAAGGTGTTTCTCTACCAGACCTCAGAGGTCATTTCGTATAATAATCCTGTTATCATCATAATCGTCCTAATCATCGTTATCATCATCCTCGTTATCATCATCATATCCAGGTCATCGTCAAGCCACAACACCTGACTGTTGAGGTGTTCTCATCATCATTATATTTCATCATCTCATCATCAGACCTTCCACCATCATCATCATCACCACACATCATCATCACCATTCAACATCCAGATCATCGTCAGTCCACAAGCCCTTGACCGCTGACCATGTGAAGGGTGTCCTCTACCAGATCCTCAGAGGTCAGTTTTGTTGTCAGTTTGTTTCATCATCATAATCATCGTCTTCCTCATCTCTCGTTTATCATCATCACCATCATCGTTCATAATCATCATTATCACATCGGCATCATCATCCTCGTTATCATCATTTCGTCATAATCATTCTCGGATCATATCTTCCTCCTCCTCATCATCATCGTCGTCCTCATCATCCTCACCATCGTCATCATCATGTCATTGTGCAGGGACTGAAGACACATCAAGTCTTCTTTCTATATGTGTGATGGCGTTTGATGGTGCAGGCCTGAATACCTTCACTCAGCTGGGGGGTTGCATCGAGACATCAAGCCTGTATGATTACTGTGGTGGTTGTGTAATGTGTCGTGCAGGCTGAAGTACCTTCACTCACTGGGGTGTTTGCATCGAGACACAAGCCGTATGATTAGTGTGGCGTGTGTGAATGTGTCGTGCAGGCCTGAATTACCTCACTCAGGGGGGTGTTGCCATCGAGACATCAAGCCTGTATGATTATGTGTGGTGTGTTAATTGTCGGCAGGCCTGAAGTACCTTCACTCAGCTGGGGGGTGTGCATCGA
>CM065702.1:30227845-30235345 GCA_017654935.2 Phymorhynchus buccinoides
CACACCCACCCCACCCACACACACACACATCCGATTGCCATCCAACATTGAAACGGTATCCTCTCTCTCTCATTCACTTTCTCTCACATAAGGACACATAGACACACACACTCTCTCTCTCTCTCTCTCTCTCTCAGTCTCACAAGCCACACACACACACACACAACATGTGCGCAGACACACAACACCCACACACACACACACATGTGCGCAGGCACACACACCACACGAAACACACACACATAGAAAAAGACAAACACACACTAACTAAGCTTACCTGTTGTATAGGCGTCTGCGCCTGGAACAGAATCCTTCTCCTTAACAGCTCAACACACACACACACACACACAGGTCCCACACATACACACACACAGGTCCCCCCCCCAACCCCCACAAGGTCACACACACACTTACACCTGTACCCCATTCCCCCCCCCCCCACCCAGACCCCCCCCCCCACCCACACACACAGGTCACACACACACAGCCCCCCCCCCCCCCCCCCCACACACATGTCCTCCCCACACTACACACCACACACAACAGGTCACACCCCACCACAGGGGGTCCCCCCCCCCCATCCACACAGAGGTCCCTCCCCCCCACACAGCCCCCCCCCCCCTCCCCAACACACACGCCCACCCCCACACACACACACACACAGAGAGTCCCCACACACACACACACACACCACACCACACACACACACACACACACAGAGGTCCCCACACACACACACACACAGCCACCCCACACACACACACACTACACACACACAGATCCCCCCCCCTCCCCCCCCACACACACAGTCCTACCTGCTGTATAGGGGTCTGGGCCCTGGAAGAGGATCCTCCTCCCCAGCAGCTCGGCGAAGATGCATCCCACGGACCAGATGTCCACGCCGTAGTCGTAGTGCCAGGCCCCCATCAGGATCTCGGGGGCGCGGTAGTACTGCGTCACCACCTCCTGCGTCATGTGCACGCCCTCGTCCGGCTCGAAGATCCTCGCCAGGCCAAAGTCGCAGATCTGAAAAGAAAAAAAAAATCGATGAAAACCCGCAGAGAGCCAGTTTAGGCAGAGCTTCAGATTGTCTCGCAGACTTCACAGGGGTCATAAGCGATCAATCACGTTACTTGAGAAAAACTGCTCTGGTTTTGCAGACTGTAAGGGGAGCTTTTTTCACCCCCACACACTGAGACCCTCGCATCTTGCATAAATATGACAAACAAATAGTAAGAAAATATGATAACGAAATCTGAATCCTGTATAAAATTTGAGGGGTGCGCCTAATTCTTGTAAAAAAAAAAGAAGAAAAAAAAAAGGGTCATGAAACTCTTGGCTACATATTGTAAGCCTTTATCAGAGATGAGATTCTCAGAAAACCAAAAAGGAGGAAAAAAGAAGCTGGGGGTCCGGGGCACTGGTGTAGGCTACATCAGGAAATGGATAACAACTTCCGCTTTCAGCTTTGCAAACTGCAGAGTAATGATAAAATAGAGCAGTCTTGGCAGTAACCGGAAATGTCCATTTGAGAATGAACCAATCGAGAACAAAATATCAATCGAACTTCTTACCGCATTTACGATTCAACACAAAACCTAACACCCCTACCTTCACCCCCCAATTTTCTCAACGGATTTACACTGATCTCAAAAATGACCCCTGGAGCCGTCAACAAAGGAGGAAATCCTCCAATTCGAGGGAAAATCTCATCTCTGCTTTATGATGAGCATTCCATATTATGACTGTAAATGTACTGATTTGTTTTCCCTCTCAAATATTTGAAAGCATTCTTCGGGCATCAGACAAGTCTGAGGTCCAATCCTCTGGTAAACTGCGGTACATTACAAGGGCCATCAAGGCCCCAGACTGAAGAGGGACAACACTGAACTCAGTTCCCAGCATGACCAAAAGGGCGCAACGCAGTATAAGAGATCATTTTTAGGATGCTATTTAACAGAAAAAATTAGGCAGCGATTTAATGCTCCAAAAAAATAGATGATTTTGACACAAAAACAGATGCTTGTGGCAAAAGAAAAGACCATCTAACCCTAACCCTATCCCTAACCACGGAAAGAACCAAGAAATAGAGCAGGAGGGTGTAAATCTACATATTTGCCGAGAAATCGATCTACAAAGCCATGCACTTATACTATTTTTTTGCTGGAACCATTCCTTTTTTTGGTTGATAAATCAAAAAATTACACTCAATAAAAAAAAAAGTAAAAACCTCTGACAAGAGAAGCCAATCCTCTGTCAGAAATTCTCAATCCTCTGAAACGTGCAGATCCTCTGACAATTCTGCCTGATTCTTGATACGAGGCAATCCCCCAATTATGACTCCCAAACCGCACTAGACTGCAGACCAAAACAAGGGCATCTCCGAGCGGCAGACACGCACTGGGACAGTGCAAACACGGCCAGAGTTATGTCCTGTCCCCCCAACCCCCACCCCAAAAAAACACACCACTTTCCACCCTTACAGAACGCATAAAATTCATACCCCCAAATTTGAAGCGATTCTGTTCAGTAGTTCATGAGATACAGCTGAACTTTTATACAAACTTCCTTGCACCGAGTGATGTCCTCTCCCCCCCCCCAATAAACACACCACTTTCCACCCTTACAGAACGCATTAAAATACATAGCCCCAAATTTGAAGCGATTCTGTTCACTAGTTCACGAGATACAGCTGAACTTTTATACAAACTTCCTTGCACCATGGTACACCACCACACCAAATGTGAAGCGATTCTGTTCACTGGGGGGAAGGTGGGGGGAAATTACATAGCCCAAAGAAGGAAATTTCGGTTTTCAAGGTCAAACTTCAAGGTCAAGGTCAGCACGGTGTTGATTAACGAAAGGAAGCTTCCTTTTCAAGCTGTCTACCCCCTCTGCCAATTTTAATCAAAATCCAAACAGTAGTTTTTAAGATAATCGACAGCCACACAGACCGATCGCAATACCTCGGCCTCTGGCCGGGTAACCAGTATAATGGAATGAAGCGTTGCTAGGCCTAACCGTCAAAGAGAGGGAGCCAAAGGCCACACACACGCAAGTCCTGAGATCATAGCAAGCCAGCAAGCAACTAACGAACCAACTCACTAACTAAGCAACTGACCAACTGACTGGTTGCAGAAGTTAATCCAGTTAATTAAGAGCAGGGTTCAAGGAAAGGCCCCCACTTCCTTCCAATCCTTCAGGAGATTACCTATACAGTGGAACCTCCCTTATAAGACCTCCCATTATAAGACTCCCTCCCTAAATTATAAGACCTACTTCTCTGAGACATTGCCCTTCTTTGCAAGTATTAAAATTACCTCCCTTATAAGACCTCATTGTGGATGATTTTTGAAGGTCTTATAAGGGAGGTTCCACTATACTACCCACAGACAGTGCGGACCCAAAGGTCAGCAGTGGACATGCGTCTAAACAGAGGTCGTTCGCCAGAGATCAGATAGACCATCAGAAGCCATCTTTTTATTTAATTGTGCCTAACGAAGGTGTAATTTTCAATATGTTTTGCACAATCGAAGTTTGCTGTTCATTTCTCTTTTGTTTTTGACACGTGGTTCTAATCCTAGCCCTAACCCGACCGTGAGCCCTAACCCTAACCACAACAGTCGGATGAACACTTAACTTGTGATTTTGTTGTCACATCCAGAAAGTTTCCGTCAATTATTTTGGTGATGAAATTTGCTTAAAATAATTTATTTCGGTTGTTTACAGTTCTAACCCTATCCCGTACCCCATTTCTAACCCTATCCCTTTTCTGGTCGATCAGTTCTAACCCTATCCCTATTCGCCGACTTGGCGAACGACCTCCGTTTAGACTCAACTCAGCAGTGGTGGGTTCCTCCGCCTCATTAGGACTCATCATCCCTTGAGATATCTCACTGCATGTAGGGGGAGGGGGGGGGGGGGGGTCGAGGTGTGGCAGAAAGCCAACCAAACCCCCACCACCCCCACTCCCCTTTTTGTGCACCCACGCACATACCATTCATATACATATACATGCGCGTGCATTCGCACGCACGTACATACATCAACGTGTCTGGGCGTGCACAACAAAACTTGCAACCGTACCCTTATATTATAAGGTCTAATCGTGGTTATTGGCATTTGTGAACTGTATTCTTAATTTAGTGTACTACATTGTACCTAAATGCAGATATAGTCATAGCTATGTTGGTAAACAATGACTATGTTGAAATGTGGTGTGTATGTGCCCCCCCCCCCCACCCCCCCCCCCCCCCCCCCCCCCCAAAAAAAAAAAAAAAAAAAAAAAAAAAAAAAAAAAAAAGGTAACCCGACGTACCAAACATGGCTGGGTTGGGGTTTTCTGTGTGTGTGTGTGTGTTTGTTTGTTGTTAATGTGAATGGATTTTTTTTTAAAGATATACGTTTTGTAGTTTTTTTGGGTAAAACTTGAATGTTTGAAGGCATGAGATGTTTCAGAGAGATAACAGACATTTTCCTGTAATTACATTATCAGTGTGTCTGTCTGTCTGTGTGTGTGTGGTGGGTTTTTTTTTATAAAGAGATACGTTTTGAGGTTTTTTTTGTAAAACGTGAATGTTTGAAGGCATGAGATGTTTCGGAGAGATAACAGACATTTTCCTGTAATTAAATTATCAGTCTCTCTGTCTGTCTGTCTGTCTGTGTGTGTGTTGTGTGTGTGTGTGTGGGGGGGTGCATAGGTGTGTGTGTGTGTGTGTGTGTGTGTGTGTGTGTGTGTGTGTGTGTGTGTGTGTATGTTGTGTGTGTGTGTGTGTGTGTGTGTGTGTGTGTGTGTGTGTGTGTGTGTGTGTGTGTGTGTGTGTGTGCGTGTGCGTGTTCGTGCATGCAAGCCAACCAGTCAGCCAGCTGGAGCGATGAGACAGGTGAGGAAATGCAACAACGGGCTAGGGGTGGCAGTCAGAAAAAGGAAGGGGGGGGGGGGGTGGGAGTTGCGAGGCTGTGGGGGAGGGGCGAGGGCAGTGGAGGGAAGGAAGCGAATGACACCAGTGACGTACCGAGGATGGAAAAGTGACAGGACAAACTGTCCCGAAACGAGACAAATCAATAGGACAATGTCCCGGCTTTTACAGAAATCAATAGGACAATGTCCCAGCTCTTGACGAAATCAATAGGACAATGTCCTGGCTCTTGACGAAATCAATAGGACAATGTCCCGGCTCTTGACGAAATCAATAGGACAATGTCCTGGCTCTTGACGAAATCAATAGGACAATGTCCTGGCTCTTGACGAAATCAATAGGACAATGTCCCAGCTCTTGACGAAATCAATAGGACAATGTCCCGGCTCTTGACGAAATCAATAGGACAATGTCCTGGCTCTTGACGAAATCAATAGGACAATGTCCCGGCTCTTGACGAAATCAATAGGACAATGTCCCGGCTCTTGCAGAAATCAATAGGACAATGTCCCGGCTCTTGCAGAAATCAATAGGACAATGTCCTGGCTGTTGACGAAATCAATAGGACAATGTCCTGGCTCTTGCAGAAATCAATAGGACAATGTCCTGGCTGTTGACGAAATCAATAGGACAATGTCCTGGTTCTTGCAGAAATCAATGACAATGTCCTGGTTGTTGACGAAATCAATAGGACAATGTCCTGGCTCTTGCAGAAATCAATAGAACAATGTCCTGGCTCTTGCAGAAATCAATAGGACAATGTCCTGGCTCTTGCAGAAACCAATAGGACAAAGCGTACCAGTGCTAAAAATGTAATCAGACATTTGTCCTGACAGGGGAGAACACAAATACATTTACATTTTTAATAGGTCAATGGCCTATGACCGAGGTCTCGGGACATCACTGGGTCACACACTATGCGGGCAAAGCGCAGTGAGCCAAAATGCTGACCGTGCATAGTATTTTGTTGTCAATAATTTATTACTTCCGTTATTTGCAATTTATTTCGCAGATCACGGAGATGGTCTGATGGACCCACCTTCAGGCAGCAGTTACTGTTGACCAGCAGGTTCCCGGGCTTGATGTCTCGATGCAACACCCCCGCTGAGTGAAGGTACTTGAGGCCTGCACGACACATTACACACCACACATAATCATACAGGCTTGATGTCTCGATGCAACACCCCCGCTGAGTGAAGGTACTTCAGGCCTGCACGACACATTACACACCACACATAATCATACAGGCTTGATGTCTCGATGCAACACCCCCGCTGAGTGAAGGTACTTCAGGCCTGCACGACACATTACACACCACACATAATCATACAGGCTTGATGTCTCGATGCAACACCCCCACTGAGTGAAGGTACTTCAGGCCTGCACGACACATTACACACCACACATAATCATACAGGCTTGATGTCTCGATGCAACACCCCCGCTGAGTGAAGGTACTTCAGGCCTGCACGACACATTACACACCACACATAATCATACAGGCTTGATGTCTCGATGCAACACCCCCGCTGAGTGAAGGTACTTCAGGCCTGCACATCAAACGCATCACACATATAGAAAGAAGACTTGATGTGTACTTCAGTCCTGCACAATGACATGATGATGACGATGGTGAGGATGATGAGGACGACGATGATGATGAGGAGGAGGAAGATGATGATAACGAGAATGATGATGACGAAGATGATGATAACGAGGATGATGAGGACGATGATGATAATGATGATTATGACGATGATGGTGATGATGATAACGAGGATGAGGAGGACGATGATGATGATGATGAACAAACTGACAACAAACTGACCTCTGAGGATCTGGTAGAGGAACACCTTCACATGGTCAGCGGTCAAGGGCTGTGGACTGACGATGATCTGGATGTTGATGGTGATGATGATGGTGATGATGATGATGATGGTGAAGGTGATGATGATGATGATGATGAAAATAATGATGATGATGAACACCTCAACAGTCAGGTGTTGTGGACTGACGATGACCTGGATGATGATGATGATAACGAGGATGATGATAACGATGATGAGGACGATGATGATGATAACGAGGATGATGATGAACAAACTGACCTCTGAGGATCTGGTAGAGAAACACCTTCACATGGTCAGCGGTCAGGGGCTGTGAACTGACGATGATCTGGATGTTGATGATGATGATGATGATAATGATGATCTGGATGATGAGGATGATGATGATAACGATGATCTGGATGTTGATGATGATGATGGTGATGATGATGATGATGATAATGATGATCTGGATGATGAGGATGATGATGACGATGATGATGATAACGATGATCTGAATAATGATGATGATAACGAGGATGATGATAACGATGATCTGGATGTTGATGATGATGATGATGATGATGATGATGATGATGATCTGGATGATGATGACGATGATGACGATGATGATGATAACGATGATCTGAATGATGATGATGATAACGAGGATGATGATAACGATGATGAGGACGATGGTGATGATAACGAGGATGATGATGAACAAACTGACCTCTGAGGATCTGGTAGAGAAA
>CM065702.1:30240345-30247845 GCA_017654935.2 Phymorhynchus buccinoides
AGAGAAAGAGAGAGAGAGAGAGAGAGGTTGGGGGGAGAGGAGGGAGAGAGAAAGATAGAGAGAGGGAGGTGTATGCGTGTGCTCTAGCTCTCTCTCTCTCTCTCTCTCTCTCTCTCCTCTCTCTCTCTCTCTCTCTCTCTCTCTCTCTCTCTCTCTCTCTCACCACACACACATTTTAACCATTGCACTCAAGCATATACTCATCCTGCCCTCCCCCCCCCCCTCCCCCTTTTCCCCCTAGCCTCCCCCCCCCCCGCCCCCCCCCTCTCTCTCTCTCTGTCTCTCCAATCATTTTAATTTAATTTTACGTACACACAACTTTCTTTTTCACACTGTTGCCAGCCTTCACGTTATTAATATGTTCACACATCTATATGTATGTAACTCCTGTCTGGCAGGCAAACAGTCGGTCAGGGTTCACCTGTAGAGTCGTGAGGTCATGAGAAGTGTGTAAAGAAGAAGAAGAAGAAGAAGAAGAAGAAGAAGAAGAAAAAAATAAGAATAAGAAATTAGAAGTAGAAGAGAGTTAATGTTACAAGCAGAAAAATACAGAATACTATTATTCGAGGTTAAAAAATAGAAGAAGAAGAAGAAGAAGAAGAAGAAGAGAAGAAGAAGAAGAAGAAGGAAGAAAGAAGAAGAAGAAGAAGAAGAAGACAAAAAAAAAAAGAAGAAGAAGAAGAAGAAGAAGAAGAAGAAGAAGAAGAAGAAGAAGAAGAAGAAGAAGAAGAAGAAGAAGAAGAAGACGAAGAAAAGAACAAGAAAAAGAAGAAGAAGAGGAAGAAGAAGAAGAAGAAGAAGAGAAGAAGAAGAAAATAAGAAAAAGAAGAAGAAGAAGAAGAAGAAAGCTAATGTCCATGAAGGAAAATAAGAATGAATAGACGACTTCAGCAAAGCAGACAGTTCGGGTTCACCTGAGGTCCCAACACAGAGGCCCCAACACAGAGTCAGGGGTCAGCCAAGGTGCGTGTTTGATGAGGGGGGCAATAGGGCTAGAGAAAGTGCATAAGGTTACTGGGTTGCATGGAATACACGTGTACACACAAGTGCACGCGCGCGCGCGGACAGATGCATGCGTATCATGCCCACACGTAAGCACACACACATAGGCGCATGGACACAGTGCCACACTTGTGTGGGCGCACACACATACACAAACTCTCTCCCTCTCTCTGATCAGACACACACTCACTCTCTCTCTCTCTCTCTCTCTCTCTCTCTCTCTCTCTCTCTCTCTCTCTCTCCCTCTGATGGGCTCTCCAACCAAATCAATAAAAGTAGACGAACAAAATATAAACAGACTGCACTCATATCAGGTCAAATACAGTATTGTGCTGCTAAAAAAAATTCTTTCTTTCTTATTTCTTCTTCCTCCTCTTCTTCTTTTGACAGACTACAAGACTTGAACGACAAGTGTTTGTGCACGCACGCGCGCACATACAAACTTTCTATTTTCAAAAACGTACACAAACAACTCTACGTTTCAATGTCCCTTTCATTATTCACATACACCAAACCATAATCATGATAATGACAAAAATCCCCTTTATAATCTCGGAATCAAAACCATACCAAACGACGATGCTATATCTATAATGATTTTTTTTAAATCGAGATTTTCCTGGTGTTGCACTGCCTCCGGGCATCGCCTCCAGGATCGTTCCCACCATCTTTATAATCTACTAGTGTCTAATCTACTAGTGTCCCATAGGTGTCTGTTCCAGAAAGGAGGACGTTAAACATATTCGGGGGCTCCCAATCGTTCCGCAAAACAAGGGGTCCCAGGGACTCCTTCACTTACATTATAGAGGGTCCTAGAGGCAGGATAGAGGGTACCAATAGCAGAGCGAACGCTAAAAAAAAATAATTCTAGAGCATCCCTGGGACCCCCTGCACATTCTTTTAGAGGGTCCTGTAGAATTTTAGTGCTTCATCAGACCCCCAAATGGGGGTCCCTCGGAGCCCTGATATTTCCATCCACCATCCCAAACGACATAATCACTAGCAATGCGTCTTTGCTAGTTTGAAATAACAATGCGACTGTATGAGGGAAATAAAACACAAAGTATGAACAGCTTTAACATATATTATAGTAGTATCGCTTCATTGAAGAAGAAGAAGAAGAAGAAGAAGAAGAAGAAGAAGAAGAAGAAGAAGAACGTGATTTTATCGGTTTCTTCTAGCTGGAAAAGAAGAAGAACAAAAGAGGAACAAGAGGCAAAGCCTTCAAGGCTCACTCGAACAGGAACATGTGGGACAACAACAAAGATTGAAGGGGGGGGGGGGGGGTCTAAAGTACAAGATTGCCAATAACATTTTAAAGTACAAATGAAACTATCGTTAATGGACACAACTTTCAAAAAAAAAAAAAAAAAGTGCCCGTGCCGAGAATCGGACCCGGAACCATTGGCATGACAGACAGACACTCTACCAATGAGCTATCGAGGCTTTCAGTGTTGATGAGTTTCTGAACTCATGTTGCCTGTTGAATACTCTCTAACCCACTAATCTAAAATGTTATCTGTTTGCTATCTGTTTACAGTGTTTTAAGTATTTAATTATTCAAATCATTATTGTTTGAAAGCTTGCATAGACATCTATAATGTGTCTGCAAAGTTTGAACAATGAATGCCTTCTATTTCCCGAGAAAATGCCAACGTTAACCCTTTCACCGCTAGCCATATTTCAGCCAAAATTTCCAATTAAATTTACCTGGGTAGAGAATAGCATCCATCTATTTGCAGTATTGGTGGATTCTTCTGTGACATACATAAAATAAGGTCTATCCTTACTTCCCAAAACTAAGACAAAAGGGTGTTTGGATAATAGACCCCAATTTGATGCCTTTTAGTGACATAGGTGTTAAATCACTGTGGTGGTATTGTGGATTCTTCTGTGACATATCTAAAATAAGGTCTATCCTTACTTCTCCAAACTAAGACAATAGGGTGCTTGGATAATAGACCCCAATCTGATGCCTTTTAGTGACATAGGTGTTAAATCACTGTGGTGGTATTGGGGATTCTTCTGTGACATATCTAAAATAAGGTCTATCCTTACTTCCCAAAACTAAGACAATAGGGTCTTTGGATAATAGACCCCAATCTGATGCCTTTTAGAGACATAGGTGTTAAATCACTGTGGTGCTAAAATGCGACGCTGGCGGTGAAAGGGTTAGAGTTTGGAGATTAGACCACGGACGCAACACACACACACACACACACTAAAGAGTGAAAAGGGAGAGAGTAGGGTAGGTAATACCACATGACAGGGAGGAGAAGGGAGGGGGGGGGGGGGTGGATTGGAAACTGATCGAAATTAATGAGGATACTAAGACTGTGTCACAGTTTTTCGTGAACTTTACCCAAACTTTACCAATACTAAAGAAATAAAAATATAAAAATAACAATACAGCTTTCTCTCTCTCATTTACAATATCTTTTTACTCCCCCCCCCTCTCTCTCTCTCTCTCTCTCTCAATTCATTATTAGTCTGACCTTTTACAATAATCATGATATCAAACACTTTTAAACACAAAGTAGGGAGGGGAAAAAACCCAAATAACAAACTGCTGACAAAAAATAGCAACACGCAACACCTTTACTAACTTTCATGAGTTACCTGTCTGGCAGTCACGTAGAAAGAAGAGAAAAAAAGAAAGAAAGAAAGAAAGAAAGAAAGAAAGAAAGAAAAAGAAGAAAAGGAACCACACACAGATGACCGCAAACTAACAAGACGAGAAATAAAAAGGAGAGGGGAAAAAGAGAAAAAGAAGAATAAGGCCGGGTTCACATTAGACGCGTAAGTTCTGTACGGAAAACCCTAAATAAGTGGAAGAAAGAAGGATAAAAGTTTCCGCATATAGGGGAAATTCGGACATACTTATACACTGTGGTTACTGCTACACTTATCTGTATTACTAAAAAAAATCGGGACTTTACTGGTGTTGCACTGCCTCCGGGCATTGCCTCCAGTATTGTTCCCACCATCTTTGTATCTACAAATGTCCCATGTGTGTGTTCCAGACCGAGAGGACGTATTAAAAACACCATTTTTCGTTCGTTTCGTTCGGAAATTCGGACACGCGCGCAAATCTTTTTCCTTCTTTCTTCCACTTATTTAGAGTTTTCCGTACGGAACTTACGCGTCTAATGTGAACCCGGCCTAACGAGAAAAGAAACCAGAGAGAGAAAAAGACGTCAAACCTTGCGCAGAGAGTGCTTGAGCTATCTATATTTGGCTAGCAAAGTCTAGATTTGTCTCCAAAGCAGATTGCCTCTATTATGGCCGTTATTATATAGGGCACTGGAGACTTGCCCATTGATTCTGTACTGGCCGGATCGAACACGGACGTCAAACCATTTCATCGGCTATTCATCACCTAAAACTTACCCGATCTCTCTCTCTCTCTGTCTCTCTCTTTGCTGATTCAAAATGTGGCAAAGATGCAGATCAACAACCCCTCCTCCATTTCTCGGTTCTTTCGGGTTTCTCTCTCTCCCCCTCTCTCTGTGACTCTCTCTCTCTCTCTCTCTCTCTCTCTCTCTCTCTCTCTCTCTCTCTCTCTCTCTCTCTCTCTCTCTCTCTCTCTCTCTCATAATTCAAAATGTGGCAAAGATGCAGATCAACAACCCCTCCTCTATTTCTCGGTTCTTTCGGGTTTCTCTCTCACCCTCTCTCTGTGACTCACTCTCTCACTCTCTCTCTCTCAGCTAATTCAAATCGTGGCAAAGATGCAGATCAACACCCCCTCTCCTCCATTTCTCAGTTCTTTCGGGTTTCTCTCTCTCCCTCTCTCTGTGACTCTCTCACTCTCTCTCTCAGCTAGTTCAAAGCGTGGCAAAGATGCAGATCAACACCCCCTCTCCTCCATTTCTCGGTTCTTTCGGGTTTCTCTCTCTCTCTCTCTCTCTGTGACTCTCTCTCTCTCTCTCTCTCTCTCTCTCTCTCTCTCTCTCTCTCTCTCTCTCTCTCTCTCTCTCTCTCTCAGCTAATTCAAAACGTGGCAAAGATGCAGAACAACCCCTCCTCCATTTCTCGGTTCTTTCGGGTTTCTCTCTCTCTCTCTCTCTCTCTGACTCCCTCTCTCTCTCTCTCAGCTAATTCAAAATGTGGCAAAGATGCAGATCAACAACCCCTCCTCCATTTCTCGGTTCTTTCGGGTCTCTCTCTCTCTCTCTCTCTCTCTCTCTCTCTCTCTCTCTCTCTCTCTCTCTCTCTCTCTCTCTCTCAGCTAATTCAAAACGTGGCAAAGACGCAGATCAACACCCCCTCTCCTCCATTTCTCGGTTCTTTCGGGTTGTTTTTTTCCTTCAGTCTTGCCTTTCTTTACTGCAGATTACAAGCACTTAATTAAACCTCTATCGTTTTCAAAACTAAACGTCAATGCTCATCCATTTACATAATTAAAATAATGCATTCAATAATAGTAAAACCAGACCTGTTCACCCCCTACACAAGTCTTGAGTAGTCTGGATAGCTGAAATGAGTAGTTTGGGTGTGAAATGAGTAGTCCTCTTCATTAAACCATCAAACAACGTTCACTGAAAATGAGTAATTACAGCATTTGTGTTCAATTCTGAAGAGTAGCAGAGGTCCAAATTGAGTAGAATACTACTCGAAAAGAGTAAACTGGGCCTGTATTCACGTTGAGATAGCATGAGACTTAGCATGATGCTAACTTAGAAGCTCTTCCAAAAGTCCTATTAAATCCTATAGGGCATTGGAAGAGCTTCTAAGTTAGCATCATGCTAAGTCTCATGCTATCTCAACGTGAATACAGGCCCAGGTCTGTAAAAGATAAAAGCGAGACGGAAATAACGCAAACGAACCAAGACTGCGGCAGGGAGTGTTGATCTGCATCTTTACCCCCCAAAACGTACTTCTTTCGAGATCAGGGAAATGTGTGGTTCACACGAGAGAGGGAAACTCCTTAGAATTAGATTGCACAAACTTCAAAGTAAAGGTATGTAGAGCAAAAAGGAAAATGATCAATGGTAGTTATGTTTGGGTCCAAAAGTAGACCTTACGTAAGAAACACGCATTCTATCCAAATTAAAGCTCTTTTACAGAATCAGATTTAAGTACTTACTACCAGACTTTTGTTGAAATTGCACAACAAATAATCCGCTATGAAATACATACTTTTGTTTTGTTTTTGTTTTTGTGTGTGTCGCGACAACACCGAATGGTAGTCTATGTTGTTCTTACAATACGAATCTCTCTCTCTCTCTCTCTCTCTCTCTCTCTGTGAGTCTCTCTCTCTCTCTCTCTGTGTGAGTCTCTCTCTCTCTCTCTCTCTCTCTCTCTCTCTCTACAATTCTCTCTCGCTGTGAGTCTCTCTCTCTGATACTCTCTCTCTCTCTCTCTCTGTGAGTCTCTCTCTCTCTCTCTCTCTCTCAATACAATCTCTCTCTCTCTGAGAGTCTCTCTCTCTCTCTCTCTCTCCTCTCTCTCTCTCTCTCTCTCTCTCTCTCTCTCCAAATCTCTCTCTCTCTGTCCGAGTCTCTCTCTCTCTCTCTCTCTCTCTCTCTCTCTCTCTCTCCAAATCTCTCTCTCTCTGTGTGAGTCTCAATACAAATCTCTCTCTCTCTCTCTCTCTCTCTCTCTCTCTCTCTCTCTCTCTCTCTCTCTCTCTCTCTCTCTCCAAATCTCTCTCTCTGTGTGTGAGTCTCAATACAAATCTCTCTCTCTCTCTCTCTCTCTCTCTCTCTCTCTCTCTGTGAGTCTCTCTGTCCGAGTCTCTCTCTCTCTCTCTCCATACTCTCCATTCACTCACAAACCACCACCACCTCCCTCTCTCTCCGTTCATCTTTTCCTGTCATTCCGGAATGACAGAACCTCCCACCCCTCCCCCACAACCCCTCCATCTTTCCAGCTATCTCTCTCTCTCTCTCTGACTGTCTGTCTGTCTGCCTAGATCTGTCTTTGTCTCCCTCTCTCTCTCTCTTTCTCAGGGCAAGGAAGGCAAAAACTATAGTAAACTCTGGTGAAGAGAAGGCTGACTAAATATTATAGTCAAATGGAAGAGGGGTATTAGAAGGAGAAATGTGTGTGGGGAGAGAGAGAGGGGGAGAGAGAGAGAGAGAGACAAAGACATGTCGAGAGAAAGACAGACAGAGAGACAGAGATAGAAAGAGACACAATGAGAGAGAGAGAGAGAGGCAGACGGAGAGAGAGAGAGGGAGAGAGAGATAGATAGAGAGAGAGAGAGAGAGAGAGAGAGAGAGAGAGAGAGAGAGAGAGAGAGAGAGAGAGAGAAAGACAGAGAGAGAGAGATAGGGACACAATGAGAGAGAGATAGAGAGAGACAGACACACACACACACACAGAGAAAGAGAAACAGAGAGAGAGAGAGAGAGAGAGAGAGAGAGAGAGAGAGAGAGAGAGAGAGAGAGAGAGAGAGAGAGAGAGAGAGAGAGAGAGAGAGAGAGACAGAGACAGAGGGAGGGGTTTGGGGGGGGGGGGGGGGGCAGACAAAGGATGAAAACTGAGGAGATG
>CM065702.1:30252845-30257845 GCA_017654935.2 Phymorhynchus buccinoides
ATTTTGAACTTGGGGAGTTTGTATGTGGACCAGAAAGAAACAAGGGACTTAAATCTGCCTGGTCAGTGGGTCTTTAATTAAAAGGGAAGGATACATTTCACTGAAGATGTCCCCATTCTCCGGCTGAACGATGTCGTATAGAGACAACACCTGGAACATACACACACAGAAAATGGATTATAATACATGTATTTTATACATATATATGAAAATCATACACACTGCAAAATACGTCAATCATAATTCATTATACACACACGTATGCATACACACAAACGCAGCGCGAGCTTATACGCAGACACACTACATACATACATACACACACACACACACACACACACGTGAACTCACGCATATCTCTACGCATACCACTTTCTAATGTCTACATTGTTTCTTACTTTTCTATATAATTATTCGAACTACAATATTTATTCTCAACCTTCGCAGCTAGTAGTATTTAGCATGTTCCCTATCCCGTACCTTGTAACATTCTTATGTCAAATCTAGGGCAAACAAAACAAAAATATAACACACACACACACACACACACACACACACACACACACACACACACACACACACACACACTAACCCCATCCTTACCCCTCTCTCTCTCTCTCTTGTTCACACACACACAGATACACGCGCGCGCACACGCACACACACACACACACACTAACCCCATCCTTACCCCTCTCTCTCTCTCTGTTGTTCACACACACACAGATACACACGCACGCACACGCACACACACACACACACACACTAACCCCATCCTTACCCCTCTCTCTCTCTTGTTCACACACACACAGATACACACGCACGCACACGCACACGCACACGCACACACACATTAACCCCATCCTTACCCCTCTCTCTCTCTTGTTCACACACACACAGATACACGCGCGCGCGCGCGCACGCACGCACGCACGCACACACACACACGATTACACACACACACACACACACACACACACACACACACACACACACACACACACACACATAAAATAGAAGGGGAAAAAAACCAACAGAAGCAATACACCCTGCCAATGCGTTATTATTATTATTATTAACATTGTAACAATATTAACGTTCGTGTGCGTTTTACAGTTGTTTACACGAAATATTCACAACCCTACGCTTTCACGCCACTCGAGTGCATCAATATGAATTTACATTCCCGCACTCTTGTCGCATTGACACAGAATATTATTAACATGCACAATGGAAATTCTTCGGTCAAATGCAAACCACACAACAAAACAAGAAGACACGGATATTTTAAGAGAGAAGCAACATACAGACAGGCAGACTGACAGACAGACAGTCAGTCATGCCTCACATTTAAGCGTTTGAACAGTGCACAGTTCCCTGTAGAAAGACACTGAGAGACAGAGACGGAGAGACAGAGATACATAAAGAAGCGACAGACATACAGTGATGTCTCACATTCTGGTGTTTGAAGGTGGCCAGCATGCAAAGTTCCCGGTACACCCTCTTGAGAGACACACACAGAGATACATAAAGAAGCGACAGACATACAGTGATGTCTCACATTCTGGTGTTTGACAGTGGCCAGCATGCAAAGTTCCCGGTACACCCTCTTGAGAGACACACACAGAGATAAAGAAAGAAGCGAAAGACAGAGAGACAGGCAGACAGACAGACAGACAGACAGGGCAGGCAGACAGACAGACAGGCAGGCAGTGATGTCTCACATTCTGGTGTTTGAAGGTGGCCAGCATGCAAAGTTCCCGGTACACCCTCTTGAGAGACACACACAGAGATAAAGAAAGAAGCGACAGACAGACAGACAGGCAGACAGACAGACAGGCAGGCAGACAGACAGGCAGGCAGGCAGGCAGTGATGTCTCACATTCTGGTGCTTGAAGGTGGCCAACATGCGCAGCTCCCGGTACACCCTCTTGCAGGAGATGAGGTTCTGGAACACGTTGGGCATCTTCTTCAGCGCCACCCTCTTTCTGTCCCGGGGGTCCGTCACCGCCCTGGACACCAGACAAAACAGCAGAGAGAGGGTTAATTTTACTGTCATCTTCTTCTTCTTCTTCTTCTTCGATCGCTCAGACAGTTTCCTGTCAATTATGAGCGCAGATCTATGCGTCATGCTGCCGTTATGCGCCTAACTTTAAAAAAACCAGTTAGGCCCCACAGCATGTCCGACTTCGGCTGGAGGAGGAAATGTTTTTGAAAGTGATTCATGGAGACAAAAAAAGGAGGAAAAAAAGGCAGGAGAATGGACCGGGTAAGGCAGAAAGACAGTAGATGACAGTAAGCAAAGGGAAAAGGCAGAGTCAAAGAGAAGTGACAGATTAGAGGAAGCTACACGCACAGAACTTCCAGAAGGGAAAAGGCAGAAATAAGCAAAGGGAAAAGGCACAGTCTAAGAGAGTGACAGATTAGAGGAAGTTACAAGCACAGAACTTCCAGAAGGTGGGGGAACTATTTATACAAAAGACCCAATGTATCCCCACGGGGGTGGGGTGGGGGGTCATCTTCTTTTTCTTCTTCTGCGTTCCCAGGACAAAAGGCCATAATGGGTAAAGTATGTATCATTGTATGTGTCCGTTTTCAGATTTATCTTGTCTCTCCCGCTGCGTACAGCCCGACACATTCCGATTTCGGAGGAGCTCAAAGGAGAGAAAAGTTATTTGGAAGATTTTTTTTGTTTAAAGGCACGAGAATGGGTCAATTCAGTCAGAAAGATAGTAGATCTATGATAGAAAGAAAAGGGAAAAGGCAGAGTCAAAGAGAAGTGGCAGATTACAGGAAGTTACAACTTACAAGCACAGGGGGGAAACTATTTTATAGGTGGGGGAAACTATTTTATAACTAGTCTTGTCAAAGCTGTCTTAAAATGGACAGACAATGCCTTAAAAAGGGTGTATGTGAGGAAGGGGTGGGGGTGGGTCTATGGGTATAAATTATGATCGCACGCACACACTACATCATTATACGATATTGATCCTAGAGTCTACTAACGGGTTAAAGACCCCCAACGTACAGCATCACAAAAGTCATTCCCTCTAAAGACCCACCAGGTCACGTGTGACGGTGTCAAAATCACGGGTTTCACGTGTTTTCCCTCTTACAGGTGGTAAGAAATCTTGTTCTGACCAGGTTTGACTCCCATACAAATGTCCCCAAATGGAAAACGAAACATCATTTGAAAGAGCAGCCTCGATTTGAAGTTGGGGACATTTGTATGTGGGTCACAGCTACCTAGGAAAAAACCAAGGGACTTAATCGTGGTGCGTCAGTGTGTCTTTAAGAGGGAAAGCACGTGAAAACCGTGATTTGGACACGTCACGTCACATGGGTCTTTAAATTAGTAGTAGGATCACAGGAAGACTTGCAAAGAGAACAAATTAAAAGTAGGCCAAGAGACAGTAGAACGTAGTAATGTGTGAGATAAACAAACGGCACAAACACGGCTTTGTTTGTGGAGTTTGCCCTGCTGCCCCTATCCTTTTGCCCTGACCCAGCCAATATCTTTAAAAAAAAAACACCAAATCATCCCAACGAAAAAAACTCGGTGAGGATGACAGCTACGGGCCAGCCACACTTACAATACGATTTGACCCCCAAAACGATCCGATTGTGACGATGTCTGTGAGTCGGTGATTCACGTGAAATACTTGATTTAAACAAAGTTTATTAAGCTTACTAAGCGCTTACAATAATAAACAAATAAATGAATATATCCACCCCCACCGCCACCACCCAAAAAGCTACTTTAGCTCACTATAGTCAAGTGGAGCCCAATACACGTCACGAGTGAAATAAAATGTCTGACGCAACAAAATACAGATATTTCATCAGATTCGTGTGCGGGGGAGTGTGGGTGTACAAAATTAGTGAACATAACTAGCAGCAGACCTGTTTTACACCTTACACAAGTCTTGAGTAGTCTGGATATAGCTGAAATGAGTAGTTTTGGTGCAACATGTGTAGTTTTGTTCATTAAACCATCAAATAATGTTCACTGAAAATGAGTAGTAATCAAGACTTAAAAGAGCATTACTTCCAGTTTTGAAGAGTAGTAGAGGTCCAAATTGAGTAGAATACTACTTGAAAAGAGTAGAGTAAACAGGTCTGTAGCAGGGTTGCATCATATTTGTTCAGACAGTAGAATGTCGCGTGTAGCGTGCCTCACAAAATGTCAAAATCGGGTCGCGGTGAATCGAATCGTGTGCAGTGTGGCTAGGCCTTTGGCGTGAATAGGACAGACAGACAAACAGACAGACAGTGGGAGGACAAACAGAGGGGATTGACGACGGGCCAAGCAATCAACAGGTTGGGTTGGGGGGGGGTTTTTTTTTAACAAAAAACCCGGGCGACACTGGGCCAGACTAAAGCAGACAGACAGACAGAGACAGATAGACAAAGACAGACAGACAGACACACAAAGACAGATAGACAAAGACAGACACACAAAGACAGACACACAAAGACAGACACACAAAGACAGATAGACAGACACACAAAGACAGACACACAAAGACAGATAGACAGACACACAAAGACAGACACACAAAGACAGACAGACAGACACACAAAGACAGATAGACAGACACACAAAGACAGATAGACAGACACACAAAGACAGACACACAAAGACAGACACACAGACAGACACACAGACAGACAGACAGACACACAGACAGATAGACAGACACACAAAGACAGACACACAAAGACAGATAGACAGACACACAAAGACAGACACAGACAGACACACAAAGACAGATAGACAGACACACAAAGACAGACACACACAAGACAGATAGACAGACACACAAAGACAGACACACAAAGACAGATAGACAGACACACACAAAGACAGACACACAAAGACAGACACACAAAGACAGATAGACAGACACACAAAGACAGACACACAAAGACAGATAGACAGACACACAAAGACAGACACACAAAGACAGACACACAAAGACAGATAGACAGACACACAA
>CM065702.1:30275345-30282845 GCA_017654935.2 Phymorhynchus buccinoides
TACCCCCTTGCCTGTCACTTTATTGTCCAAACCTTCTCATCCACCCTATCATTCTTCTGCAAACCTCTCCCTCCCTCCCACCCCATCTTTCCCTGATTCTTCTTCTTCTTCTTCGTTCGCTCAGACAGTTTCCTGTCATATCAGCGTGGATGCGTCATGCTGCCGTTATGCGCCTAACCTAACCAAATAGTTAGGCCCAGCATGTCCGACTTCGACTGAAGAAATCTTTGTAAGAATTTACAGAAAAAAAAGGCAGGAGAATGGACCAGTGAGATAGAAAGACAGCAGATGACAGTAAGCAAAGGGAAAAGGCAGAGTCAAAGAGAGTGATGGATTAGAGGAAGCTACAAACACAAGCACAGAACTTCCAGAAGGTGGGGGAACTATTTGTACGAAAGGCCCCCCCCCCCCCCCCCCCCCCCCCCCCCCCCCCCCCCCCCCACCCCCCCTCCCCCCCCCCCCCACCCCCCTCCCTCCCCCGCCCCCCCTCGCCCCCCCCCCGCCACCCCCGTATCCCCACTGGGGGGGATTCCCTGATTCTATATTCATGTATCACCCCCCATCCCCACCCCTCTTCTAACTCTCCGACCCTACCCTTTCCCCACCCCACCCTTCGTCTCCCCCCCTCGTCTCCTCCCCTTCAGTAGGTCCGGGAGGTAAAGGGGAAGACGGGGGGGGGGGGGGGGGGGGGGGTGGGTGGGGTGGACACAAAACAAACAGAAACTATACCCGTGGAAATAGTGCGTTGTTCTTTTAATCTTAAAGACCCCCCCCCCCCCCCCCCCCCCCCCACGTCACGTGTCACATTCCCTCTTATGATTGGAAGGTTTCTTAAGATTTCTTACCAGCTATTTTTGACACGTGACGTTGTGGGTCTTTAAACAAAGAAAACGAAATTTCGAATTAACCTTCCATGATAGTAGTAGTAGTCCATCCTTCAACAGTTGGTTTTTTCTCCCACGAAGACGGAGTGAGTGTGGCTGCCCACGTGGCGGGGGGTAATCAAAAACGGTCACACACGGTCGTAATGCTCTCTCTAGGTCACAATAATATCTGCATTGTTAAAAAATTCGGGACTTTCCAGGTGTTGCACTGCCTCCGGGCATTGCCTCCAGGATCGTTCCCACCATCTTTATTATCTACTACTAATGTCCCATATGCAGACCTGCCACATTCTGAGAATAAAAAAAGAGGAGCGAGAATCTAGGGGCTGGCACTGGCCCCCCAGTAAAATCCATTGCCACTTCGAAATGTGCGGCCTTCTCTTTTGTTCTTCAAACATGCAGTCGTTTTTGTCAGTTTGAGATCCATTTTAGAGTAAGAAATATTGACCATTGTCAATTTGAGATCCATTTTCGTGTAGCCCCTCACTGTCTCATGCTGACCCTTAGATGTCCATTAGCTGGTGCTTTGAATGCATGCTCTTTGTTGTGAAATTGAGTGGAAAATGTATGCAAGACAGATTTTAAAATATAGGAGCTGGGGAGGTTGCAAGAGGAGCTAGGAGCAATGCTCAACATATCTGAGCTGCTCCTCTGAAATCGGAGCAAGTGGCAGGTCTGCAAATGTGTCTGTTTCGGACCGGAGGACGTTAAACAGATTTCTCTTCGTAATGCTCTCTCGTCCCTAGCTGTCAATGCGCTTGCACCATTAGTGTTCAACAAGTGCTTCGGCTGATCCCTGGAGTCCTTTAGCCATGGTATGTACGACAACAACAACAACACAGTGTTGCGCTGGGAATCTGATATCGTTCTAATCTACCGACCGTACATAGAGACACAGAGAGGAAGACAGAGAAGACAGAGAGACAGAGACAGAGAACACACTGAACACAGAACACTGAAAAACTATATTTAACCCTTTCGCCGCCAAAGTCGTATTTTAGCACCACAGTGATTTGACAATTATGTCACTAAAAGGCATCACATTGGGGTCTATTATCTAAAGACCCTATTGTCTTAGTTTTGGGAAGTAAGGATAGACCTTATTTTATGTATGTCACAGAAGAATCCCCAATACTGCATGGATTTTGTTCTCTGCCCAGGTAAATTTAATGGAAATTCTTGGCTGAAAAATATGGTTGGCGGTGAAAAGGTTAACAAGGATAAAGATTTTTAGGCAATGCCTATTCTTACAATCTGTCCTTGGATAAAAGAAAAACAATTAAAAATGTCTAGAAACGTGAAAAACCCACAAAATAAATGGAGAAAAAAATCACTACAAGAAACGCATTTGAACACATAAACGTCTCTCTCTCTCTCTCTCTCTCTCTCTCTCTCAAAACAATTTGAGAGAGGTGAGAGAGAGAGAGAGAGAGAGAGAGAGAGAGAGAGAGAGAGAGAGAGAGAGAGAGAGAGAGAGAGAGAGAGAGAGAGAGAGAGAGAGAGAGAGAGAGAGAGAGAGAGTAGAGGCTGACAGACTATAATAATGGTCGGTTGGTCAATAGTCTCGAAACAGTCGGATGTACAATAAATGGACATGAGATATTGATGGAGTTGGGAGGTGGAGGTGGAGGTGGAGGGTGGTGGTGGAGTGGGGGGAGGGGGTTGGAGGGGTGACGGGGTGGAGGGGAGTGGAGGGGAGGCGCGTTCAGGGCCAACGCGACCAACGTTGTGTTGCTCGGGTCAGTGAATAGAAATGGACACTACTGGACACGTGCAGAGAGAAGAGGGCTTAATGGCCTACACTGCCCGCCCCCCCCCTCCCTACTATACCCCCTACCCCTTCTCCACCACACACGTACTCTCTCTCTCTCTCTCTCTCTCTCTCTCTCTCTCTCTCTCTCTCTCTCCACCATCACTTTCTCTCTCTCTCTCTCTCTCCACCATCACTTTCTCTCTCTCTCTCTCTCTCTCTCTCTCTCTCTCTCTCTCTCCACCATCACTCTCTCCCTCTCTCTCTCCACCATCTCTCCCTCTCTCTTCACCACCTCTCTCTCTCTCTCTGTCTCTCTCTCTCTCTGCATACTCTCTGTCTCTCTCTCTCTCTCTTTCTCTCTAACACACGCACACACACACACACGCACACACACTCACACACATGCGCGTACTCTGCCTCTCTCTATCTCCACCCACACAGACTCTCTCTCTCTCTCTCTCTCTCTCTCTCTCTCTCTCTCTCTCTCTTCTGCATACTCCCTCTCTCTCTAACACACACACACACACACACACACACACACACACACACACACACACACACATACGCGCGCGCTCTTCCTCTCTATCTCACCACACACACACACACACATCAGTACTCTCTCTCTCTGGCTTTTAGTCTAGGCCTTGTTGGGTCAGGCTGGTCAATGACCAACCAGCCAGAACGCTCACAGTCGGCTGCCGCTAATGAGCGCCACAGCCGCACGAGAATGGCTCGTGTAGGCTTAATCAGCTGAATTCAACCAGAGTTCACCATGTAGTATGCCTGAATGAAAATCTGTTTAAAAACGTCCTCCGGTCTGGAACAGATACATAATATGGGACATTAGTAGATCATAAAGATGGTGGAACGATCCTGGAGGCAGCGCCCGGAGGCACTGCAACACCACTAAAGTCCCGAATTTTTAACAATACAGACAAGCATAACTATTAAACTTGATTTAATTCAGAACAATTCATTATCATGCCTTCAAACAAGAGTCTAAATGGTAGGGAACATTACGAAATGCATGTCCTCGGCTTTCAAAAGACAGCGTGTCGTTCGTTCTGTCTGTCGTTCGTTCTGTCTGTCTGTCTGTCTGTCTTCTGTCTCCCTAACTTAACTATGTGTGTTTGTGTACGTATTTTTAAAAAAACAAGTGCAACGCCGAGCGGCTGCAAAGTCCCCTCGCAGCATTGCCGAACTACTCCGAAATCGGAATGTGTCGGCTGTACATACATAAAAATCCATCAAAACAGCACGTAACTGAATTTTTTTTTTTATATATAGCCTTGGGGTTCGGACCCGTGATTTGAGCGCGCGCGATCATGCGCACAGAAACATTCATGACAACTGTGTTATAGACCATTCATCAAGAAATGTGAGAAAAAAACTGCATTGAAATACATGCAAAACTTCGCGAGATATTAAGCGATTATGTGTTTCGGGGTTTGAACCCCGTAACTGGCGCGACCTTGACCTTAATGTAAAACTAAATACATCAGTGGATAGCTTGCATCTTGGCCAACTAGTATACCAAATTTGATGATGATAGACTGAATAGTTTTTGAGAAAAACGGACGAATAGCCGGCCGGCCGGACGGACGGACGGATCAGACAGAAACAATAGCTCCCCGAACCTTCGGCTCGGGGACTAAAAACACACACACACACGTTTCCTTCGTGTTCTTTGTACCGCGCAAGCAGTGAGGTTTTAATTCGCTATCGAAGGTTCGGAGGACCATCTGTTCTCGAGTCAAGCACGTATGTCAATCTTTCATTTGATTTAAAGCGACCTCTTCTTTAGTAACCCCCATCCTTCACTGCCCCTCCCTCATCTCTCTCTCATTCTCTCTTTTTCTCTCTCTCTCTTGGTTTCTTTCTTAGTTTCTCTCTCTCTCTCTCTCGCTCTCTCTCTCTCTCTCTCTCTCTCTGACTGAGTCTCTCTCTCCCTCTCTCTCTCTCTCTCTCTCTCTCTCTCTCTCTCTGTGCGGGTGGGCGAAGGGGTATGGAAGGGTGGGGGCGGGCAGGGAAGGGAAGGGGGGAGGGTAGAAACTTTGTGTATGGGTCGATGGCCTTCACAAATAAATATGTGTCAGTGTCAGTCTCTCTCTCTCTCTCTCTCTCTCTCTCTCTCTCTCTCTCTCTCTCTCTCTCTCTCTCTCTGTGCGGGTGGGCGAAGGGTATGGAAGGGTGGGGGCGGGCAGGGAAGGGAAGGGGGGAGGGTAGAAACTTTGTGTATGGGTCGATGGCCTTCACAAATAAATATGTGTCAGTGTCAGTCTCTCTCTCTCTCTCTCTCTCTCTCTCTCTCTCTCTCTCTCTCTCCAAAACGTGTGGGGAGGTGATGCTGTAGAAGGGAGGTGTAGTGGGTCAGTGAACAAAAAAGCATCAAGTATAGTACAACAGCTTGCTGACGGGGGGGGAGAGAGAGAGAGAGAGAGAGAGAGAGAGAGAGAGAGAGAGAGAGAGAGAGAGAGAGAGAGAGAGAGAGAGAGAGAGAGAGAGAGATTCACAAAGCTTACTGATTCAGGCCTTCTGCCCATGTCAAAGGGGAGGGGATTACAAAAGGAAAAACATCAGTGACAACAAATCGTCACATAACGAAGTCCTGAGAGAGAGAGAGAGAGAGAGAGAGAGAGAGAGAGAGAGAGAGAGAGAGAGACGAGAGAGAGAGAGAGAGAGAGAGAGAGAGAGAGAGAGAGAGAGAGAGAGAGAGAGAGAGAGCGAGAGAGAGATTTTTATATCGATATTACCTTGCTACAGCCTTACTGCCAAGGGTGGGGTATCAAATATGAGAGAGAGAGAGAGAGAGAGAGAGAGAGAGAGAGAGAGAGAGAGAGAGAGAGAGAGAGAGAGAGAGAGAGAGAGAGAGCGAGAGAGAGATTTTTTTTATATCGATATTACCTTGCTACAGCCTTACTGCCAAGGGTGGGGTATCAAATATGAGAGAGAGAGAGAGAGAGAGAGAGAGAGAGAGAGAGAGAAACAGACAGACAGACAGACAAAGAGCACACCTGAGCTGCCCATTGTTAAACGTGGACAAAGGCTATCCTATCCCCATGGCCGTTCAGGCAGGGCCAGGCGATTGATCAAGAGAAAGCCAGGGCAAGGGCCCATCATTTATCTCCATTATGCAGGCCAAAGACGCGCTTCAATCTGTTGGCGTTCAGAATGAAAATCTATTTCAGACCTGCTGTTTACCCCCTACACAAGTCTTGAGTAGTCTGGATAGCTGAAACGAGTAGTTTTGGTGCACAGTCTGAAAATGTGTAGTTTTATTCATTAAACCATCAAACACTGTTCATAATTGAAAATGAGTAAACTGTACAAAAAAGATAACTTTAAACTGTACAAAAAAAGATACTAACACCAGACTAGCACAAAACCTTTTTTACTAACAGAGTAATAAATGCATGAAATAACCTTCCCGATGAAGCAGTTAATGCAAAGTCATTAAATTCATTCAGAAATATCATAGACAAGTTTTTCCAAAACAAAATGTATTCAGTTAATATACAGATTTAAAGGAATAAAACACAGATGCCTTAGTAGTCATCAGTGAATGAAGCCAAACCAAATCAAAATCATATTTAGAGGGCAAAAGGCTAAAACAAAATAGCCTATAGTGCCGTTTATGCTATGCTATGCTATGCTATGCTATGCTAGTAATCAGAGCATTATTTTCAATTTTTCAGAGTAGTAGAGGTCCAAATTGAGTAGAATACTACTCGAAAAGAGTAGAGTATAAACAGGTCTGCTGTTTAACGTCCTCCGGTCTGGAACAGATACATATGGGACGTTAGTAGATCTATATAAAGATACCCGGAGGCAGAGCAACACCAGGAAAGTCCCGAATTTTTAACGATGCAGATGTATAACGCATGATCGTTCAGATGGGATTACTCATTAGGCTGTATAGTGTTAGTTGGGGTGGAGGACAAATCAAAATGGCTACTATTCTACTATAGGGGAAGATGGGGTAAAAAGCGCATGGGTGGGTAAGAAGCCCACCCCAATTATCTCATGAAATGAAGCAAATTTCAGTCTCATTTTGCCCATGAGACGAGCGTTAATGTCTAGCATTCGTCTCATGGGCAAATTTGACTGAAATTTTCTTTATTTCATGAGATAATTGGGGTGGGCTTCTTACCCGCCCATGCGCTTTTTACCCCGTCTTCCCCTACACTTCTACTTTTTTTTTCTAAATTTATCTCTGGTCAACGACTTCATTTTGCAATGCAAAAATTTGAGAGAGGAGGAGGAGGTGTGTGTGTGTGCGTGTGCGTGTGCGTGCGCGCGCGCGCGCGTGTGTGTGTGTGTGTGTGTGTGTGTGTGTGTGTGTGTGTTGTGTGTATGTGTGTGTGCGCGTGCGTGCGTGCGTACGTGCGTGTGACTAAAATATATTTTCGTCGTATTTTCACTAAAAAAAACAAAAAACTTTGCCCAACCTGACGGAAGAGCAGCTGCCCCCTCTCAAATGCTGCCATATCAGCTTATTCCAAAAAAAATCATTTACAAATGAAGTCATTTAAAATAATTGAAGAAATTTCCCCTTAATTCTTTTTTTAACCGGACAAATCTGTTACACGGGGCCCGTTTCTTTGGAACAACAAGCACTATAAATATCCTCCAATCAACGAAATTGAACAAAGGGTGAATACTCTCTTTCCTAATTAACTCCCCTCCACCAAAGCTCAGATACCAATCACCAAGCAGTGGTGCGTGGGTCAGAACCAAAGTGAGACAAAACAAAGCATCATAATTGTTCAATTTCGTTTATCTCCTCTCTTGGCCTCACCATTTTCATTCTTTGATCCTCCAATCAAGTCCGGTCAAACACCCGCCCCCCCCCCCCCCCCGATG
>CM065702.1:30287845-30290345 GCA_017654935.2 Phymorhynchus buccinoides
GGCGATGTTCGTTCCTCCGTTCTTGCAGTGGGGGCAAATGCTGCTGTTCAAGGTTAGGGTTAGGGTTTGGGCTAGAGTCAGTTTAATTTAAGATTGAATGGTTAAAATGTCTCCCCTCCCCAGGTACCCTTTTTCTACCCTTACATTTTGTAAGCTGTGACAAGGAAGAATTAAAAATGGTGTTTTACGTCCTCTCGGTCTGAAACAGACATATATATGGGACATGTGTAAATACAAAGATGGTGGGAACAATACTGGCTGCAATGCCCGGAGGCAGTGCCACACCAGTAAAGTTCCGATTTTTTTAACAATACAGATAGTTGTAGCGGTAACCACGCCTCGGTTAAACCTCATCGGCTATGGCACCGCCACAAATAGTATTGGAAACGGGTTGCAATGCTGTGGCAAAGTACAGCAGTCATTCCTTATTTGACATTCTACCCACTGGTTCACGAGATTACAGCTCTCGGACATGAAGGAAGGGAATTTAGTTTTTGCGAGTCTTCCTTGGCGGAGGTTTGTGCACTGGTGGGTTCAAAATTCGGGATCTGAGTAGGTTGTGACATGCTGATCAAGAATATATTATAATTTATTTTCTTTCTTTGCTTCTTTTTTGTATGTTTTATTCTACTTTTATTTCATTTATATGAAAATGTAAAAAAAAAAAGTTTAATAAAAAAAATAATAATTTTAAATTAAAAAATTATAATGGTTATGGGAGACCCTATAGGCTTATTGAAGGTCATGGCATCCGCGGGAGGACAAAATGTCCGCGAAAGGACTTCACAAACGTCAGTCAGTCAGTCATGGTTTCTCCAGGCTACACAAAGGAGCTACTAAGCTGCAGACAGACTACCTGGCTATACTAGTATAGCTGTAGCATTTTTGGGGGGGTCTGTCAACTCTCGCTTAGCCTTACAGTCACAGAAGTAGAGGCAGAAATGTCTCCCCATAACAGAATGAGCAACTTACGACGCGCATTGTACCGCCAGAAGGCAAGTCAAACCAGTAGGGGCTTAGTGCGTGGGGGGGGGAGAGATCGCGCTTTTTGACTATCAGACATTCGCGCATTTTGCATACGGAATGTTTTCGCGCTTTTGGTATGTTCGCTCAAATTGACGGTTGTCCTATCCTTACCTATACTGTCTACATAACATAGCTACAAAACTAATGAATCGTATCCAGATCACAAGGGGGTGGGGTGGTGGGTGTTGGGGGGATACAGTCATCCAGCTGAAGTGAAGAAAGAAAAGGGGGGGGGGGGGGGGGGGGGGGGGGCATGGTAAAGAGAGAAAGAAGGTGTGGGGGGGGGGGGGGGGGGGGAACACAAAAAACAAAAGCTGACATGGCAGATTAATACCGAATCAATGAATCACTCTCGTTGGTAGCCAAGTTGGCTGTTCGAGTAAGTAGCCTAGTAGTAGTAGTGATGGGGAGGGTATACATAACCTTTACCTCACCCTCACACCCCCACCTCCCTTGCTTCTTCTGTCCCTCCCTCCCCTCCTCGTACACCCACGAACAAAATAATAATAATAATAATAATAATAATAATGATAATAATAATGATAATAATGATAATAATAATGGTAATAATAATGATAATAATAATAATAATAATAATAATAATAATGTGGATTTCTTTGGACGGAGTGGACTATCTGAAAAAATAGCAAGTCAAAAGTGAGTGTTACTGTGTGTTACATCATAATGTTGTTATGCTACGCATAGTTATGCGGGGATTGCATTAAGCCATGACAAGCTCCTACCATAACATCATCAGTATTCAAAATCCCCCCGAAGACGGAGTGTGTCCTGCTCACGTGGCGGGGTAATCAAAAACGGTCGCACACACGTAGTGTTCTCATCCCTGGCTGATAGCGTTTGTACCATAGCGTTCAAGCGCATCGGCTCTTGGGTTGGGATGATCTTAGAGCTTTGACGAATAAGCGCTTATAGAGATGTTCTTAATAGATAAATAAATAAATAAAATCCCTGGAGTCTTTTAGCCAGAGTACGTTAATTAACAACAACAACTGTGTGTTTCGGTATGTGCGCGCGACTGTCTGCGCACGTACGTGCGTGGGCCCGCGTCAGTGTGTGTGTGTGTGTGTGTGCGTGTGTGTGCGTGTGCGTGCGTGTGCGTGTGCGTGCGCGTGCGCGTGTGCGTGCGTGTGCGCGCGCGCCTTATTCTCGCTATCTCTAGCTCTATTACATGAAGCAAGAGATTGAGAAAGAGAGAGATAGACAAGACAGAAAGACACATACAACACTGAAAGACCGAACCCATATCATCATTATATATAAAGGCCTCTGTACACGTGAACATTTTTAGTCCCACATGGTTAATTCCGGGAGGACGTAAAACAAAACTTTTCTTCTGTGAACATTTTTCACTCTTTTCCCCCGTGGCAACACAGCGATAGCCACTCATAAACATTACTTGCATTATCAACTGTGCTCGATGGTGAACTTGTGAAAAATGTGAACGTGTATATAA
>CM065702.1:30307845-30345345 GCA_017654935.2 Phymorhynchus buccinoides
AGAGAGAGAGAGAGAGGAGACAGAGAGACACCGAGAGACAAAAAGAGAGAGAGAGAGAGAGAGAGAGAGAGAGAGACAGATGAGAGTCGAGAGAGAGACAGAGAGAGACAGATCAGACAGACAGAGACAGAGAGAGAGAGAGAGAGAGAGTTGTTCAGACAGACAGAGAGACTGAGAGAGAGATGGGGGGGGGGGGGGGGGGGGCGTGAGGGGAAGGGAGGTAGTGACGAGATGATGAGTCCTATGTGAGATAAGTAAGCTGCTTGGAATGCAGCGTAGTAATACATGTACATACATGCACTGAGCCTGCTCTGGCTGTTGCTATCTTGGGAACATAACATGGCAGCTCAGCTCAGCTCAGCTTCCGCTAATAACCGAAAACACACTGCAACACACGTACGAACTTCTTCTTCTTCTTCTTCTGCGTTCCCAGGCCATATGGCCATAATGGGTAAGGTACGTACGTGTCCGGTTTTCAGTTCTCATCGGTCTAACCGCTGCGTACAGCCGACACATTCCGATTTCGGAGGAGCTCAAAAAGAGAACAATTTTATTTGGAAGATGTTTTTTTTGGGGGGAAAAGGGCAGGAGAATGGGGCCAACAAGTCAGAAAGATAGTAGATGACAGAAAGCAAAAGGAAAAGGCAGAGTCAAAGAGAGTGGCGGATTAGAGGAAGTTACAAGCACAGAACTTCCAGAAGGTGGGGGAAGTATTTCTACGAAAGACAGCACCCCCACCCCCGAGAGACTCGTGGAGGGGTCGGGGTCGTCCAGCTCCCCGAATGGAGGCACGAGACATCCACCAACAGCCCCGACACGTACGGAGAGATCGCACTCTTCCTCAGACAGAGACGGAACTTCATTTGGACTGCAATGTTGAGTTAATTCTTGTTTGTACTTAACTTAAGTGATGAGCTTTGGCCGTAATCAATGTCCAGCTTTACCAAAATATGCGCTCACGCACTGACACACATTCACATTACACACACACACACACACACACACACACACACACACACACACACACACACACACACACACACACACACACACACACACACACACACACACACACACACACTTCCATCCACAAGTCAATTCACCACAAAAACAAACCCAACTCATATTTATAATTTATTATAATGCAAGCATGCACACTAACATTATATTCATTAACACGTGCGCACGCACACACACACACACACATCATGCAGGGTTATCCAATGATACACACAGACACACACACACACATACCATACGCGCGTGCGCGCAAACCCCTGTATCCATAAGTATCCATAATTATGTCACTCAGCGGGTATAAATGTGTGTCTGTGCACATGCAAAAAAAGACACCACAGCTGCAAAGTCACACACAGACGAGAGAGAGAGAGAGAGAGAGAGAGAGAGAGAGAGAAGAGAGAGGAGATGAGAGAGAGAGAGAGAGATGAGGTAGGTGTGAGACAGAGAGAGAGAGGAGAGAGAGAGAGAGAGAGAGAGAGAAGCGAGAGAGAGGGAGAGACACAGAGAGAGAGAGAGAGAGAGAGAGAGAGAGAGAGAGAGAGAGAGAGAGAGAGAGAGAGAGAGAGAGAGAGAGAGAGAGAGAGAGACAGAGAGAGAGAGAGAGAGAGACGAGAGAGAGAGAGAGGAGATTCGAGAGAGAAGAGAGAGGAGAGCTTGGACCCGAGAGGAGACAGAGGAGAGAGAGAGAGAGAGAGAGAGAGAAGAGATGGAGAGGACAGAGAGACAGAGAAGAAAGAGGACGAAACGAAGAGAGAGAGGTTTATACTGGGTAATGAGATAGGCATTGCTTTTTTACACTCAGCCCTGTGGAGAGAGAGATATATAGAGAGACACAGAGAGAGAGAGAGAGACAGACAGACAGAGACAGAGAGAAACAGAGACAGACATAAAAAATCGGCGTACCACCAACAAAAAGAGAGCGAGAAATTGCTCCAAATATTAACCTAGTCGAATCCAAAGCAAACTTGACCCAAATAACTACCACCAGTGACAACAAACCAAAGAACCCATTATTTTGAATTCAAAGCAGCAGAACCCTATTAGAGCCCAGAGCCCCAAACACCCACCCCCTCTCCGCTTTCCTATTTCTCCCCACGATTTTTTGTTTGTTTCACACAAACGCTCGCGCGCGCGCACACACACACACACATATATATATATGTATGGCACGAGTATTCATGAGTTAAATGCAACAATGCAACCATGTCCCTATAATACAAGCTATTTAGGTTTTAAATTAACTCTCTCTCCTCGGCGCGCGCGCTCTCTCTCTCTCTCTCTCTCTCACTCTCTCTCTCTCTCTCTCTCTCTCTCTCTCTCTCTCTCTCTCACACACACACACACACACACACACAACACACACACACACACACCACACACACACGCGCGCGCAAGCAAGCGCACGCACACACACACACACACACAATACAGACAGAGAAAAAGAGACAGAGAGTGACACTAACAGAGACATACACTTTACAGACAGACAGAGACACAGTCAGTGTGAGTCACACAGAGAGATTGAGACATACAGACAAACAGAGACACAGCCACACCACACAGACACAGGCAAAGACATGGAAACATAATCTCACCAAGTGCTACAACAGCACTTTCTCGCATCACCCGAGCCCCACTTACCTTACCTCCCCCCCCCCCCCCCCCCCCCCCCCACCCCCCCTCCCCCCCCCACCCCCCACACACACACACACATCACCTTGCCTGCCCCCTTTGACACGTATTGTATGCTAACCCGAGGCCCAGGACCGTTGAATTTCAAATTGAAATCTCAAGTCACTTGACCGGTGGACCCCCCCATACCAATCTTAAAGGGCCAGCCACACGTCCACTAAAATCGCACGACTGTACGATACGATTCGATCACGTTGATCTCGATGCGCGCCAATCACATTCTGTTCTCGGAGACCACGTGATCGAATCGTATCGTACAGCCCTGCGATTTTAGTAGACGCGTGTGACTGGCCCTTAAACACAAAACTGCCCCCAACAATTTGACACAATTGTTACTCACTGCTTAGTATGGTCACAACGAACAGAAAGCGAAGGCCTAACAATGATTTGAAGGGGACATCACGCGCTATCGCTACGTATCGATAACACTACCAAGATAAATCAGTACGGCTTTCACTACGTATCGATAGCACTACTGTAGGAAGGAAATTTTGGGGTTTTACGTCCTCTCGGCCCGGGAAGGCACATATGGGACATGTGTATTAGTTGGGTATGTGAAAAATGAAGAAAAAACATTTACAAGACAGACATAGACAGAACATGGACAGTACGTATAATGGAGAAGGGGTTGGAGGTTCTCATAAAACGCAAATTAAGACATTCTTGAAATGATAAGGAACCGAGGTTCGTGTTAACGAAAATTGGGAACCGAGGTTCGTGGTAAAAAGAATCAAAATTTATAAAATGTTAGATAAAATTCTAGTGGCTTGTCTGACCCTGACCGAAACAAATCAGTTAATTAAAATTCCAGGGCTACTGGATTATAAAAATTCAACAAATGTTTATTTTATTATTAAAAGCCTAATAGCACTACTGTAAGGAAAGAGCAGGTGAAAAGAGAGGAGGAAGCGTTACGAGAAAGATTGTTCACTGAATAATTTTATTTCATTTCATTTTTGTTTGTGGCTCAAGCCACAAACCTATAACTCACTTTGTCGGTCGGTCGGTCTGTCTGTCTGTCGGTCCAAAATTGTCGCACTTTTTGACAAAATGTCGCACTTCAAATCGAGGCTACACTTCAAAATTAATTGAGGCCGCTCTTTAAAATGATGTATTTTAAAAGCGTACAAAATAATAAACATACGTAATACAGACACTACAACAGACACGACGAATATGCGGTGCTTCTTTCGATGAGTATAAGTAGGATAAATAGTTTTAAATGTTTTCCAAAAGATATAAAAAGTTACGAAATGGTGCAGAGATAACATTCTGGTTTACAGATTAAAATTATTGAAAAGCCAGGGGAGGTGACTCATGATTGGAGTGGTAAAAATAGACCGCGTGCCACAAACTATGGCGATTTCGCGCTTGTTTTTTTTAAATTTCTAAATAGTTGTCTTTTTGGGCATTATTGTTTCTTTCATTAGAATAGACTGATTTTCTTATTTGCCTACTAAAAGTATCAATGTTATTTGACAGTATCCCCTTGCCATAAGATAAAGGCTTATGTATGCTAATGGCAATACAAAATCTATTTGATTTTATTTCATTTGATAACACTACTGGGCTAAATCACTACGGCAACTTTAGGGTTAGGGTTAAAATAGGGTTAAACTTGGGTACAGGAATAGGGTTAGAGTTAGGTTAGGAAAAGGGTTCGGGTTGTTAGGGTTAGGAATAGGGTTAAGGTTAGTCCGTCGGAATTCAAACTGACAGGTTGGCACAGTCATCATTTATTGTGTCTCTATGGATCGTGGTGGTAAAACCGGGCAGTTATTTCGTTACGTAGCGAAAGCGCTACGCACCCAAATTGAACGTAGACTTTCTGTATCGGTGAATCTTGACAGGCACACGGCAGGGAGATACCAAGCTATTCTGTTACATTAGAGAGAGAGAGAGAGAGAGAGAGAGAGAGAGAGAGAGAGAGAGAGAGAGAGAGAGAGAGAGAGAGAGAGAGAGAGAGAGAGAGAGAGAGAGAGAGAGAGAGAGAGAGAGAGAGAGAGAGAGAGAGAGAAGAGAGAGAGAGAGAGCGAGAGAGAGAGAGAGAGAGAGAGAGAGGAGAGAGAGAGAGAGAGAGAGAGAGAGAGAGAGAGAGAGAGAGAGAGAGAGAGAGAGAGAGAGAGAGAGAGAGAGAGAGAGAGAGAGAGAATACGAATACGAATGTTTTATTGAGGGTAAAATGGATAAGCTACAATTAAAGCGTCTTTGCATCATGCCCTCTCTCTCTCTCTCACACACTCACACCATGCATTGAAGCAAAGAAAATTTGACATTAAAAAGACCCCGACAGCAACAGTCAATACAAATGAGAACCAAAGGAAAGACAATCGAACACATGTAGGAACAAAAAACACAAAAAATGCTTGACTTTTTTTTTTACCCCCCCCCCCCCCCCAATCCGTAAACCAACATGATTAAGTGATTGATAACCTCACCATTGCCAGTCTTTTCTCCACAAAGAAATTACTGGGTTGTTGTTGTTGTTTTTTTAAATTGCGGTGCCAGTAAACAAAACGTCTTTAACTGTCGAATTGTAGAACTCGTACAACCATGATGATGCGTTTCGCCAAAAATAATGTTTTCAGACAGATGTCTCGCATCTGCTTTGGGCGTTAACAGAGAACACCAGGCCCAAATTAACGTATCCGGTGTGGCATTCCCAAAATGGATTTGCTCTCAACATGCATGTCTGCGCAGGTGCGAAGAGTTAGGGCTAGATTTAGGGTTAGGGTTAAGGTTAAAGTTAGGAATAGGGTTAGGGATAAGTTTAGGGTCAATCTAAATACACAAAAGATAAAATTTAATGGTACGTCATGATCGATTTCGCGCATGCGCAGACATGTTGAGAACAAATCCATTTTGAGAATGCCACACCGGTAAGTGAAGTCAACAGTAATATGGTAAGAACTAAAGGATTGTGTTACTAGTATTAGACTCTAGTTAGTAAGAAAACTGAGAAGAATCCTTTTCGTTTTTTACAACAAAACACAAAAAAACTCGAGGTTCTTGTACCGTCACGTCCCCGCCCCGTGGGGATACCTGGGGGTCTTTTGCATAAATAGTTCCCCCACCTTCTGTGCTTGTAACTTCCTCTAATCTGTCACTCTTTGACTCTGCCTTTTCCCTTTGCTTACTGTCATGATCTATCTTTCTGCCTTACCACTGGTCCATTCTCCTGCCTCTTTTCACGAAACGCTTTCAAAAACATGTCCTCCTCCAGCCGAAGTCGGACATGCTGGGCCTAACTGTTTCTTAGTTAGGCGCATAACGGCAGCATGACGCATCTGCGCTCATAATTGACAGGAAACTGTCTGAGCGATCGAAGAAGAAGAAGAAGAAGAAGAAGAAGTACCGTCACGGCAAATAGAATCTTCCAATGCAATATGGTATTAAGACTACGGGATGGCAGAAATTCACTAAGAATCCTTTAACCCTTTCACCGCCAAAGTCGCCTTTTAGCACCACAGTGATGTAACACCTATGTCACTAAAAGGCATCAAATTGGGGCCTATTATCCAAAGACCCTATTGTCTTAGTTTGGGGAAGTACGGTTAGACCTTATTTTATATGTCACAGAAGAATCCCCAATACTGCAGATGGATTTTGTTCTCTGCCCAGGTAAATATAATGGAAATCTTTTGCTGAAATATGAAATAATAATAAATAATTAATAATGCTTATATAGCGCATAATCTTGCAAAGCAACTCAATGCGCTTTTCACTCACCATTCGTACAGACATTTCTAACAAACTGGCCCACGCATCCTCACCGTACATCTCTATGAAAACGAACACACACTAGAGAACGCATTGCATATAATCACAACACAACACACCAACACCCACCTCCCCTCAACACCAACACCCCAACCATCGCCCCACTCCCCCCCTGGCTGGCGGTGAAAGGGTTAAGGTTAAACCTGAATTAAAACAGCTACCATTATTATCTGCGCCGATTTCCTGCAAGCTTCGCCTTGAACCAGCAGACAGCAGCTGCTAATGGCTAAGGTTAGAATCAGTTTATGGCCATATTTTCTTCCAAGAAAAATAATGGGGTGGGTAAGAAAATCAACAGAGAGAGAGAGAGAGAGAGAGAGAGAGAGAGAGAGAGAGGTCGAAGTCGAAAGTTTTAATGAATAGGCCTTTCTGCCCGTGTCATGCGGAAGGTTGGGGAAGGGAAGCACAATATATCAAAATAACATTTGTAACATAATCATCCATCATAGAAAATTTAAACCCAAACAGGCACAGAGAGAGAGAGAGAGAGAGAGAGAGAGAGAGAGAGAGAGAGAGAGAGAGAGAGAGAGAGAGAGAGAGAGAGAGAGAGAGAGAGAGAGAGAGAGAGAGAGAGAGAGAGTTAGTCACAGTCACGAAAGAGTAGTTAGTGGGTTATAAGAAGAAAGTTTATAGTTAGCATTGTCAGTGGAATCAATACATATCAATCGGCAGCACGTTCTGTTCTGTTCAGTTCATGACCTTTTGCCCCCACCAGCTCCAGAGTTCACAGTGCTGACTGACTGAATGTGGTTGACAAGCCGCAGCAAGTTCTGTGAGACTGTTGTTGATGATGAGCACTGTAGACATTGTGTTGTGTACATGATTTGTATGATGATTGCTCTTCTTTGCCCATAGTTAACAACTGTTTCAGTATTTACTTACACTGCTGCACACGAATGCATTCATGTGCGCGCAGAGAGAGAGAGAGAGAGAGAGAGAGAGAGAGAGAGAGAGAGAGAGAGAGAGAGAGAGAGAGAGAGAGAGAGAGAGAGAGAGAGAGAGAGAGAGAGAGAGAGAGAGAGAGAGAGAGAGAGAGAGAGAGAGAGAGAGAGAGCGATAGAGAGAGAGAGAGCAACGAACAATGAACAATATTTTTGATTTTCACAGACCACCGGCCCTTAGAATGGTCAAAGTCATGTAACAAAAGGAACATAAGCATATAATATATACAAAATAATGTTTAATGTTTATGCCTCTGGCCCATAACAATAATGACAAACAAGACATTTTTTTAAAAATAGAAACACATTGCGCCATTTCTAGATTTCAGAGAGAGAGAGAGAGAGAGAGAGAGAGAGAGAGAGAGAGAGAGAGAGAGAGAGAGAGAGAGAGAGAGAGAGAGGAGAGAGAGAGAGAGAGATTACAGACCAGACAACAGACCAATTTGATATTCGCATTCAGATTAGCTCGACCACCTCCAGCCTTCTTTTACACCCAGGACCCTCCAACCCCACCCCACCCCTCTCTCTCTCTCTGTAACTCATTATCATCTTCAGCATCCTACCCCCCCCCCCCCCCCACACACACACACACACTCACTCTCTCTTTCTCTCGCCATGGCGTTCGGTCAAAATGGTTATGCAACAACTGGGGGTGGAGTTGGTAACTATCTCCTTATACATCCCTGGTAACTAGTAGTACCGATGACCGACTAGCTGCCCGAAGTTCGGGGCCCCTGTACATGTATAATGGTCAACCTATGGCGATATTTTTCACGCCAGAGGGCAGTCAATGCACTAAGGGCTTATCACGCTATTTTCTTACTTGGGCGTAGTGAGAGAGAGAGAGAGAGAGAGAGAGAGTGATGGTAGGACCACTCACTGTCTCTCTCTCTTTCTTTACCCCCAACTAATAATATAGAGAGGATTAGCCCCACACGAGCGTCATGCCCTCTGGCGTGAGAAAAATCGCACTAAGTCTCTCATTCTTCTTCGATCGCTCGGACAGTTGCCTGTCAATTATGAGCACAGATGCGTCATGCTGCCGTCATGCGCCTAAGTAAGAAATAATTAGGCCCAGCATGTCCGACTTCTGCTGGAGGAAATCTGTTTGAAAGTGGGGTTGGGTATTTTTAAATGCAGAAAGATAGTAGATGACAGTAAGCAAGGGGAAAAGGCAGAGTCAAAGAGAGTGACAGACTAAAAGGAAGTTACAAGCACAGAACTTCCAGAAGGTGGGGAAACTATTTATACAAAAGACCCCCCGGTATCCCCACGGGGGGCCCCTGTACATAATTATAATACCTGTACATTGTTAGTAACCAACACGGGTTAATTATAGATACATAATGTATTGTTACAAATTCGGGACTTTCAGACCTGCCTACCCCCAATTTATTTTTTAGGTACTCCACGAAATAAAATTCCGTACTTTTTCTCAAAATTCCGTATTTTGCAAGGGGACCCCAAAACGGAACATTACAGAACATTAAACCGCCTTGCGTGAAGAGAATCGGGAGTGCGTCACTCTCAGAGCAGCGCCAACGGGAAACGGGGCCTTATAACTCCGCCTTTTCTCAACCGATTCGCTTCAAATTTGCTGTACTCAGCGTTACCAGTACTTGGCGTTACCGTTACTAGGCGTTACCGTTACTATGGAGAGTGCGTCACTCTCAGAGCAGCGCCAACGGGAAACGGGGCCTTATAACTCCGCCGTTTCTTAACCGATTCGCTTCAAATTTGCTGTACTCAGCGTTACCAGTACTTGGCGTTACCGTTACTAGGCGTTACCGTTACTATGGAGATAGCGTCACTCTCAGAGCAGCGCCAACGGGAAACGGGGCCTTATAACTCCGCCTTTTCTTAACCGAATCGCTTCAAATTTGCTGTACTCAGCGTTACCAGTACTTGGCGTTACCGTTACTAGGCGTTACCGTTACTATGGAGAGAGCGCCACTCTCAGAGCAGCGCCAACGGGAAACGGGGCCTTATAACTCCGCCTTTTCTTAACCGATTCGCTTCAAATGTGCTGTACTCAGCGTTACCAGTACTTGGCGTTACCGTTACCAGGCGTTACCGTTACTATGGAGAGTGCGTCACTCTCAGAGCAGCGCCAACGGGAAACGGGGCCTTATAACTCCGCCGCTTCTTAACCGAATCGCTTCAAATTTGCTGTACTCAGCGTTACCAGTACTTGGCGTTACCGTTACTAGGCATTACCGGTACTCGGCGTTACCGGTACTCGGAGTTGCGCTAGTGTCCCATAATATGCGTCTGTTCCAGACCGGAGGACGTTAAACAGATTTCCCTTCCTAGCGAACACGGGAAGACAATTTACTGTACCTGGTTCGCTACGCACACCGATACAGACATCGGTGAATTGATATTAAGTCGTTATTATTGGTGTCTGTACAACTAAACTGGAGCCAAAAAGTCAAAGTAACCCGTAACATTGGTGTGGGCGTTACCAACAACGCAACTTGAAATGTAAACAAAGTGAAATTAGTCATGCGAGTCAGTAAAATAGGCACGCTAAATTTGTATTGATTTACACAACATAAAATGTGCCAATCACTCAGGGAGATATTCTTCATTGCTTTGCAAAAGGTTGTTTAACGTTTTGGCTCCAGTCTACAATCGTTACTGGTGTCTGTGCAACTACTTGTAAGTATAATCGTTATTGATGTCTGTACAACTACAATCGTTATTGAAGTTTGTCTGTACAACTTCATGTATAATCGTTATTGATGTATGTACATCTTCATGCATTAATCGATATTGATGTCTGTGCAGTTAGTGATGTTTGTCTGTACATGTACTTGTAAATACAATCCTTAACAAGTGCAACGCCGAGCGGCTGCAAAGTCCCCTCGCACACCGAGCTACTCAGAAATCGGAATGTGTCGGCTGTACACATACATAAAAACGCATCAAAACAGCACGCAACTACATAAAAACGCACCCAAACAGCACGTAACTGAATAGTTTTTTTTATATATAGCCTTGGGGTTCGGACCCGTGATTTGAGCGCGCGCGATCATGCGCACACGCGCGCACAGAAAAATTCATGACACCTGTGTTATAGACCATCAAGAAATGTTGTGAGAAAAAAACATGCAAAACTTCGCGAGATATTAGCGATTATGTGTTTCGGGGTTTGAACCCCGTAACTGGCGCGACCTTGACCTTAATGTAAAACTAAAATACATCAGTGGATAGCTTGCATCTTGGCCAACTAGTATACCAAATTTGATGATGATAGACTGAACAGTTTTTGAGAAAAACGGACGAATAGCCGGATGGACGGAGGCACGCCGGACGGACGGACCAGACAAAAACAATAGCTCCCCGAACCTTCGGCTCGGGGACTAACAACAAATAATTGACTGTTTGATGTGACGCAACAATCGTCATTGAAGGACTGGACGTCTGCACAACTATAACTGAAGGATCTAGCTCCGCTGCCGACTGAGAGCAAAAAGAAGAGGGGGCATTTCAAAAGGCTTATTTGCTCGAAAACTTCAGTTTTATAAGGTACAGTAGATTTTTTTTTACCCTAGCATTGTGAAGCTTTTGAGTTGCCGATAAGACTTGGAATGTAGTCAATATTACCATTCACGTTGAAGAAGAACCGGTGTGTGTGTGTGTGTGTGTGTGTGTGTGTGTGTGTGTGTGTGTGTGTGTGCGTGCGCGTGCGTGTGTGTGTGTGTGTGTGTGTGTGTGTGTGTGTGTGTGTGCTAAGTGTGTTTCTATAAAGCATGCATTGATATGATATGATGATGAGAAAAAAGGAGATGGGGGGAGGTGGGGGGGGGGGGGGGGGGGGGAGGAGGTAATGACAGGAAAGGTAAGAAGAGATTCTGGATTCAGAGAGGATTGATATCTAAACTAGACTTGTAAATGTTGTACTTGTATGGAAAATGTCGGTTTTTTCTGGGTTTTTATTTTTTATTTTTTAAATAAATAATTGAGCTTTTAGAAAACTCTGTCGCCTTCAGCACTGAATTATACGTGTTTGTAGTGAATGCGTTGCACACAAATACATGCATGTAGGCAGGAACAGCGTGACGCCGCATTTAGCTGCCCCCCCCCCCCCCCCCCCCCCCCACACACACACAGACACAAAAAGGGACTAGAGAGAATTGGGTAGTCTCTCTCTCTCTCTCTCTCTCTCTCTCTCTCTCTCTCTCTCTCTCTCTCTCTCTGTGTCTTGTACACACATACACAGAAAGATGGGGGAGAGTGAGAGTTACACACATACACACACACACACACAAACTCTCTCTCTCTAGTCTCTCTCTCTCTCTCTCTCTCTCTCTCTCTCTCTCTCTCTCTCTCTCTCTCTCTCTCTCTTACACACATACACAGAAAGATGGGGGAAAGTGTGAGTTACACACACACACGCACACACAGAAAGGGAGACTGGGAGAGAATTGGGTACTCTCTCTCTCTCTCTCTCTCTCTCTCTCTCTCTCTCTCTCTCTCTCTCTCTCTCTCTCTCTCTCTCTCTCTCTCTCTCTCTCTCTCTCTCAGACACGTACGCAGACAGATGGGAGAGAATGAGAGTTACACACACACACACACACACAGAAAGGGAGAGACTAGGGTAGTCTCTCTCTTTCTCACACATACACAGAAAGATGGGGGAGAGTGAGAGTTACACACACACAAGCACGCACGCACGCACGCACGCGCACACACCGTGTACAGTACATAACAGTACAGTACAGTCGAATGGGACCTGACTCAACACGTTGTATCCTACTTTTAGTTACCTTTCTATAAGTTTTACTTTATAGTTACCTTATTTCTTGTACTATAGCTCGGCACAGGTGCGCGGGGGACTAGTAGTATTAGCTGTACATTCTCACTTACCTTGGGGAGGGAGGGACGGAGGGAGGGGGGAGAGATAAAAAAAAAGGTTGAAGAGTGGGGGGAGTGGAGTTACGTGAAACTGAAAGCGTTGGCTATAATAGAGTAGTAGAAAGGGAGGGGGGGGGGGGGGGGGGGGGTGCCGTATGTGTCCTTATGACCGGGAAGACGTTAAAAGTAAATTATTCATTCATTCCGAGGGGGGGGGGGGGGGGGGGGGGGGGTGGGCGGGGGGGGGGGGGGGGGGAGGGGGGGGGTATGGAGGAAAGAGAGGATGGATGGAAGGAAGAGATGGGGGAGTGCTTCTCGATGTTCTGTTCAGTTCAGTTGGAAGGATTAATATGGCAATCGTGTGCTTTAGCCACCACCACCCTTTATTTCTCAGGGGTGGTGGGTTGGGGGTGAGGGGTGAGGGGCGCTAAAATACACGATTGCCAAGATGTGCCCCCCCCCCCCCCCCCCCCCCTGCATTTCTCCGTTAGCAATTTTCCGTTTTTGCCTTTCTGACCAAACATAAAGCTGTATTTTATTAGCCTTTTTAGCTAATAATCTTTTTGGAATACTAACCCTATCCCCCCCCCCCCCCCCCCCCCCTATAAGACGGGAAAAACGCAATGAACCACGACTGTGACAAATGGCGCCGTGTACTGCAATACATAGGGGGGGGGGGGGGGGGGGGGGGGGGGGGGGGTCTATTTGATAATGGCCTAGGGTTAGGGATAGGGTTAGTATTCCAAAAAGGTTATTAGCTAAAAAGGTTCATAAAATACAGCTTTATGTTTGGTAAGAAAGGCAAAAACTGGAAAATGGAATTAACCGAGAAATGCAGGGGGGGGTGGCACATCTTGACCTTTGCCCAGATGTTTTTAGGCGTGCAAAATGGGTTTCTTTGGTGATGGTTATTAGTGAGGTGGATGGATGTCAGGGGAAAAAAACTACACTTAAAAAAAATGTTCGTCAAGGTGACAGGTCAGTGTCAGTGCGTATAATATTGCTGATTTGGCAATGATGGAGATAATCGGATAGGAATAATTATTTAGCGACATGTTGGTAAACCGAACGTAAGCCTCCAGCACTGTCGTGTGTCAGTCAGTTCAAAAGGCCACAGTACATATATCGTGCCCAAAGAACCGTGTTTAATTAACCCTTTCACCGCCAATGTCGCATTTTAGCACCACACTGATGCTACTATAAATAGGCATGAAAGTTGGATCCCTTATCCAATATCCCAGACCTGGTTACACAAGTCTTGAGTAGTCTGGATAGCTGAAATGAGTAGTTTTGGTGTGAAATGTGTAGTTCTACTCATTAAACCATCAAACAATGTTCACTGAAAATGAGTAATTAGAGCATTATTTTCAATTTTGAAGAGTAGTAGAGGTCCAAATTGAGTAGAATACTACTCGAAAAGAGGAGAGTAAACAGGTCTGATATCCTTGTTGTTAATTTTGGGAGATAAGGAAAGGGTTTATTTGATGCATGTCAGGGGGAGGGGGGGGGGGGGGGGGGGGGGGATTCACAATATTGCAGACGCCAACTTTTCTGTACCTAGGTAAGTTTGGAGAGAAAATTTCGGATGAAGAATGGCTGGCGGCGAAAGGGTTAATTAAAATACGCACTTGGAAATGTTTTCTTTTCTATGCAGAGGAGCCAAACCCGGTGCAGCGCATGTCGAGTACTGAGTAGTATAGCGTACACACCTTGCTGGCTGGCATCTCTTTAGAACAAGAAAGAAAAAAAAATAAAGTAAAATAAAAAAAATAATCCAAAGCTTTATGACGCGTATGACTAAAGCATCCTCTTTGCTGCATTTGCCAAGTTTTAATGCGAGGCTCAGCTTTTTCAAAAAAATGTATGAAATCAATACATTGAAGAGCCTTTACGAGCAAGTTCGACGAACTTAGCTATAAATCATGCCCATGATGTTGAACAGTTGATGCATCATCATCCGCCGTTTCTTAACCGAATCGCTTCAAATTTGCTGTACTCAGCGTTACCAGTACTTGGCGTTACCGTTTCAAGGCGTTACCATTACTAGGGAGAGCGCATCGCTCTCAGAGCAGCGCCAACGGGAAACGGGGCCTTATAACGCCGCCTTTTCTTAACCGAATCGCTTCAAATTTGCTGTACTCAGCGCTACCAGTACTTGGCGTTACCGTTACTAGGCGTTACCGTTACTAGGGAGAGCGCGTCACTCTCACAGCAGCGCCAACGGGAAACGGGGCCTTATAACTCCGCCGTTTCTTAACCGAATCGCTTCAAATTTGCTGTACTCAGCGCTACCAGTACTTGGCGTTACCGTTACTAGGCGTTACCGTTACTAGGGAGAGCGCGTCACTCTCACAGCAGCGCCAACGGGAAACGGGGCCTTATAACTCCGCCGTTTCTTTAACCGAATCGCTTCAAATTTGCTGTACTCAGCGCTACCAGTACTTGGCGTTACCGTTACTAGGCGTTACCGGTACTCGGCGTTGCGCTAGTATTTTTATAATACAAGTCAGTCAAACGAAACTCACTGTACATAAAGGCATTTTGCGTCCACATAATCAACTCAATCAACGGAGCTACTGAACAACAAAGACAGATTGTTACAATTATAGCAATACAGTGGAACCTCACGATTGAGACCTTGACAAAAAATCACCCCAAAGGTCTTAAAGACCCACCACGTCACGTGTCAAAATCAATGGTCGACGAAATAGGGTTTTACGACCTCTGCGGCCTTTCGGCCATGTGGGGCATGACAAAATCATGGTTTTCACGTGTTTCCCCTCTTATAAGACAATTTCAAGGAGGGAATGTGACACGTGACGTGGGGGGGTCTTTAAGTGGGAGGTGGACCCTCAGTAGTCCGGATAGGAAACTAAAGGCAATAATAACATTTCTTCCCCTCACAACACTATCTGAACCATCTTAGACGGAAAAAGTGCTGTCTCTATTAGTCTATAGGGGATTTGAAGAATGAAAATATCACTTTTTCCGTCCAAAAATTCACCAATATTTTCTGTCCCGGATAGTACACTTGACACTTGGAGCGCAAGTGAAGTTATAGTGCGCGTGCACTACAACTGCACTTGTCGCAAGTGAAGTTATAGTGCGCGTGCACTACAACTGCACTTGTACTGTTTTGGGTTGAGGGGAAGAAATGTTAATATTGCCAAACTAAAGGGGAAAATCGGTGAAAAGGTTTTGGGTGACATTTTAGAGGGGTTTTAATAGAGATTCCACGATAGTACTAACATGTCTAGCAGAAGTATCCACGTCATTCGATTGGTTTGGAGGGACCCGGTAGAAGACAACAATCAAAGCTTTGAATAATACCTTCACAACATAATTAAATCATTTAATTACATTTATACAAAATATTTCACCAAGCTTCTAACATTTGAATGAAAACACGAACGAACGAAATTTCGGGCTTTACGTCCCCTCGATATGGGACATTTGTTTTTTAATGAAAACACTAATGAGGCGACGTTTTAAAAACAAGCCTCCCCACACAAAATATGGCCGTCATGATGATTCAGCCAAGATTCTAAATCAGTCACAACGGATTATATTCATTCAGCCAATCGTCTTTTTAAAAACCAAGCACCTCTCTCCAATTTATTTGTTCTCGGATAAGTAACTCGTCTAACTAATAAAACTGGCAAACTGAAATGAAAAGGGGTACACTAAACAACGTTTCAATTTTTTAAGCAGACGTCAGGGCAAAAACGATGACATCGTTTTGACGAAAGGAGTGGACAGGAAAAGCCCTTCCTACTTAGTAGGGGAGGTATAAGGTAGGCAAAGCAACACAATGAAAGAGAAATATTCGGTGAAAAACACTTTACCATTTTCTAGTGCTTGCTTGAAAGTGTGACGGCGGCGAGGCGACCTATAACCTTTGTGCCAAATAGAGGGTTGGGTTCCCAGCCGTGCGTGAGCTCCGCTGTGAAGAGAATATTCTACCTCATGAAATAAGTAGGCATTCCTCATTCGATTAGTGTTTTATCGTCCGCCATTGTGAATCTTACGAAACTAAGTACATCGATTTCTCGGCAAAGACGTAGATCTATTTACACCCTCCTGCTCTATTTCTTGGTTCTTTCCGTGGCTAGGGCTAGGGTTAGGATGGTTAAAGTTCGCAGGCGAATTGTACTTATTTCATGGCAGCTACTTTTTCTCATGACACCGCCTCTCGTCTGGGTACTAAAAAAGAGGAACGTTTGTTTGGTGCATAAGCCAGTGCATAGAAGGCCAGCTTTCCCCGACACGAGCGCCTGTCATTCCAAAGTCAATCAGCTGAGGATGATTGCCCTCGTTATTCATCCTCCGATTGTAGTTTTAAGTCATTAATGGGTTAATCATCATTCATTGCGGGCGTTTCAAACAAAAGTTTATTGTTGCATCAACCCAACGACTCTGGAGAGGTCATGTTTCTTTGTGTTCTTGCTCAGTCACATAAAACAAATTAAGACAATTGAAAAAAGAAAGGTTTGGGGCTTTTTTTTTAAAAATTACTTGATTTAAAAAATATGTACTTTGTATGGCAACGCAAAATAATTCATTTTGTGCACACACAAATTTTTTCCATTTTCATTCCAACTTTTCCCATCTTTCATAAGTTTCAATCAGATTCTTAGATGGCCAAATTTCTTTTTCTTCTAGAAGAAGAAGAAAAAAATCAAATGACTGGGTGGGGTGTGTGTGGGGTTGGGGTTGGGGGGTGGGGGGGGGGGGGGGGGTAAAATAGTCAGTACATTTTGTTTGGGGGTTAGGATGATGGGTGTCCATCACATTGATTTAAAGACAACATTTTAAACCCAGTGCATTAATATTAATTAGTCCGTCATCAAGACGGACTATTGCGATGGGCTGGTTGTCCGTCATCGAAGGTAACGGACTTTTTTGTATTTTTGTTTGTTTGTTTGTTTGTTTGTTTTTTTGTTTTGTTTTTTCTATCGTCCCAAGGATATCTCCCGAACCGCTTGACCGAATCGCGTCAAATTTTGTGTGAAGGTGTGCCTCCTTAATAGGAAGAGATCGGCGCAAACCATTTTGCCGTCGTGACCTTGACCTTGACGTACGACCTTGAAAACCGAAAATCTATTTTTAGCCATATCTCGGGCACCGATCAACATAGGATGTTGAAACTTGGTATGAAGGTGGTTTGGCTTATGCCCGTTCTGATGATGGCATACCGATCAAGGTCAAGGTCAAGGTGATCGCTGGAGCCTGAAAATTCGAGGGTCATTTTTTTCTCCTTCTGTCTGTCCCAAGGATATCTTTCGAACGGGTTGACAGAATCACGTCAAATTGTGTGTGCTGGTGTGTCACCATGAGAGGAAGGCATCCGCGCAAACCATTTGCCGTCGTGACCTTGACCTTGGCGTACGACCTTGAAAACCGAAAATCTTTCAGGGGCCATAACTCCCACACCGTTAGTGTTAGAGTCTTCAAATTTGGCATGAAGGTACTTTGGCTTATGCCCGTTCTGATGGTGGCATACCGATCAAGGTCAAGGTCACGGTCCGGGCGATCCGTAGGCCTTGAAAGTGGTAGGGGTCTACACATTGGGTTTTAAGCCATATTTTCCACATTGGTACTTGACAGAAGCGCTTCAGATTGTGTGTGGTACTGTATACCCTAGAGAAGAAAACATCCGAGCATAAATTATCACCATGCTGATCTTGACCTTGAAGTGTGACCTTGAAAACCGAAATTTCCTTCTTTGCGCTATATGTTTCTTCTTCAAGCTCTCTATCTCGTGAACGAGAAGACAGAATCCCTTCCAATTTTGTGTCAGGATGTGACACTCTACGGGGTGTCGCAAGTGCGTGGCATTGCTGGTGACGGACATGTCTGCCGCTCGGCGACGCCCTTGTATTAACATTAATATTATACCTGTTATATTTTTATTTACCGTTTCACAAATTAATTAACATTCAGATCATTAACAAACAAACAGAATTAAAACCAATACAGTGGAATCCTGCTAACTCAAAAACGGGTAACTCAAAAACACTGGATAACTCATAATAATTTTCTTGCCTATCTCAAAATAGAATTTCAGTCCCTTCAATTCTGACGATTTTCACTGCAATTATTTATATTTCAGATTTGTTGCAAACACAAGTCTTCAAGCACGAGAATGATTCCTCGCTGTTGCTAACAAAGAATCAACATTGAAAAAGAACAATCACAGCTAGCATTATATTATAATTTATATTATTACCATTCTTAAGTAGTAAGTTTTGTAAGTAGTAGAACTACTCACTCAAAACTCAACTAGTAGTAGCAAAGACACTCAGTAATATCCTAAGCTTTTTGGTAGTACTAGTAGTAGTAGTTGCTTTTGTTATTGATTGTTATCTGCACTTGCTGATCATGTTAGTGATATCCGTTTCACGTTGTTATTCTTGTTTTGTTACACTGTGTAAAACATGTGTAGACCTGCAGCCTAAGTACTTCGTAGGATGGGCGCTATGTAAATTTTCCCCATTATTATTTAAAACATCGATGTTGCCACATTATATGACTGCGTCTTAGAAATCAGTTTTTATAGACATTCAGCAGGGTTTTTTGTTTGTTTCTTTCTTCTTCTATTTTTGTTCTTGTTCTTGTTTGTTTGTTAAAGGCTTATTTCGTTGTGTCTCTGTATATAAATATGTAAAGAGATGACGCAGAAAAAAAGACGGATTTCCCTATGCGGCAATGACGTAACAATCAATGTCTGTACATGAGACCAACTGGTACTGAAGCCAGTGTACAGTGGAGCCTCCCTTATAAGACCTTCAAAACTCATCCAAAATGAGGTCTTCTAAGGGAGGGGTCTTATAAGGGAGGTGATTTTAATACTTACAAAGAAGGGCAATGTCTTAGAAAAGTAGCCTGTAGGTCTTATATGGGAGGGAGTCTTATAATGGGAGGTCTTATAAGGGAGGTTCCACTGTACTTACAAGCTGCACTATTATCAACTGGTGCAATCTGCACAGCTGTGTGCCACCAGCCAGCTCCTTCTTATACTAGTTGCATGAGGAGTGGCAGGTCTAAACTTGATGAAACCTTGTTTTTGCAAGCAGGAAATTTCATAGAAATTTGCGTCATGAAAGGATTGCTATTGAATCAAGGATGTACTGTATATTATAATGTGCGTGAATGTACACACTGTGTGTGTGTGTGTGTGTGTGTGTGTGTGAGTGTGTGTGTGCGTGTGTGTGTGTATGTGTGTGTGTGACTGTGTGTGTGATTGTGTGTGTGTGACTGTGTGACTCTGTGTGTGTGTGTGTGTGTGTGTGTGTGTGTGTAATTTTAGATCGAGTGGCAGCATAAAGGGTTACAAAGAGAACATTAAAGTTCATATATAATTTCCATCATGACTTTAAGACGTCACTGAGCCTTCACACAATCACAATACATTAGTACAGTGGAACCTCTCTGATAAGACCTTCAAAAATCACCCAAAATGGGTCTTATAAGGGAGGGGTCTTATAATGGAGGTGATTTTAATACTTACAAACAAGGGCAATGCCCCAGAGAAGTAGGTCTTATATAGGAGGGAGTCTTATAAATGGAGGTCTTATAAGGGAGGTTCCACTGTATAATTTCCATCATGACTTTATATATATAAAGACGTCACTCAGCCTTCACACAATCACACTACATTAGTTATTATTATTAGTTACTGTGTATGTATGTGTTTCATTTTTTCACCTGTCCAACTTTTTTTTAAAGTTTCTTGGTATTGGTATTACTATTAGTAATAGTATTACTAGTTTTATCGTCACAGATACTGGAGTGTGTTGCAGGTAGCACTGCACCACCCTTTTATTTTTTGCATGCAGCTTTTTGTTGCTGACGGGCAAATAACAACTTTTTCATTGCCTTCTTTGTCAACGTGCGCAAAGTGCATGGGCACACGGGGGGACCTCGGTTTTTGTGTCTCATCCGAAAGACTTAGCATGACCAGAAGGTCGAGCAGAAAAGCGAGCGGAAAAACTCCGCTGTGGTGGCCAGGAAACGACGATCACAAGGTTTGTTGCATAATTACGAGGCGAACGCGTTAACTCTGAGCCTCTCTACCAGTTTCGCTCCAAAAAGTGACAATCGTGTCTTTTCTTTCTCCCCCTCATACCATTGTTCTGGAAACGGTTTTCAATACAATTTGAAATACCGGCTGACATGATCAAATCCCAACCCTCAACCATTTTTTTTTTAAATCCAGCCGAAGTTGGACATGCTGGGCCTAATTATTTCTTACTTAGGTACATAACGGCAGCATGATGCATCTGCACTCATCATTGACACAATGACAGGAAAATGAGCGATCCAGGAAGAAGAAGAATAACCCTCTTTTCATTCCAATCCCAGTTTCATAACCCCCCCACCCCCACCGTTTACACATCACACACACACACAACACACACACTACCCACTGATGTACACACTATTTTTAGATTTCTGTGACACTACCCCTAGCCGAAATTAGGCCGGGCGTGGGGGGTGGGGTGGGGTATAGAGTGGGGTTGAGTAGAGAGGAGGTGGGCGGGTGAGTAAGGGGAGCGAAAGCTCCCTCCTTTGAACTCCATTGCTGGCTTTGAAACAATAGAAGAGCTTTATCTGCGAAACTGGTTCGCAGTACTTCTAGTTCTTGTAAGTTCTACCATTATACTTAGGCCATTCTACTTTTTTCTAGGGGCTTGTCCAGACAAGTGATAGTAGTAGGTCGTCTGTCTGGACACCCCCTATTCCAACACATCAGACTATAAAATATTTAATGGTCATGTTGATTTGTCATGGGATGATTTCTTTACATCTGTACAGTATGATATAACAAGGAATTCATATGGTAAGGTTTTCATTAAGCGATATAAGATTTACCAGTGGACCTAAAATGTGCACCCAATACTAATACATTCAAAAATCGTCTAGATAATCATCCAAAATTTATAAATATATTTAGAACTAGAAGCATTGATTCAAATTGCATGATAGAAAAATTCAACCGATTACACCTTGATCAAAGATACAAAATAAAAATTGATGATTCGATGGGACTGCCAAAAAGCTTGACGGCTTATTTAGTCCCTACTACTACTACTACTAACTTGGACTTGTACTGTTGGAGGTCGACTGTCTTGTCTAGTTTCGCTCTTTTTCATGAAAACCCCCCAACATTGAACAACACCCAACCTCCCAGTCGTACAACACAAAAACAGCTTTAATCGAGAAAGAAGGAAAGCCCTCTCTCTCTCTCTCTCTCCCCTTTTTCTTCTTCTTCACTTCTTTTTGGGGCCCACAATTGCTAACTTTTAGTACTTAGTTTAGTAAGTTGATTATTCTGGCACGAGAACTTTCTCTCTCTCTCTCTTGGATTCATATCAGACAGTGAATATCAATTACTGTGGCAGTGCCATAGCCGATCAGGTTTATCCGAGGCGTGGTTACTGCTGCACATATCTGTATTTAAAAAAAGATCGGGACTTTACTGGTTAAGCACTGCCTCCGGGTATTGCCTCCAGTATTGTTCCCACCATCTTTATATTTACAAATGCCCCACATGGCCGAAAGGCCGAAGAGGGCGTAAAACCCTATTTTCCCCCCATCAGACAGTTGGTGTGGTGGTGGTTAGAGAAAATGGGATGGGTTGTTGAGTCAAAGGTTTGTGTTATTACATGGTTTGGGGGCTACAGGCATACTATGAGCTGCAAAAACTAAAACGCACGTTTGCGGGTCACAACAAAACAATGTTCAGCAGACTGGAACAATATGATTCTATTTATAATTCTACCTGGTACCAAAAACAACTCTGCAGCTGACTGAGGCCGGTTTGTTTTACTCCCACCCTTTCACCTACACTACACAGGTGGGCATTGTGGCGTGCAAATCTGTTGCTCATGCAAATCTGTAGCTCGCTACCTATGAGAGTCTGTATTTGCGGCATTTTGCGACATTGACTGATTGAGCATGAACCACAAATTTCACTTTTTCCGTGGGTTAGGGATAGGGTTAGGGTTAGGGTTAGGTAAATGGTTCAAGTACGGAAAAAGTGAAATTTGTGTATGTCGCAAATACACACTCTCATAGTAGCGAGCGACAGATTTGCACGCAACAGGCATCATTGCGAACTCACTCACTGCCTACACTTCCCACCTTTTCACCTTCGTAGAAAGTGAGAAAGTTGTCTTCGTTCTTTGCAAGGCTGGTACTAATGGTAGGGCTGCGAAGAAATCACTCTTTGTAACATTTTCAGGCTTTTTGTCGGTACTCTGAGTCTGAGTCAGTCACTCTATTTCTTTATTATCCCTCTTCCAGTTCCACTCCCATTTTCTCATCCAAATCCGCAAAAAAAGAGAAGCAAAACAAAAGGTTTTAAGTTAACTTTTATAATTTCTACTGCTTTTCTATACAACCACACACACACGAAAAAACATGCCAATATTGGCAATAGTGTGAACTTTCTGTATAGGTGCACATTGTTTTGTGCTATTTTGATTAGTTAATATTAGATGAAAAAAATAACAACATGCTCAAATCAATCTTTTAACAGCTGTTAATCTATTTAAAACTAAAAACGGATTCAATGAATGCTCAAATGTTCATAAATTTGTTAAAATAATGATTTAAAATGCAGTATCAGTTATCATTTGACTCAAAACAAGAAACATCATTCTTTTGAAATCAGTGATGATGATCAAAAGATTTCTCCATTTAGTATATTATACGTCATAGTACTCATACTGCTTTGGTACTACTACTAGTTAAAAGAGTTTCACAGGTCATAAATTTTAGGAGGTAATGTTTATTGAAAAGTCAAACGTTTCGCAGGCGAAAAGGCCCTTGCCATCAAAGCAGCAATGAGTATGGGTTACGCTCATGGATCCAACAAGGAAAATATCAATCCCATGGCACAGATACAGGGTCTGGATCATTCATTCATGACTTGGCAAGTTGGCTAAACCTACTGTGGGAATGAAATTATGAATGGGACCTGTGACACTTAATAACAGTGCTGCCATCAAGCCTATTCCGAATATACTGTTTCTTTTTCCGTGTTGCTGTCCTGGGAAAGACCCAGTCGCACCTTGCCCGAGTTAATTATTGGTTTCTGATCTCTTTATATGACAATGAGCAATTATCAAGGTTTGAGTTCTTTGTCAAGCCCGTTACTGCGATTTGTGAATCGATGAAACAAAGTTCTATGAACTGAAGTCTTATGTACATAGAAATAAGAATGATCTACGTTAGTGCTATGACATAACATAAACAGCAGGACATTCTCACATTCTGTTTCATACCTTTATAGTCTAAAGTCAACTTACTGGTTTAATGAACAAATTAAGTTTATATCTCAGTCAAGGGAAATGGAGTAATATTAAAAAGGATGTTTTGCTGCAATCTTAGCATGCTCTCAGTGTCTCTATGTAACTTGGAGATAGATCTCTCAAAACTTACTAAGCTTAGAATTCAAAAAACAAAAATTAGTTCAGCAAAAATGCAGAACTTTGTCATAATTAACTGTCATTTACACACACACACACACACACACAGTGACACATACACCTCCGTCGAGATAACTACACTGTAGTCTCTGACTCTCTTACGCAAAAATATATATTAATTCTTTTTTTTAATAATTATTATATGCGTGCACACACCCAAACACACACACAGAGAGACAATACAAACAGTCACACACACACACATACAGTGACACACACACCTCCGTCGAGATAACTACACTGTAGTCTCTCTTGCGCAAAATATGCATGCACACACCCAAACACACACACACACAAACACACAGAGACAATACAAACAGTCTCACACACACACACACACACTGACACACACAGTGACACACTCAATGAATCACACATATGCACAAACACACACACACACACACAGTGCATACACAAAGAAACTGACAACCAGAAGCAGAGCAAACACAGGGACAGAGACAGAGAGTGTCTCACGTCTGGCTCATAACATCAGTCAGTCATTAGCTTGAGTTCAGTGACATGTCCCTGGGGGCTTAAGTGGCATAGCAACTGGATACCAACTGGGATTTTTCGGGATCTTCTAAATCTGTGACAACGACTACAGAAAAAAACCCAACCCTCAGCAAAGGACTTGGGGGACAAATGTATTACATTAATGCTCTTCAGGGTCCTTTAGACTAGACAAAAACTAACTTGGAACAAAGACGTCACGACAATGTGACAAATGAGATGCTGAATGAAAATTGAGCCAGCTCTGAGCAGACAAAGAAACAAAGCTTTGGCTGCAGCAGCCTAGGCCTAGGCTAGGCTACCAGCTGAGCTGAGTGGAGCACGCACGCTAGGCATAACAATAGCGAATAGCACTTTCTATTCTAAGCGGTATTGCAAGTGTTCAAAAAAAAAAAAAAAAAAAAGGGCCGACTTACCACACAACTCCGAACGCTCCATAACCGATAGGTTTGTCACTTTGGGCCGGTTCCACGGGCTGAACAACCGAGTATCCTTGCGGAACAAATGCCGTTGTTGTTGCTGCCAAAACACTATGAGAGCGGGGAGCGGATGCGCCGTGAAAATCCATTACAATCGGCTGTCTGGTCCGAGTCAAACTCACAAGCGCCATGTTACACTAAACATGCACGAAGGGTGAGCGGAAAAATTATCTGAAAATGCAGATCCTGCCTATCCTAGACATTATCTCTGTGGATGGATCGACTCTTCTCTCTTTCTTCTCGGTGTCCAGTCAGTTAGACGGCTAACAGTGGTGTAGGTGCGGAAGAAAGCGGTGCTAAAAGCGAGAGATGTTCAGTGGGGTACTGACTCACACGAGGAGAGCACAGCACACAAAGAAATCACGTGACCACGCCTAACACATCTCCCAGGATGCACCGTGATAGGTTTTATTCCGAAAGAAGCAAAGAATAAAGAAAACTATAGATTCGGGTCAACATTAAAAGCAAAATGAAGACTGTGTGATAGCGTTGAGATCGAACTTTATCCAAATCTAGCGAATCAGTGTCTTTTCCCATTCACTCCTAACCTAGTTTCCCTTTAGTCACTGAAACAAAAACCCGACTAGACGTCTGTCGTCTGCAACGATTGGTGATTGGTTAACAGGCCACGCCCCCTCGTGTCAAGAGAACGCACGCGGACGCCGGCCACGCGCTTGTACTCAGACTTTGGGGTTCAACGCACACCCAAACTCCAACCTGGGAGTGTCGATGATCTCAATGAGCCTGCTCATTTAGGAAAACAGTCAGTGGGTCTACTGACTGTATTTGACTGACGTCAAACTATGTGGGTTTGTTTGGTTGTTTGTTTTTATAGAGAAACTCGTGCAAAGAGCTCGTCTGCTATTAACTGACAACCAAGTCTTGACTAATCAATATTCTTGAAATGCCAGGATAATCACGTGATAGACATATTTGATCTGTTTGATAGTGTGTGTGTGTGTGTGTGTGTGTGTGTGTGTGTGTGTGTGTATGCTTAATGGAGAAAATGAACTACTTGACCAAAGTTAAATCTGATTTCTTACTTAGACACAGAACATTTCAACGAGAGCTTCAGTCTGTGGGTTTTCTTCTTCTTCTGTCGCTCAGTTTCCTGTCAATTATGAGCAGCAGATGCGTCATGCGGGCGTTATGCGCCTAACTAAGAAAATAGTTAGGCCCAGCAAGTCCGACTTTGGCTGGGGGAAATCTTTTTGAAAGTGTTTCGTGAAAAAAGGCAGAAGAATCAGACCGGTTAGGCAGAAAGATAGTAGATCAACAGCAAGCAAAGGGAAAAGGCAGAGTCAAAGAGAGTGACAGATGTTGAGAGGAAGTTATACAAGCACAGAACTTCCAGAAGGTGGGGGAACTATTTATACTGTGGTTTAATTAGATTGTCATGGTAAATTGACACAAACTAATAATAATGGTATTCTTGGCGGACCGTTTGCAAATTTATGCCTGTAGCCTACTTCGTTGCTTTTTGTTGTTGTTTTTTTGTTGCTGATGCGGGTTTCTAGTATAGTAGCCTACCGTTCTGACGAGGCTTTAGCTATTTCTTGGCAACAGGTTCCTTATCAGAATGACGTCACAAAAGGTTATCAATCTTAGATTCGGTATAGTGGAAAACTGACGCGATACCCGTACAGATAAAATTATTGGCGTGTATGAGACAACACATAGAAACATACGCGCACGCATGCATGCACTGGCACACACACACATGACTGTCTTGTTCAAAGTCATAGTTTACTTTCCTTTGACAGGTTTGTTTTTCATGCTAAAAATGTAAAATTTTGGTTATCTTAATCAGTCGTTAATCTGATTGTTTTAAAACTGTTATCCTAGCTATGTTATAGGTTACTAGCGCAACTCCGAGTACCGGTAACGCCTAGTAACGGTAACGCTAAATACTGGTAACGCTGAGTACAGCAAATTTGAAGCGATTCGGTTAAGAAAAGGCGGAGTTATAAGGCCCCGTTTCCCGTTGGCGCTGCTCTGAGAGTGATGCGCTCTCCCTAGTAACGGTCACGCCTAGTAACGGTAAGTACTGGTAACGCTGAGACTGAACAGCAAATTTGGAGCGATTCGGTCAAAAAACGGCGGAGTTATAAGGCCCCATTTCCCGTTGGCGCTGCTCTGAGAGTGACGCGCTCTCCCGATTCTCTCCCCGGCCGCAGCAAACGTGACAGCAAATTTGAAGCGATTCGGGTAAGAAACTGCGGAGTTATTTGTGAAAAGGTGGAGTGGCGTATATCGCGCACGTTTCTGAATCAATTCGCTTCCGGTTTGGCACATCGATAGTCACCGTTCTCGGTCATCTACCTGCCAAATGTGAAGGCAATCGGTCCAGAAACACCGGAGATACGGGCGCCGAGAGGCCGACGGATACGCGTTTCGCGCATTTGCCAAACCGCGCAAATGACACGGCCGCCTCGGTTGCCGTTGCCATCGCCCCGTTAGGGCTCACAGCAAATTTGAAGCGATTCGGTCGAAAAACGGCGGAGTTATAAGGCCCGTTTTGTGTTTCAGACACACGGACACTTGGCTTTTAATATAAAGAATAACCTTTGTTAACCATTCTTCTTCCTTATCACACATCCTCATCCTGATTCTTCATTCTCTCTCTCTCCTCTGTCTCTTTGTCTCATTTTCTCTCTCTCTCTCTCTCTTCTCTGTCTCATTCTCTCTCTCTCTTTCTTATCCATCCTCTCTTTCTTTATCTCTTTAGGCCTATTTATTTAAAAAATGTATGGTTGTCTAAAATCACTTATGTGAATAGACATTAAATTGAAGTATATACACACACACACACGCGCGCACACACACACACACATGGGGGGGGTTGTGGGGTAAAGATGATGAACGCTAGGCTTACTACTGACATGGAAAAAAAACTACATAGGCCTACATAGAAATAAACTAAAATTTCAGCAAAATCTATTATTTGAGTTGTTTCATGCTACCATTCCAATTTGATCAGGCACTTTTTTGTTAACCCAACACAATCTACTGATAGGCCCCAGCCCCGTGAGCCGATGTGAAATTGATTGCTAGGTCAAAATGACCTCGTCTTACGAGCTATAGGTCTGTAGGCGAATCCCTGCTGTAAGGAAGGAAGACCTATGTAATGTAGGTTACCTTTTCCTCTCAACAAAGGGAAATTTCCTTCATGTATAACATCTGTCGATGGTCCCACTTCATCTCGCCATCTGCTGAATAGACGCTCTCTCTCTCTCTGTCTGTCTCTCTCTCTCTCTCTGTCTGTTTCTCTCTCTGTCTGTCTCTCTCTCTCTCTGTCTGTCTGTCTCTCTTTCTACCAGCCCCCATCCCATTAACCCACTTTGAAGCGGGTAAACATGCCTATTCAAATAAACCATTCAGACTTCAGACCTTTCTCTCTCTCTCTCTCCATCTGCTGAATAGACTCTCTCTCTCTGCTCTCTGCCCTAGGCTAAGACGTTGAAGGGGGGGGGGGGATGCGGGGTCATCGCAGCGATATCCCGGTGTGGCATTCTCAAAATGGATTTGTTATCAGCATGTCTGCGCATGTGCGAAATCGATCATGACGTACCATCAATTTTTATCTTTTGTGCATGCGACACTAAATTGACCGGTAAGGTCAAGATGTGCCACCCCCCCTGCATTTCTCGGTTAATTCCATTTTCCCGTTTTCGCCTTTCTTACCAAACATAAAGCTGTATTTTATGAACCTTTTTAGCTAATAACCTTTTTGGAATACTAACCCTAGGCCATTAGGCCTATCTTATCTAATTGGACCCCCCCCCCCCCCCCCCTATGTATTGCAGTAGGGCCTACACGGCGCCATTTGTCGCAGTCGTGGTTCATTGCGTTTTCCCCCTCTTATAGGGCGGGTGGGCGGGTAGGGTTAGGATTCCAAAAAGGTTATTAGCTAAAAAGGTTAATAAAATACAGCTTTATGTTTGGTAAGAAAAGCAAAAACGGAAAATTGCAATTAAGATCTTTCTTTACGAGGAAGCGCGTGTGTGTGTGTCTAAATCTGTGTCAGTTACTCAGTATGCATGTGTTTATGTGTGTGCATGTTTAACGAGTTCGCTGGTTTAAAAAAAAAATTAAATCCACATAACAAAGGCAACTCCAAGAGATTTTTTTTCTTGAAAAAGGGATAACCAGGTAGCACAGTAATAATAATAATAATGGGCATGAAAATAGCACAGTTTTACATGCCATCTCGATCTGTCAAGATTACAAGAAAACATCCAGCTGAGTCGATTTTTACAAGCAGGCACTCATGTGCAAGCGCGTGTGCACACACACATACACACAGACAGAGAGATAAGCATGCAGAAAGGCTCAGAGAGAAAATGAGAAACAGCGAGAGAGAGAGAGAGAGAGTGAGAGAGAGAAAGATAGACAGAAAGACTGAGAAGTACGGAGGAAGAGAGAGAGAGAGAGAGAGAGAGAGAGAGAGAGAGAGAGAGAGAGAGAGAGAGAGAGAGAGAGAAACAAATATACGCACACTAGTCACAAGAAAAGTAAAAAATACAGACACAAAAACACATATGCACAGAGAGAAAGAGAGATAGAGAGGGAGAGAGAGAGAGAGAGAAAGAGAGAGAGAGAGAGAGAAAGAGAGAGAGAGAGAGAGAGAGAGAGAGAAGAGAGAGAGAGAGAGAGAAAGAGAGAGAGAGAGAAAGAAAGAGAGAGAGAGAGAGAGAGCCATTATCTGATGAAACCGAAGGCAGCTTTGTCACCTTTCATACTGCACATTTATTTCCATATTTCCACTCCATCCACATTAAGTAAAAACCAATCTCTCCTCCATATTAGCTCTCTCTCACTACTTTTCCAGTGCTATCCAGCTACTGTGTTCCCCCCCCGGCCACCACTCCTGTAGTTTAAACGAAAAGAACCATACATTTAAACCAATGTAAAAGCTTTGGATCTTACACACAAATCATAGAAGACCATTACAAAAAAGGCTTCTGCTTGCAACGCACACATAGTCTACCAATCATTCAATGGCGGGAAATCAGAGACGCGCATTAGGCATACACTCTCATACATATCACACACACACACATACATACACTCATGCATTAAAACATGTATGCGCACACACACACACAAAAGCAACTCCATCAATCATCTTGTACACAATTCCAAAGATATTCTGGAAAAAATCATACCTAAAAACCCAGACGAACGAGATGAATAAAAAACAAAGATGAAAACAATGAACAAGAAACAAATTATTGTGAACATAGAGGATGAAACAGAAACACGCATAAACCAAATTGAACAAAGGGGGAGAACTCTCTTTCTAATTCTCCCCTCCACCAAAGTTGATTACGATACCAATCACCTAGCAATGAGTGGACCAGAGCCAAAGGGAGGTAAAGAAAGCATATAAACCGAGTTATCTTTGTTGTTGTTGTTGTCATTCCCTGGCTTAAAGACTCCAGGGATCATCCCAACAGCCAAAGCAATTGAACACTATGGCACAAATGCACCAGCTAGGTAATGGAGAACATTACGTGTGTGTGACCGTTTCTGATTACCCCACCACATGGGCAGCCACACTCCCGACTTCGGAGGATCAAGTATCTTTAAAACACGAGAACTAGCAAAGATTTTTTGCTTCGCAGAAACAATACTGGTATTCGAAAACATCATTGAAGACAATTTGACGGATGATTTTATGATTCACGAGATCCAACATTCTGAGATTAAAAAAAAAAAAAAGTTTTACCAAAAAGAACGATTAAATCTGGACCCACACATTGCTGTACAGTGGAACCTCCCATTATAAGACTCCCTCCCATTTAAGACCTACTTCTGCTTGCATTACCTTTCTTTGTAAGATTAAAATGACCTCCTTTATAAGACCCTCCCTTATAAGACCTTCCAAAATGAGGTCTTATAAGGGAGGTTCCACTGTATTGTGAATTATCCAATTTTTTGTGGTGCCAGTTTTTGAGTTAGCTGCTTCCACTGTATTAAAGACAGATCTTTGGCTGTTTCCATTTTGTTAACAAAAATCTGCCTAAAACAAAAAACAACAACAGTAACTACAATAAAAAAAATGCTGCACATGGTGAAGTCAAGTGATTTTTCCAGAATGCCTCTTTTTTCCCAAGTTCAAAGGTCGCCTTCCTGCCTCTCTTTGACGGCCTCCTGAAATCAAATTTAAAAAAATATGTGTACAGTGAAACCCGTTTAGTACGAATTCCAGGGGAGAGGGCCAATTTACTCGTTGTAAGCATTGCTCGTTCAAACCATTTTGGCAACCCTGACGAACCTATCAATCGGTCCTCACATCTACTGTGATGTGCGTGTTGGTAAAGTGTGAAAAAGACAGAAAAACGGAAACAACACACTTACCCAACAAAGCATGGTTGTAAGCCCAGTATCCTGTATCCATAGGGTTTTTAATGCCGATTACATGCACTTTAAAACAGTTTATTAACACACGATAACATCAAAAACATAAAATCCACACACGCGCTTTAAGAGAAAGTTAAAATTTCCCGGAAGTCACAAGATCAGTGCGCAAAGAGCGAGTCCAGTGTCGTCTGCTTGCGCTGCAGACACCCAAGTTGTTATATCGGCCAATCAGAATGCCGCTTACATATCGAGGGGTCAGTCAAGATGGCGATGTCAGTGTGTTCTCGTTCTAGCCAGGTAGTTGTGCAAGAAAGCTTGACTTTGGGATGGCGGTGTGGTTGTAAGTGCGTTCTCGTTCTAACCGCGTAGTTTTTGCATAAAAGCTTGACTTTGGGAGTCAATAAATTGTACGTTATATGCAAGTTGCTCGTTGTAGCGAGCTCGTTGTATGCAGAATTATTTAACAAGGAAAAAGAAGGCTTGTGGTCGGGAATTTTGAAACCACTCGTTAAACACGGGCTCTCGTTTAAACCGTACTCGTACTAAATGGGTTTCCCTGTACAAAACCACAGTTGAATCAGTTTGTAATTTGGTATCAATAATTAAGTCTACAAATTGATTCTGAGTATCTTTAGAGAGAGAGAGAGAGAGAGAGAGAGAGAGAGAGAGAGAGAGAGAGAGAGAGAGAGAGAGAGAGGGAGAGAGACATAGACAAAAAGAGACTAACAGAGGGAGAGATAGACTGATACTGATAGAGAGGGAGAGAAAGAAAACGAAAAAAAACCAACCCATTATTTAACCAGGGAAACGCGAGAGAGAGAGAGAGAGAGAGAGAGAGAGAGAGAGAGAGAGAGAGAGAGAGAGAAAGAAACTGAGAGAGAATGAAAGAGAGAGAAGACAAAGGGGAACAGAAAGAAATACTGGGACAAAGAGCCCAGTGGAGACAACTGTGTTATTAAGAAGTGAAAACCAAGGTTGGCTCGATTACATCCCTTTAGTACAGTTGGTTTTGTGCAAGCAATGAGGCTTTATACTACTCCTTGCCGACACAAAGGCGATAATTTTTGGCCCGAACTGCTGATGCCCCCTGGTGACGAGTCAGGAGCAGATAATTTTCTGTGGCTATATACAACTAGTTCCTGACAGGCAAGGGCGATAATCTTAAAAGTAGGGGGCGTTCGCATATCAGGTCAAGAGACAGGGGCAGAGAATTTTCGGCATAAAGCCTCATTGACTCTCATCAAACCATTAGAACAAAACCTTACTGTTAACACTGAAATAATGCAAAAATGGGCACATGCATGACGGTGTGTGTGTGAATTAGTGTGTTATTTTTTTAGTTTTCCGCTTTTCTCTCTTTTTTTTCCCTCCTTCTTCCTGTTGTCTTTCATTCATTCTTTCTTCCTTCACTATTTTGTTTGTCTTTCTTCTTGTCTATTACTCTCTTTTACTTTGAATTGTATTTCCAGCAAAGTCACTTCACTGAGTAAATCAATCAGTGATGGCGTTGGTCATGAATTATCATCATCATCACCATCATCTACATTATTTACCTTGAAGCGTTCTTCCAGCAGAGACACTTCACTGAGTAAATCAGTGATGGCGTTGGTCATGAATCATCATCATCATCGTCATCATCATCACCATCTACAATATTTACCTTGAACTGTTCTTCCAGCAGAGACACTTCACAGAATAAATCAGTGATCGCGTTGGTCATGAATCATCATCATCACCATCATCATCTACATTATTTACCGTGAACTGTTCTTCCAGCAGGGACACTTCACTGAGTACATCAGTGACGGTGTTGATCATGAATCTTCATCATCATCGCTATCATCACTATCAACATCATCATCTACATTACTTACCTTGAACTGTTCTTCCAGCAGGGACACTTCACTGAGTAAATCAGTGACGGCGTTGATCATGAATCATCATCATCACCATCATAATCATCAACATCACCATCATCATTATCACCATCATCATCATCATCTACATTATTTACCTTGAACTGTTCTTCCAGCAGGGACACTTCACTGAGTAAATCAGTGAAGGCGTTGGTCATGAATCGTCATCATCATCGTCATCATCATCATCATAATTATCTACCTTGAAGCATTCTTCCAGCAGACACTTCATTGAGTAAATCAGTGATGGCGTTGGTCATGAATCACCATCATCATCACCATCATCGACATCATCATCACCATCAATGGCATCATCATTGTCACCATCATCATCATCTACATTATTTACCTTGAACTGTTCTTCCGCAGTGAAACTTCACTGAGTAAATCAGTGATGGCGTTGGTAATGAATCATCATCATCATCATCTACATTATTTACCTTGAACAGTTCTCCCAGCAGAGAAACTTCACTCATGAAATCAGTGATGGCGTTGGTCATGAATCAGAATCAGAATCAGAATCATCACCATCATCAACATTACTTACCTTGAACCGTTCTTCGAGCAGGGACACTTCACTGAGTAAATCAGTGATGGCGTTGGTCATGAATCATCATCATCATCTTCATCACCATCATCATCATCTACATTATTTACTTTGAACCGTTCTTCCAGCAGGGACACTTCACTGAGTAAATCAGTGATGGCGTTGGTCATGAATCATCATCATCATCATCACCGCTATCATCATCACCATCCTCATCGCTATCCTCATCCTCATCATTATTTACCTTGAATCATTCTTCCAGCAGGGACAATTCACTGAGTAAATCAGTGATGGTGTTGGTCATGAATCATCAGCTACATCACCATCAACATCATCATCATCTTACCTTGAACCGTTCTTCCAGCAGGGACACTTCACTAAGTAAATCAGTGATGGCGTTGGTCATGGCTTCAGAAGGGGTGTAGTCCGAGGTGGTCTGTATCCGCACCACAAACTTGTGCTCCAAAGGGTGGGGCACCTTGTACCCAGCAAACAACACTTGGGGGTCCTTCAACAGCTGCCTGTGGAACGATAAAAAGCAGTGCTGCTGTCATACCAACAAAATATAAAGACTCTATAATCAGGCATGGTAGTGGAGGAAAGGCACTTTTCTCTGAAAATATTTGGGGGCTTCAGAAGACATTGTTTAATGGTGGTCTCAATGGGTACAGAGCCCTTCATGGTGATCAGGGGGCAATTCCTCTTGAGGGCAAACATACAAAAGTGTTAAAAACTGAAGAAAAGGACAACACCTCAAGCTTAAAGACCTAGTGACGCACCACGATTAAGTCCCTGGCTTTTTTCTGGGTAGCTGTGACCCACATCCAAATTTCCCCAACTTGGAATTGAGGCTGCTCTTTAAACTGATGTATCGGTTTGAATATATGGGAGTCAGACTTGGTCAAAACAAGATTTCTTTCCAGTTGTAAGAGGGAAAACACGTGAAACCCGTGATTTTGACACGTGATCTTGTGGATCTTTAAAACCCCTTCTGACATGTTTCTCTACAGTCACTTTTTCTCTGAATTCAGAGAATTCTCTGAAGATTACCATGCCTGAATTAATTGTCCCTAGCTAGCCAAGGATTGCAGCACCTGGCATGGCAAAATCAACAATGCCATCTCCTCCTTTGAAAATGCTTGCAGAGCCGCCCTGGAAGGCAATTTACGGCACAGGAGGAAGAACCTTGCAGCCGCTACCACAGCAAACCCCCGATCAGATGTTTCCTTGCAGTCACAGTGGTCATCCCTGCCTGTCCAGCATCGGGCTGGTCAGCCACACCCCTGCCTGCAGTCGATGTGGACAAAGCTGCCTTAGTTTTGTTTGTCTTACCCTGGCTTAAACTTAAAGACTCCAGGGATCATCCCAACAGCCAAAGCACTTGAACACTATGGTACAAATGCACCAGCTGGGGATGAGAACATTACGTGTGTGACCGTTTTTGATTACCCTACCACGTGGGCAGCCATACTCCGACTTTGGAGGATTTTAGACTGATGATGTTATGCCAGGAGCTTGTCATGGCTTAAGACAATCCCCACACAACCATAACAACATTTTGATGTAGCCTTGGTGTTCTAGCTTATGCCAAGTGGTCTGACACAGTCTCATGCCAAGGCATTGCCTTAGTACTAGTAGTAGTAGTGGTAGTGGGGGACTGGCTCATAAGCCTAGGCCTCGCAGCCTATCAAGTGTCCCCTTCATTCTTTTCCTGAGTTTGGACAATTTTAAAAAAAAGAAGAAGTTCTCTTCTAATACTTGATATAATAATTGTCGGTGATATATTATTAAGTTTGAGAAACTGATGAATTTTTCATTTTTTCATTATATTACCTATGTATGATTAGCTACTTTTTTGTATTTGTCCCATTTTGATTTTGCGCTGATTTCATCTATGCATACATTGAAAGATGGGATGAAAGAGTGAGTGAAAGCAGGAATTGTAGAATGAATGAAGAAAAGGAATAAAAATTGTTGAATACCCCCCCAAAAAGAAGTTCAGTTTCACTTTCAGGTAAAAAAATAATGTTTAAATACATTCCCTGTGAAAAAGAAACAAAATTGCACCCATGACTACCGTAGTTTACGGAGTACAAGGCGCACCTGATTATAAGGCGCACTCCCAAAATTTTACTCAAAATTCACAGGGTTCCCAGGGCTTTCAGCTATCCCCAAGTAAGGACCTTAGTTGTAAGGACCTGTAGGCCTAAGGATAATCTCCATCTTTTACTTTAGCCAACGATCTTGAAAGGAACACTTTCCCAGCATTGTGAACAATGTCTAAGCCGATAGAAAAACTATGGCTGACACGAGTTTTCTCGCAAAACGACACACGGATAAAGAACGAGATTTCAGTCCAATTTCTCTTGACAACTCACAGTGCATCGTTCGTCTGCTAAGCGGTCAGTTGAAACGGGAAGGTGGGGGAGGGGGGTAAGGTGAAGTAGGTGCTGAGCGATGTTTCTCAAGTGTAAAATCGCTGCTTCTGCAATCTATTTTGAGTATGGTCTTGCTGCTCAGGGCAGTTTTGGGCAGTTGTAAGGACCTTGAAGTGAATGTAAGCACTTGTAAGGCCTTACTTGGAGATTTCAATTTGTCAAGACTTATAAGGACTGGTAAGGCCCCTATGAACCCTGATTCAGATTTTGTTATTATACTAGTTTCTTACTATATTATCAGTCACATTATAAGGCACCTGTAGGGGTCTTAGTCTAGGAAAAAGGTATCGCCTTATAGTCCATAAAATACGATAATCACTAGGACCCACGTTGTGATCATGTTTCCCAGGGTGTGGTCCTCCTTGTTGACGGTGAAGATGGCGGCATTGGGCACCTTGGTGTCCTTCTCAAAGATGATTCTGCACACCAAGGAAACACAGCAATGAAAATCATACCACATGTGACCTAGCACCACGAAAGGGACATTAACCCTTTCACCGCCAATGTCGCATTTTAGCACCATAATGATTTAACCCTGTCTCGAAAAGGCCTCAAACCAGGGTCTGTTATCCAAAGACCCTATTTTCTTAATTTTGGGAGGTAAGGATAGGCCTTAATGTTTACATGTCACAGAGGAATCCCCCATATTGCAGATGAATCTTTTTCTCTGCCCAGGTAAGCTTAATGGAATTTATTTGCTGAAAAATGGCTGGCAGCGAAACGGTTAATAAGTGTCAAAATGACCATTCTGAGAAAATGGTGAACTGTTAGTGTTAGGCGGGTTCACATTCAGCGCAAGTTCCATACGGAAAACCCTAAATAAGTGGAAAAAAGAAGGATAAAAGTTTACGCATATATATAGGGGAAATTCGGACACGTGCGCAAATCTTTTCCTTTCTGTCTTTGTTTGACCTATTTATGGATTGCGCACGGGTTTCCGCATGGAATATCCGCTTATATGTGTGTACACGGCCTTAGAAACTTCAGACAATTCTCTTTCACATGATAGGAGAACCATTTTTGTAACTTTTTCCATTTTAGAGTCATGAGCATTTAAAGGTAGTAGGGTGACTGTCGGCCATTTTGAGAAAACAGAGTCTGAAGTTTAGCCTAGCTGAAGAAAATGCATTGACCTGCTCATTTTAAAGCGCTTTTTGGAGTATTTAGAGACCATAACAGAGATTGTCCTTTATAAATGTAAAAGATGTGATATCATTATCAGAGAGCATGAAAATACCCATGACTCAAAACTGATAAAAAATGATATTTTTGACTTTGCAAGCCTGCTGTGAGAAACTAGCCCAGCGACTTAATGTCCCTTTCATGGTGCCGGGTCACACATAGGACAAAATTTGGTATTCTAGTCACAGAGACTTATCTTTGCTAAATTCGGGCTGCTCTGCCTTGGAGAGCGCGTCGCTCTTTTCTCTTTTTTTTTTGGGGGGGGGGGGGGACT
>CM065702.1:30352845-30357845 GCA_017654935.2 Phymorhynchus buccinoides
GAACGAAATTTTATTTATACAGGGTAATGAGATAAGTATACATACTTTTTTACACCCAGCCCTGAGAGAGAGAGAGAGAGAGAGAGAGAGAGAGAGAGAGAGAGAGAGAGAGAGAAAACTTGAAAACTTGAAAACTTAAACTTTATTTTCCAAGGATATAGATTTTAGGCAGAGAGAGAGAGAGAGAGAGAGAGAGAGATAGAGAGAGAGAGAGAGAGAGAGAGAGAGAGAGAGAGAGAGAGAGAGAGAGCGAGAGAGAGAGAGAGAGAGAGAGAGAGAGAGAGAACCGAGAGAGAGAGAAGAAGAACCGAAAAGAGAGTTTGACAGACACTGAGACAGACAGACAGACAGACAGAGACAGAATTGCCAAGTCCCCCCCCCCCCCCCCCCCCCCCCCCCCCCACCCCACACCCCATCCCCCCCCCCCCCCTCCACCGATCTTTTCCCTTCATTCTTCACCCAACTTACCTCTCACGCACCAGCAACATAACACCCCTTTCTCCCTCTGATGTCTCACCCCTTCTCATTTTCCCCCCTAACCTGCTCAACAACGTGTGTTAAGTCCTTTCGCGTACATTTGTCCTCTCGCGGATACCATGATCTACCATAAGCCTAGTATAGGGTTTCCCACAACCATATATATTCTTGATCAACACGTCACATACCTGTTCAGATCCTGAATTTTGAACCGCCAGTGCAAAACTCCGCCCAAGGAAGACTCAAACGAAACTCCCTTCCTTCGTGTCCCGAGCTGTATCTCATGAACCAGTGGGGGTTGAATGGCTTCCAATTTTGTGTGGCAATGTAACATGGGGGGTAGTGAAATAAATGCTTGCGATAAATACACACAAAATTGTTGAGAACACACCTTCCGTCATTTGAATCAAGGCAAGGCAAGAAATTTATTTCATACCCCATTTGGGCACAGATATGTAATGTAGGGGAAGACGGGGTAAAAAGCGCATGGGCGGGTAAGAAGCCCACCCCAATTATCTCATGAAATGAAGCAAATTTCAGTCTCATTTTGCCCATGAGACGAGCGTTAATGTCTAGCATTCGTCTCATGGGCAAATTTGACTGAAATTTTCTTTATTTCATGAGATAATTGGGATGGGCTTCTTACCCGCCCATGCGCTTTTTACCCCGTCTTCCCCTATTTGTGTACGGGTACGTTATAAGCTGTATGCTTGTTGTTACCCTGTTACCTCATTATTGTTTATAATTTGAAATTGTTGAATTAAAAAAACCCGTTTAAACCAAATACACACACAAAAGCAGAAACAGGGTCATTTTAGACTATTGTGCACATAAGGACAAACCGACCGCGAGATGACTTAACACACGTGTCTCACTCCGGTCATAGTAGATGACAAATAAGAAGAGACAGCACTCTGTAACAGGGATGAGTCAACCTATAACTAACTGCAACAGCATGAACCCACAAGCCTTTCTTTTTTTTCTCTTTTTTTGGGGGGGGGTTTACAAACTTGATTAGGGTATTCAAACCCACCGGGACTTTCCTGCTATTGCAGTACCTCCAGGATCGTCCTCCCACTATATCTTTATTGTTAAAAATGTCCATTATTTTTCCGTTCTTCTTTTTTGTTTTATTCATGCTAATATTGTCCCCCCTTTTTAATATTATTAATATTTTGTCCTTCGATCGTCACTTTTTTTCTTCCGTTGTCTTGCCTTAAAAGTGACTGGATGGGTCATTTAAAAACAAGCGCAAAATCGCAATAGTTTGTGGCGCGCGGTCTATTTTTACCACTCCAATCAGGAGTCATCTCCCCTGGCTTTTCAATAATTTTAATCTGTAAACCAGAATGTTGTCTCTGCACCCTTTCGTAACTTTTTATATCTTTTGGAAAACATTTAAAACTATGTATCCTACTTATACTCATCGAAAGAAGCACCGCATACTCGTCGTGTCTGTTGTAGTGTCTGTATTACGTATGTTTATTATTTTGTACGCTTTTAAAATACATCATTGTAAAGAGCGGCCTCAATTAATTTTGAAGTGTAGCTCGATTTGAAGTGCGACAATTTTGTCAAAATGTGCGAACAATTTTGGACGGACAGACCGACCGACCGACAAAGTGAGTTATAGGTTTGTGGCTGCTTGAGCCACAAACAAAAAAGAGGCAAGTCGATTGATCATGAAGCCGTGATGAAGTATTGTAATATACGAAAGCTTGCAATGAACAGTGTTGTGTTTTGGGTGACCGTCTTAAATTTCAAAAAGATTAGTCACGTTTCGATTTGTTTGTAAATAATTATGTTTTTACTGTTTATGGGCATCTTAATAAATAAAATGGTTGTGCCTAAGCATTAAACCATCTTTCATCATAAGCCTTATTATTATTATTATAAGCCCGTTGGCCTCAACTTGTCAATACATCTGTATCGTTAAAAAAATCGGGACTTTCCTGAAGTTTGACTACCTCCGGGCATTGCCCTCCAGGATCGTTCCCACCATCTTTATATCTACTAATGTCCCAATATGTGTCTGTTTTTGATTAGTTTTGCGTATGCAGCCCTTACTGTGCAACTCAAGTATTGGGAACTTACCCTGTATAAGCTGCTTAGCTTGTTGCACACAAAGTTCATAAATGTATTGCTGTCTTTGCTATGACTTTCTATTCGTGAATATAAATTCTTGTTTTAAACCCTTTCACTGCCAGCCATATTTTAGCCAAAAATGTCCATTAAGTGTACCTGGGTAGAGAACAAAATCCATCTGCAGTATTGTTGATTCTTCTGTGACGTATATAAAATTAGGTCTATCCTTACTTCCCAAAGCCTAAGACAATAGGGTTTTTGGATAATATGACCCCAATTTGATGCCTTTTAGTGACATAGGTGTTAAACCACTGTGGTGCAAAAATGCGAACTTTGGCGACGAAAGGGTTACCAATATGTTTCAGACCCGGTAGGACGTTAAACAGCGAATTTTCACCCGCTGGCCTTAACAACATTTATACGAATCGTACGGGAATGCGATGCGATGCGATTTTGACGATGTGATCGAGTCACGAATGACGTGACATTCATGCATTGGGTCTATAACTTGAGCATTGAGGGAAAACAGACCGTAGAATTAAATTTAGACAGTAACATTTCACGTGATTCGTCACTCACATTAGTCAAAAATCGCATCGCATTTCGTGTGCGTGTGGCCTGGCCCCTTACTCATTATATGTTGTAGTTTGCACTGAATGGTCGACTTATGGCGATTATTTGACCGCCAGGGGGCAGACAAACCACTAGGGGCTTTAAATTATCACGCTATATTTCTTAGTTGCGGGCGTAGTGTGTGTGTGTGTGAGAGAGAGAGAGAGAGAGAGAGAAGAGAGAGAGAGAGGAGAGAGAGAAAGAGAGAGAGGGTTGGACTCCTCCCTATCTCTCTCTCTCTCTCTTTATCCCCAACTAAGAATATAGAGAGATTAGCCCCACTCGAGCGTTATGCCACCTGGCGGGCAAAAGGCCGGCTAAGTCGCTCATTGAGCAGCGGTGGTGTGCGCTGAAGGTTATAATAGCAAAGACCTGTACACTCGGCCACGACTAACTGACCCATGAAAGGCAACTCTTTCAGTCTTTCCTCGTCTTGAACAGAGTTACGTAACTTACATGTTAGTCCCTTTTCACCCGCCAGCTATTTCAACCAAAAATCGTCCATTAAATTTACCTGGGTAGAGAACAAAATCCATCTGCAGTATTGGGGATTCTTCTTGTTACATATATAAAAATAAGGTCTATCCTTACTTCCCTATCAACTCCGTACTGATCGCTTCTCGGCCTTTTGGCTGAGACAGTGATTCAGGAACATCATTTTTTGTTTATACCGTGGTTGGTTGGTTCAGCCCGTCGTACATGGCGAAAGCCGATACGCGACGTTAAACTGAACTTCCATCCTTACTTCCCAAAACTAAGACAATAGGGTCTTTGGATAATATAATTTGATGCCTTTTAGTGACATAGGTGTTAAATCACCGTGGAGCATAGTTCCAAAGCCTCCTTTGGACATGTGTTTTAACTTTTTATCAAAAACAAATATTGTAAAATTAACCCTCTCCTTAACAAATTATAAGTTGATCGGCCTGCGCCTGGCCTCAATTTTTTTTAACAGTAACATGTCAACAGTTTTTAAAGTTAACTCCTCCGTAGTTGCCGCGCTTTATGAGTAGGGATAGCTCAGAGTCCCCCCCCCCCCCCACACCCCCCCCCCCCCCCCCCCCCCCGCCTAGTGCTAGGACTTTGGTAACGGCTTTTCTCTCTCCGGCTCGGGGAGGAGGGGTCCCTCTCCCTCCCTCCCCCCGGTCCGGTCATGAAAGAATCGCTGGTTTCTTAACTAAATATTTTTATAAATGTGTCTAGTAATAGGAAAGCATTTCATTCCTGTCGGACCTCAGGCTTTGAGGCCGGTGGGGGAGGGGGGGGGGGGGAGACTTCGGTCTCTCCGTATCCCCTCCCCCCCCCCTGGCTGATCTGCCTTCCCTTGTAAAAATGTCCTTCTTTTAACAAGTTTTGCCGAGACTCGGCCGTCAAATTTGTTCAAGGCCTCTGGAGTCTGAGGGTATGCAATTTTAACGTGTCCGACAGGGACCCACCTCAAGTTTTAAAAACTTAAAAACATTCTCTCCAGTATCAGTCTCCTCGGAGACGGAGACTGATGCGGCGACAAGATTAAATTCTCTTTTAAACGATTTTTGTAAAAATAAAGATAAAATGTTGTAAATACGTTTTTTAAAAAAAGACCTTTTTTGAATTTTAAACAAGTTTTTTGTTCTTAAAAAGTGTGGTCCTGAAATTTGTAATCCTAACACAGCTCTTGGAGCCTAACTTAGGCAAAAATTTTAAAATAAAGCATTTTATTCTATAAAAAAACCACCCCATATTTATAGAGCAGAGCTAAACGAGTCATGGCATAAAAATAAATTAAAAAAACATTTCAGTTTAAAAAATACTTTAAAAAGATCTAAAGTACATAAGAAATTTCC
>CM065702.1:30367845-30370345 GCA_017654935.2 Phymorhynchus buccinoides
AAACGCAGTTTAGCGTCATCCGCCTGCACAACGGAACCAAGCTTGACCGCCTTCTCTAAACTATCCGTCCAAGTTTTTAGGTAGTTCTTTAGGTAGTGAAGTCACAAAAAGGTCATGCCTTCCGGATTTGGCGGGGGGGGGGGAGGGCGTAATGGACAGGGAAAAAACCCCTGTACCTGTAGCCTACCTCTATTTTCAGAGGATTTCTTCTTCTTCTTCTTCTTCTTCTTCTTCTTCCAGACTAACGCTCTAACTGGCCACGATTTCTTCATACAAAATCATATAATGCGTAGCTTTTACAGTCATTTTACGAGGAGGAAAAACAAGAATGTAGACAAAACAATTCAAAATCCTGCATCTGAATGCCCGTGAGATCAATAAAATCAGAGCTCTCTGATAAAATTTATTTTGCGTGATGTCCTTACCATGCGCCCCCAAAAATAAAATAAACAATCTATGCACAAATTCTGACAAAAGCAGACTGACAAAACAAATGAAGACGAAAATACAAACTTTCACTGACGGAGGTAAAACAACAAACTTCAGTTTTTCATTTATTACCTCTCTATGCTAAAAGTCTTCTTTAAAAGAAATTTGTTCTTATATTGATGTTTCTTTCATTCATTTTAAGATACTCTCCTCGGTGGGCAAAAAATAATGAAAATGTAAACAAACAACAAGAATGAATGCACCAATACATGCATGCACACGGCCCATGCTCTCTCTCTCTCCCCTCTCTCTCTCTCTCTCTCTCTCTCTCTCTCTCTCTCTCTCTCTCTCTCTCTCTCTCTCTCTCTCTCTCTCATAATACAGAATACCTGAGTTGTAAGCCATATTATGAGTGGCCTAACACTGTGTTGCCATGGGGAAATAGAGATATTTTGTTAATTATTTTAACGTGTACACAGACCTGTACTCTCATTCAATGATTCAAGGTCTTGGGCAAAGATGCAGATCAACATTTTGCAACAAGGTTTGTTCTTTATTGTGTCGGGTTGCGTGGATAATTTGACTTGAATTTGAGTACTTTAAATGAAAGAGTATATTGTTCTTTTGTGTGGCATGCTTTCACTCTTCAGTTGACTAAATGACACACAATCTTACCCTAGTATTAGTATACTTTTCAATGTAAACAAAATCGCACATGAACATTCAAGCACAAGTCTAAAATAAAGAGTAGTTCATGTACACGGTGATTTTGATAGGCCTACCTCTTGCTTCTTTCTTGCGTTTCTCTCTGCTGCTATTTCACCCCCACCCCCCATCCCGCCTTTATAATAATGCACCATCACTCCTGCCCCTTTCCACCCCCCTTACTTTCCCTAACAGAACTAACATAACTCCCCCCCCCCACCATCCCCATCTCTCTCACCTGCATTTCATCTGCACAATTTTCACTCATCGCTTGGAATAAAGGTAGTGGGTGAGGATGAGAGAGAGAGAGAGAGAGAGAGAGAGAGAGAGCTGTGTAGGTGTAGCGGGGGCAGACTCTCGCGTGCGCGCGCGCGCGCTTCCGTAGCAGCAAGAGGAGTCTGTTAAAAATCGTGAGCGTGAAGCAGCAGACGACATAGGCCTAGGTGTGTTTCCCTTCCACCCCAGAAACCAGACAGAGGTGAAAGCTACTGGAGTTTCTAGTCTAGCTTGCAGTGTGCTGGTGCGCCTGAACGTGTTGTGTGTGCTTGGGAGAAAGAGAAAAGTTATACCACTGCATAGTTGGCACAGTTTTTAGGCTAAAAAAAAAGAGGAAAATAACGCAAGGAAAAGAGGAAGTGTATCGTTTTATCCAAAAAATCTCATTCAATCGAAGGCGAAAGCGGCCGGCTTTTTTGAAACTTTCTTGAATTGCTTTCAAGAACGAATGTTTGACTTTGTACATTAATTTAAACGATACGCTTGCTTGAATTATTTTGATCGTTTAGCTTTAGGAACGGACTTTGCTTTCACTCTGCGAAGTAAAAAGTTGCTTCTGATATTAACCTTTATTAGGCCTAGCCAAAAGTAACTGTTCTCAAAAGCTACAGACTCCAGTCCAGGCTGAAGAAAAGAATTTGCTGCTCCAAACTCTTTGCTCAAGCACATTCTCACATTCTGCCTGCAAAAACAACCACCCAGGAACCAACAAAACGTCAGCTTCTGGATTTTCTTTGACTTCGAACTCCTTTGGATTAGGATCTTCGAAAAACACACAGCGAAAATGGGTCTTCTAAAACAGCTGTTTGTAGCGTGTGCGTTGATGCTAGTGTTGGACGTGCTGAACCAGTGTCAAGGTTTGGAAAGGACGTACCCCAGAAGTTGTTCGGAGAGAGGGGAGTGCTGCTCGGGCCAGAACAACACCTGCTTCGCCTTCGGGCCCCGTGTGGACCGATCCGAAGACTCGAACCGTTGCTACTGCGACGCCAACTGCTTGATCATGGGCGACTGTTGTATGGATTATGCTCACACTTGTAAAGGTAGGCGCTGGCCCTATATATATAAAGGTTTATTGGACACTCAGCCACTC
>CM065702.1:30372845-30382845 GCA_017654935.2 Phymorhynchus buccinoides
TATGATAGCCAAGATAGTAAGTAGAAGGAGGTAGCTGTGCTATTTCGGCGGGCTGGACGAAAAATTTGTTTACAATGGAGAAACCTTGCCCAGGTTACATCTCCACTCTCTCGGGCCAAGGGGTTTGAGGATAGCTGGCGTTGGGGAAGGTCTGAATCTGAATCTGGCTACGCTGCGCTGTCCCACTGGACACTTATTTGTGCGTTGTGCGTTGCGACAGAAAGAAAAATATACCAAACTAAAAATCAACACAAAAACAGAGAAACTGAAGATAGAAGTCTCCCCAGCGTTTCATGTCTCAGGTCAGGCCAATCCGGCTACCGTAACGGCCCCCGGGGACGTACCCCGACCGGCACAGCCCCAACCGTCATTGTCACTTTTGTCACTTTTTGCTGGGGAGGGAGTCAAGAACACTATATAAATTATAGTGTTCTTGAGGGAGTGATACAGTTAGAATGACAGTGTTGAGCTCCCGCTTTTAAAGATATCAAGCAGGGGAGCTTCTGCTGCAGATGCTGGGAGCGCGTTCCAAACTGGAACCGTCCTTGGAAGGAAGCTGAATTTGAAACAGTTTGTATTCTGGGAGAAAAGCCAATCAAATTAATCAATTAATTAAAGTTGTGAGCATTATGATAAATTATTGTCTAGTGAGAAAGTCTTGTGAGCATCCGTCGTTGACTTAACCCTTTCACCGCCAATGTCGCATTTATGCACCACCCATGTTGCTAAAAGGAATCAAATCAGGGTCTGTTATCCAAAGATCCTATTTTCTTAATTTTGGGAGGTAAGGATAGGCCTAGTGTTATGCATGTCACAGAGGAATTCACAGTATTGCACATACAATTTTTTTTTCTCTACCCAGTTAAGCTTAACCCTTTCACCGCCAAAGTCGCATTTTAGCACCACAGTGATTTAACACCTATGTCACTAAAAGGCATACAATTTGGGTCTATTATCCAAAGACCCTATTGTCTTAGTTTTGGGAAGTAAGGGTAGACCTTGTTTTATATATGTCACAGAAGAATCCCCAATACCGCAGATGGATTTTGTTCTCTACCCAGGTAAACTTAATGGACATTTTTAGCTGAAATATGGCTGGCGGTGAAAGGGTTAATGGTATTTTGTTGCTGAAAAACGGCTGGCGGCGAAAGGGTTAATGTCACATAGAACCTACCCGGCTTATTGAGTGTCCACCTCCCTATAAGGACCGTTTTGGGGCTGATTTTTCAAGGGAGGTTCCACCGTACCAAAGACACGTACACCTTACACAGTAGTACCGTCTCTTTGGTAGTACTGAAGGGACAGTCACACGTCCGCTAAAATCGCACGACTGTACGATACGATTCGATCACGTGGTCTCGAAGCGCGGACCACATTGTTCTTCGAGACCACGTGATCGAATCGTATCGTACAGTCGTACGATTTTAGTGGACGTGTGGCTGGCCCTTTAGATCTGCTGGAGAATGCATAGATCTCTCTCTTTCCCGTGCTGACCTCTCTGACCTCTCTCTCTCTCTCTCTCTCTCTCTCTCTCTCTCTCCCTCTCCCTCTCTCTCTCTGTCTGTCTGTCTGTCTCTCTCTCTCTCTCTCTCTCTCTCTCTCTCTCTCTCTCTCTCTCTCTCTCTCTCTCTCTCTCTCTCTCTCTCTCTCTCTCTCTCTCTCCTCTCTCTCTCCCCCCCCTCTCTCTCTCTCTCTCTCTCTCTCTCTCTCTCTCTCTCTCTCTCTCTCTCTCTCTCTCTCTCTCTCTCTCTCTCTCTCTCTCTCTCTCTCTCTCTCTCTCTCTCTCTCTCCCCCCCCCTCTCTCTCTCTCTCTGTGTCGGTCTGTGTCTCTCTCTCTGTCCTCTCTCTCTGTCTGACTGTCTCTCTCTCTCTCTCTCTCTGTCTCTCTGTCTTCTCTCTCTGTCTCTCTCTCTCTCTCTCTCTCTCTCTCTCTCTCTCTCTCTCCTCTCTCTCTCTCTCTCTCTCTCTCTCTGTCAAATAAAGTTTTCCAGTGTCCCAGTGTCTCTCTCTCTCTCTCTCTCTCTCTCTCTCTCTCTCTCTCTCTCTCTCTCTCTCTCTCTCTCTCTCTCTCTCTGTGTCTCTCTCTGTCTGTCTCTCTCTCTGTGTCTCTCTGTCTGTCTCTCTGTGTCTCTCTCTGTCTGACTCTCTCTCTCTCTCTCTCTCTCTCTCTCTCTCTCTCTCTCTCTCTCTCTCTCTCTCTCTCTCTCTCTCTCTCTCTCTCTCTGAGTCCCTTGTTCTAGTGGCAATATACTCCCGTACTTACAACCTCTGCTCTACTTTCCTAGAAGAGTTAGGGTGCGTTTGTAGTTCTGCATCTGCTTTTGATGCTCTGCGCTTGCTGGAACAATTTTTATTTTGTTCAAGAATAAAGAAAATGTCTCACGATACTTGCCGACCGGCTTGTCTGCAGTCTGTACCTACCGTTAGGCATTCTGGAACGTGTAGTTGGGGGGGGGGGGGGGGGGGGGGGGGGGGGGGGGGGGGAGAGGGGGAGAAGGGAGGAGGATTAAATGGGGGGAAAAATAGGTTAAGTGTGGAGCTGGCACGGGGGGGGGAAGTGTGAGGCAGGAGAAGAAAGGAGGATTAAATGGGGAAAAAATAAGGTTAAGTGTGGAGCTGGCACGTGGGGGGAAGTGTGAGGCAGGACTGCTCTGAAACTGTACTGAATACAAGTTTTTCTTCGAAACACTACTATATTATGTTGTATAGAATGTTGACCCCCGTAGAATGTATATATTCCACGTCAGCATTCTATGACACATCAGGTTCCCGTCAACATTCCATACGTTTGTCCATTGAATGTAGACATTCTACAATTTCGCTGTAGAAAGTATACATTCTGTGTTTCATTGTCATAGAATACTATACGCTCTATGAACCAGTCGTAGAATGTATACATTCCACGTCAACATTCTATGACACATCAGGTTCCCGTCAACATTCCATAAGTTTGTCCATTGAATGTAGACATTCTACAATTTCGCTGTAGGTAGTATACATTCTGTGTTTCATTGTCATAGAATACTGTACGCTCTATGAACCAGTCGTAGAATGTATACATTCCACGTCAACATTCTATGACACATCAGGTTCCCGTCAACATTCCATAAGTTTGTCCATTGAATGTAGACATTCTACAATTTCGCTGTAGGTATACATTCTGTGTTTCATTGTCATAGAATACTGTACGCTCTATGAACCAGTCGTAGAATGTATACATTCTACGATCTCATCATAGAATGTATGCACCCTACGCGGGTCAACATTCTATGCATAAAAAAGGGCGATTATAGTCGACTGAGGATAACTCCGTCTAGAGAAAAAGGGCCTGCTACACTACATACGATTCGCTGTCGGTGCGATGCGATTGTGACGATGCGAGTCATGATTCCCGTGAAATTCATGTATCGGGTCTACTTGAGTATAGTGAGTGAAAGTAGTAGAATTATTTTTAGACAGAAGTATTTCACGTGAATCATGACTCGCATCGTCGCAATCGCATCGCATTGATAGCGAATCGTATGTGGTGTAGCAGACCCTTCAATTATTCCTACATTTGTGATATTCGTAATGTCAGATAATGATAGAGCCTCCATTTTCTTTTAATGATCTCCATAATTTGAAAGTCGTATACTGTGCAGTTATGGAAGATCCTCCTCTTAAATCTATAGTACTAGTAGCAGTTCCCCCTCCCCCCCCCCCCCCCCTCCCTCTCCCCCCCCCCCCCCCCTCCCCCCCCCCCCCCCCCCCCCCCCCCCCCCCCCCCCCCACTGGCATTCTCTCAATTGTATACATGCGCGTGAAAGTAAGATTTTGCCTTAAAGGGGTTTTTAAAGGGTCAAGTTTTAAAATAGAATCTTAAAAGTTCTACTACTACAAATTGTTTATATAAGATTCGCGTATTATGCATACGAAATCAGATTTGTCTGTGTCGATAAATGTGTGTGTTGTGTGTGTGTTGTGTGTGTGTGTGTGTGTGTGTGGTGTGTGTGTGTGTGTGTGTGTGTGTGTGTGTGTGTGTGTGGGGAGAGAGAGAGTGAGAGAGAGGAGAGAGAGTGAGAGAGAGAGAGAGGAGAGAGAGAGAGAGAGATGAGGAGAGAGAGGAGAGAGAGAGAGAGAGCTGCTTTGCATATGGCCAAGAATCTGATTTGGTGTCCAAATTGTTACACACAAGGCCTAAAATAAATAACTTCCAATTGTTCCGTTTTTCTCATCAGAAGTGCATTGCATGGGGCAGATTTGAGTGCATGCAAAAGAAGTTCAATATCTGATTGATACTGTCAGCATTATAACAAAATAAAATTTAAGTGAGCAAGTTACGCTTCACCATGTAACACATTGTTTTCATCCACAAATTAAAAACAATCAACAGCAATGACTTTAAATGCTTTGATTTTACATTTGTGTGTGCTGAGGTTCTTGCACATAGAAATATAGAAACATACCAGTACTCGGCATTACTGATGATTGGATTTTAGGCTTCAGAGTGCTGAGTAGGTTACGGTAACACCAAAATGTATTAACATCTTAATTATTTAAGAGCCATGTATTGAATCATAACAATTTTCCACACTGTTACAATCTCTGGTGTGTATACTTTTTAATTGAAACATAATTCTGCATTGTGTATTAACTATTACACATTTTCTAAAAAAAACCTTTGAAAGGCACGGCACAAATTTGCTTAAATTGCTTACTAGTAAAATGTAGAATATCAAGTACTTTCCAATAGATCAGACTTTAAAATATTTTTATTTGTGGAACAACAATGTTGCTGTGCTGTAGCTTTGTAAATATTGTCAATTACAATATCATGCGCTGAATTTTATATATTTTATAACAACACCGTTTCATGGCTCTTGCTGAGCTGGTTACACTTCACCGATTAAGGTTATGTTTTTTAGTTCATAGTGAGTATTATGGGCTAAATCACAAATGATTGAGTGGGAGACATAATGTAGAATAGCTATGAAGTGTTCTGGGCACCAATCCAGGGGATAGGCTGCAGAAGGAAAAGGAAAAGTGAAATAAACATGAAAAGTGGGCTATGTGCAGGTTACACTTCACCAAAATGGCTTTTACACATGTTTTATTCTGCTGCATACATCCGCTTCATTTACGTGAACCTAAAAATCAAAAGCATATAGGTAAAACCGAAATTGTTTGACTCTCATTCCTACTTCATTTGCAGCATATAGTGAAAACAATAAAAAGTATTTACAAATATGAGTAAGTTACGCTTCACCAAAGTACATGAAGTTTTTATGTAAACTTAGTTTAACTCTCAAGATCGTACTTACAACAACTGTAAAATATTGATGGTATGCTAGCCTTCATATTTAGAGTTAAATGTAATGAAAAAAGTATGTAGATAAAAATTAAACTAATATAAACATGTGGATTTGGCTGTGAGTAGGTTACCTTTCACCAAAAACTTTATTTTATTATGAAGCTAACATTCATTTGTTCATAATAGCCTGTATTCAATAAAAATTCAAATTAATAACACTATAAGACTGCTTTAGAGACAAAAGTAATGAAGTGTTTTAATATAACTCATAGTTGAAGCACAGCACTCTGAGTAGGTTAGCCTACACGATTATAATGAAACTGACTTCGTGAATTGTAACCTGCTCATGAAAATAATATTGATGCAGCCCAAATTGTTTTACAACTCCTCTGATTAAACAGAACATTCTTTTTGTCTGCTGTGACATCAGTTGTTTATAAAAACATATGCAAAAGGTCGTCTTTTGTGGATAAAAATGAAATGGCAAGAGTATGTTACACTACACCAAATATGTTCGGTGAAGATTACATGCTCATATTCAAAGTATTTTTTTTACTGAATAGAACTGACGTTATTCATTCAAATACGTTGCAAATGATCCCTGAGTGAAGGATAGATAAAACAAAACATCAATAAACAGATCTTTGTGTGCACTTGATCAAGAGTAAAAAGGCAGAGCAGGTTACATATTGCTAAAAACGGTCACCACCCCCTTCATCATTTCCTTCTCTAAGACCCATGTAACCCATGACTTTCTGTTCATAAATCACAAGATAGGATGCCACACGGCTCTTTAATTCCAGTTAGGGGGGGGGGAAACATGGCTGAGTTAGAAAAAAAAAACTACTCTCATTCCTGCCAATTTTTTCCCAGCTTCACCAAATCCCAACTAGGGGGTGGAATGTTTAATTGTTTGATAAACTTTACCCCTTCTTGCTGGCAGGGTGTTCAGTGGAGCTCTCTTGACATAAATGCATAGTTTCAATACCTAGGAATGGTCTGTTAAAGTATAGCTGACCGCTGGCAGCATCTGTTTATTATCAGAGGGCAGCTTCACCAAAATGTAACGCGCTCAGTCATGAAAAAGAAAAAGCCAATTTGTTTTGTCTAGGCGTCATACACCATGCAAAATTATAACAGCTGATGGGGGGATCTATTTCATAAACAGTGTGTATGCTGACATTCACAAGCAATGCTTTATAGTGCTGAAAAAATAAGTTCAATAAAGTCACCTAAAAATGACTTCTGAACACGCCAGTTTTGTACCGATTTTTCGTTATTTTAAGAGCAAATCAAAACGTTTCTTAGCATGTGGAATTTTATATTCATGTCAAAATGCTGTTCTGTCCATTAGTATAAAACTTATTTGAAAAAAATAAACACCAAAGCTAAACAAACAGTTAAAAGAGGCTAGGATGCCACTCGACACCAAATCAGACTTTCAGCCATATACGTTGTTGCTGGTTTGTGTCATTCTTAAACACTATTTTTGTTGTCTACTTGTTGATGAGTATTTGATTGTAAAGCGCTTTGGGCTCACTTGAGGTAAAGCGCTATATATAAATGCACTACTGTTATTATTATTAGTAGTATAATTTTTGAATAATTTTGTATATATAAATGGAAACCTAAATAACTATATTTGTATAATGTGTCAACCAGGGCCTGTATTCACATTGAGATAGCATGAGACTTAGCATCATGCTAACTTAGAAGCTCTTCCAAAAGTCCTATTAAATCCTACAGGACATTGGAAGAACTTCTAAGTTAGCATCATGCTAAGTCTCATGCTATCTCAATGTGAATACAGGCCCAGAAGAATTGTAGTTAAGAGGTTTGGAAGAATTTAGAACACAGCACACAGTTTTGGGGGGGTAACATCTTGTATCTATGCAGAGATATCCAGGACATGTATAATCTATGATCTATGGTAGAGTTTCAGAACAATCTGGTTCTTTATAAAGGTTCAGAAAGAAAAACATATAACACACCTACTGCAACAGAAAAAAGCCACTTCTTTTCACAAACAAATCGTGTACCTGGTTTTGTGTTGTTTTTTGGGGGTTTTGTTTACAAGAATGTTGTATCTTGTTAGAGTTTCAGAAGAATCTCGCATCACAGAAGAGAGACGAAAGGAATGGACGGAGTAGGAAATGGGGCAGAGATGAGGATAGGAGGGGGGAGGGGGGGGGGAGGGGGGGGGGGGGGGGGGGGGACGAAGAAAGATGTGCTGTAGACATAGTGGCAGCATAGCAGTAGTAGTAGTAGAGTAGACCCGAAGATTCTCTTGGTAGGTGAGGCTCTATATAGCGCACAGCTGTGTTCTATTTTTTCCCATTCACTGAACAGAGGGATGGTCGAGTATGGCATTCCATTTGTCCAACAAATATTGACATGATTTTTTGGACACTGGACACTGGAACACTTTATTTGACGTGGTGAATTGAGGCATTTTCCTCATAGAATAAATTATATACACATACAATAAATTTCATACACAATCAATTCATTCTTTACCAATACATCCATTCTGTAATGGGTTGTGTATCATTATATAGAATGGATTTTTGTACAAAGAATACTTTATTATTGCATAGAATGCATTATAAGCTTCAGAATTGAATTTATTCAAAAAGTGGGAACACAATGAATTTTGTCTACAGTCATGAATTCTGTGTCCCACAGAATACATTGCATGCACAGAATGAATTTTGTGTGCCACAGAACAAATTATGTGCACGCACAGAATTCATTCTGTGCACAGAATGAAATGTGTGTCCCATAGAATGAATTTTGCGCACAGAATGAAAGGTGTGTCCCATAAAATGAATTCTGTGCATAGAATGAATTCTGTGCACAGAATGAATTGTGTGCGCCACAGAATGAATTATGTGCGTAGAATGAATTGTGTGCATAGAATGAATTGTGTGCGCCACAGAATGAATGATGTGCACAAAATGAGGAGAATGCCTCATATTACCACACAAATCGCGCAACTAATTTCTTGACACATGGAATGCCATAGTCGAGATGGATATTATCTTAACACGTGTAGTCGGTGTTCTCTGATAGGAGGATTCTCAACCTTGACCGTTGCTGTGTTACTAGCATCAAAGAGTACATGCCTTACTAAATCTGTTCTTGGGCAGATTCTGCTCTGTCTATGGTTTATCACATTTTGGTTTGGTTTTGGTTTTTGGTACTTTATAGTCACAGAGGCATCTCTGTATGTGAAATTCGGGTTGCTCCCACCCGGAGAGCGCGTCGCAGCCAGAGGCGCGCCACCCATATATATATATTTTTTTTTTGCATGCGATTTTTGTGTGACTGATGAGGAAGGAATGGTGTGTGTGTGTGTGTGTGTGTGTGTGTGTGTGTGTGTGTGTGTGTGTGTGTGTGTGTGTGAATTTTTGACCAAATGACGTAACTGGGTTTAACGTGTGCTAAGTGCATGGGCGCACGGGACCTCGGTTTATCGTCTCATCCGAAAGACTCCACGTTCAGACCATGAGGCCTAGTGCAGAGTGAGAGGAAAAATCCCCATGTACCCAGGTTTTTCGAACTCGGGTTTATTATGTATCGTGCACAAGGCGAACGCGTTACCTCTGTACGCGTGACCTTACTCAAGAGCCAAACATTCAGAACTCGGTAAAGATTGTACTTCAATAGCCTATGCATCCTTGTTATGTTTATTAGGTATTAGGTATTAGCAAAGAGTTCTTAAGCTCCGTGGTATTAAGTACTTTATAGTCACAGAGGCGTCTCTGTGAAATTCGGGTTGCTCCCACCTGGAGAGCGCGTCGCAGCCACCCATTTAAAAAAAAAAAAAAAAACAATGAAATATGTTTGCATGCGATTTTTGTGTGGCTGATGAGAAAGAAAGGGGGGTGGTTAAAATTTTGACCAAATGAACTCGGGTTTAACTTGACACGAGGCGAACGCGCTACCACTGTGCCACTCTGCGGACCCTCGGTCTGAAAGTCTGCTTGTTTTTCAGTTTTGAGAAAGTTATCCTAGGCTGATCCTAGCTCTATATCCCTTTCCCGAGAAATGGCAGAGTGTTGCTTCTTTGTTAAAAAATGCAATGGGAAAATTTGAGGGGGGGGGGGGGGGGGGGGGGGGGGGGGTAACGTAATTACAGTAACGTACAAGCATGTAGCCCAGGATTCACCTTAATTTAACCCTTTCGCCGCCAGCAATTAGAGAAAATAAAATATCAGCAATATTGCGAATTCCTCCGTGACATGTATAACATTAGGTCTATCCTTACCTCCCAAAATTAAGAAAATAGGGTCTTTGGATAACAGGTCCTGGTTTGATGCCTTTTACTGACATGGGTGTTAAACCATTGTGGTGCTAAAATGCGACATTGGCGGTGAAAAGGTTAAAGTTGTCGTAAAACCATCAACAGATTTACAGACGATTAGGACACGCACGCACGCACGCACGAACGCACGCGCGCACACACACGCACAACGCACACGCACGCACACACATTTCGCACACGCACACACACACACACACACACACACACACACACACACACACACACACGAACTTCCTGTAGGCCCGAGAGAGAGAGAGAGAGAGAGAGAGAGAGAGAGAGAGAGAGAGAGAGAGAGAGAACTTTCTTTGATAATCGGCACATTTGCAGCAGACTTGACGTAATGCTTGAACTGACGTTGCAAAAAACAACAACAACCCCCAAAA
>CM065702.1:30387845-30392845 GCA_017654935.2 Phymorhynchus buccinoides
ACAAATTTCTAGTCTGTTCCATCATGTAAAGTACCATTATTTGGTATTCCCAAACTAGCATGTCTGGCTTTTTTTGTCCGTCACCGAAGGTGATCGGACTTTGCGATGGGCTGGTTTGTCTGTTTTTGTTTGTTTGTTTGTTTGGTATGGTGATGGTCTGTGTCTATCCTGTCTGTCTATCGCAATGCAATTATAATTTAATGAATAATTAGTTGATGAACATTCTCCCTTAACCAGCTGAGGTTGTGTCGGAGGATACCACACACACACACGCGCACGCACTCACACATGCACGCACGCACGCACGCACGCACGCACGCACGTATTTTCTTAATCACTTTCAGTGGAAGGACGTTAAACTGAAGACCAACAACGTACGCACGCACGCACGCACGCACGCACGCACGCATGCACACACGCACGCACACACGCACGCACACACACACACACACGCGCGCACACACACGCGCGCACACCACACACGCGCACACACACACACACACACACACACACACACACACACACACACACACACACACACACACACACACACACACACACACACACACACACACACACACACACACACACACACACACACACACACACACACACACACACACACACACACACACACACACACACACACACACACACACACACACACACACACACACACACACACACACACACACACACACACACACACACACACGCACACGGCCTGCAGAGTGGGGATGCAGCCTGGGCGAGGGAGATGAGGCATGTCCGCCGTAAACAAAAACTTCCAACCCAGCCCTCCAGAGTAACAGCTGCTGCCTCCATTTGGTGTGTGGACATCATAGTCGGAAACGACTGACTTTCAAATACACTCGGCTGTTCGCTGTTTGGATCCTGTGCTGAGTCGTTGCTTTTACAGTTAAAAACATTTCTAAAGGTTGCTTGTTAAGTCCTCTCGCGGTCTTTTTGTCCTTATGTGCACAATAGTCTAAAATGACCCTGTTTATGCTTTAAACATTTTTTTATTGCAAGGATTTCTTTCATGTTATCGCCATGCTACACTACCACACACAATTTGAAGCCAGTCTACCCACTGGTTCATGAGATACACAGCTCGGACATGAAGGAAGGAAATTTCGGTTTTGTGAGTCTTCCTTGGCGGAGGTTTGCACTGGCGGTTCAAAATTCAGGATCTGAATAGGTTGTGACGCGATGATCAAGAATATTATATGGCTATGGGAGACCCTAGGCTTATTGTAGATCATGGTATCCGCGAGAGGACAAATGGACGCGAAAGGACTTAACAGTCGTTTTTCCAAAGACTCCCGTGTACTGTTCCTTCTCTCCCCCCCCCCCCCCCCCCCCTTTTTTTTTTAGTCCCCGAGCCAAAGGTTCGGGGAGCTATTGTTTTTGTCTGGTCAGTCCGTCCGTCCGGTGTCCGTCCGTCCGTCCGTCCGGTGTCCGTCCGTCCGTCCGGCGTGCCTCTGTCCGTCCGGCTATTCGTCCGTTTTTCTCAAAAACTATTCAGTCTATCATCATCAAATTTGGTATACTAGTTTGCCAAGATGCAAGCTATCCACTGATGTATTTAGTTTTACATTAAGGTCAAGGTCGCGCCAGTTACGGGGTTCAAACCCCGAAACACATAATCGCTAATATCTCGCGAAGTTTTGCATGTATTTTAATGCAGTTTTTTTCACAACATTTCTTGATGAATGGTCTATAACACAGTTGTCATGAATTTTTCTGTGCGCGCGTGTGCGCATGATCGCGCGCGCTCAAATCACGGGTCCGAACCCCAAGGCTATATATAGAAAAACTATTCAGTTACGTGCTGTTTTGATGCCTTTTTTTGTATAGCTTCTTTCGATCCACTTTTTTTCTCTCTTCACGTAAAGTTACGAAAGTTCCCGCCTGTCTTTTGAATCTTTTCATCAGTTCAACCCGCAGTTCTTTAAACGGAGGTGCTAAGAGGCTATGACACGCGTGTGACAAGAGAGCTGAAAAGAAATGTGGGTGGTTGTTGGTTTTTTCCACCTCCAGACCGCCTTGCTGTTACAATCAAAGACTGTACAGGGGAAGATAAACATCCGGTCTCTTTTCCCTATATGAGTAGTGAGGACAGAAACACTGGTTATGTCCCTTTGAAACGTGACACATTTTACACATCGATAGGCCAGTTGAATTCTCCGTTCAAGTTCCAGTCCGAGTTTTTGGATAGCCTCCACTGTGAATAGTGTACACGTCCGCACTAACGATAACTCTATCAGCCCGGTTCGCCGAGCTTTTAAGTAATCCATCTTACCCTTTTATAATATCTTTGTTACAATGTTTTAGTGCAATAATAATGAAAATAGTATCAACGGGTATGATTTTGTATAGCACAGAAAGTTTCTTTACGTTTTGTTTTTTTAAAGCCATATGCCTGTTTTTAACCCTTTCAACGCCAGCCATTTTTCAGCCAAAACTTTTCATTAAACTTACCTGGTTAATAAAAAGATTTTGTCTGCAATATTGGGGATTCCTCTGTGACATGCCTAAAATAGGGCCTATCCTTATCTCCCAAAATTAAGAACGTAAGGTCACTGGATACCAGACCCTCATGTGATGCCTTTTAGTGACATGGGTGTTGAATCATTGTGGTGCCAAGAGGCGACAGTGGCGATGAAAGGGTTAAATTAAAAGCAGCATGAAATTCAGCGTGAATACAGACTGTATAGTTATGGGCATAGAATAAATCACGCACCTGCGACTAGAGATAAAATAAAAGGGCACAGGGGATTTTTTCCTCTCACTTTGCCCTATCTTTCGGATGAGACGATAAACCGAGGTCCCGTGTGCTCATGCACTTAGCACACGTTAAACCCAGTGACAACGAAAAAGTTGTAATTTGGTCAAAATGTACCCCCCTCCCTTCCTTCCTCATCAGTCACACAAAAATCGCATGCAAAAAAATTAAAAAAACATTGGGTGGCGCGCCTCTGGCTGCGACGCGCTCTCCAGGTGGGAGCAACCCGAATTTCACAGAGACATCTCTGTGACTATAATGTACCTAACCTAACCTAACCTAACTAGGCCTTACGGTCTGAAATAGGAGTCTTTCGGATGAGACGTACCCATGCACTTAACACACGTTAATCCCAGTGGCAAGAAACCCTCAACCCGTGTGAATCTGCAAGAAACCCTCGACCCTTGCGAATCTGCAAGAAACCCTCAACCCTTGTGAATCTGCAAGAAACACTCAACCCGTGTGAATCTGCAAGAAACCCTCGACCCTTGTGAATCTGCAAGAAACCCTCAACCCGTGTGAATCTGCAAGAAACCCTCAACCCTTTTGAATCTGCAAGAAACCCTCAACCCTTGTGAATCTGCAAGAAACCCTCAACCCTTGTGAATCTGCAAGAAACCCTCAACCCTTGTGAATCTGCAAGAAGCTCTCGACCCGTGTGAATCTGCAAGAAGCCCTCAACCTGTGTGAATCTGCAAGAAACCCTCGACCCTTCTGGTTTTGGTACGTCACAGGAGCCTATAAAGGCTATGTACATGACGGAAGCTTGTGAATCTGGGAGCCAGATAAAGCAGGGTCTGGGAATCCTTGGAAGAATCCTGTGTCTTTTGCCAGCGGGGCAGAACCAATAGCACGTGATGCCATAAACTAAGTGTTTGTGATAGCCAACTGGCACGGGAAACGGCACAAACGCGCCATTCATTGCGGTCATTGAAGTGTTTACAACTGCCAAGATAAATACAGCACCCCCTTAAAAACCCACCAGGTCACGTGTCAAAATCACGGGTGTCACGGGTTTTCCCTCTTATAGCTGGTAAGAAATGTTGTTTTGACCAGGTTTGATTCCCATGCAAATGTCCCCAAATTAAAAACGAAACTTCATTTTAAAGAGCAGCCTCAATTCGAAGTTGGGGACATTTGTATGCGGGTCACAGTTACCCAGAAAAAAACAAGGGACTTAATCGTGGTGCGTCAGTGTGTCTTTGAGAGAAGAGAGAAGAGGAGTGAGTAGCATAGCCTACTCAAAAACTAAACTACACACTCTTTGGTCAAAGACACTGTAATGGGAATAAGACAGACAACAACTGGAGAGTTACGGCGAGCCGGGCTGATAGGGTTATCGTTCGTGATCCCATTAACAATGGCGGCTCTATCCAAAGACTGGAATTTGAATCGACGTTTTTTAAAAAAAATACCAGAGTCAAATTTGAGTGCTTGGGCGCACCTTTTTTCTGTTTTCCTGAAGACAAAGAAAGGTAAGGAAGCTGCAAATACGGCCAGAGAATCTATGAAACAGTAACAACCAGTGTTACATTACTGCTGATGTTCATGGTTCAAGGGGGGCATAATCAGGGTTTCTGTCCTCACTACAGTACTCATTTAGGGGCAAATGGCCGCTTGTCTGTCTTATTCCCATTATAGTGTCTTTGTGTTGGTGTAGTTGGAAGATCGCTTGTCATTTTGCAGTCATAGTTCTATACAAACGGCAGTATAATACATTGGAAAGGGAACGAGGATAGTGTGCGTCTCTCTCTCTCTCTCTCTCTCTCTCTCTCTCTCTCTCTCTCTCTCTCTCTCTCTCTCTCTCTCTCTCTCTCTCTCTCTCCCATTTTCTACTTTTATATATGTATTTTGTCCAGAGGGCTGGATGTAAAAAAGCATGTTATTGCTTACTCTATTACCCTCTATAAATAAAATTCAATCAATCAATCAATCTCTCTCTCACCCCCTCACCCCCCCCCCCTCTCTCTCTCCCCCTCTCTCTCTGTATGTGCACGCGCACAAATAAAAACGTGTTCCACGTGCGAGAGCCAGAAACTTCTGATCCGATCACAATGGAACTTTGCAAAATGAGAATGGTCCCCTACGTCGTGACGATTCTGCCGAATTCCCCCAGTAAGCCCGACGTTGTCTGGCAACGAATAATATAATCTGTGAGACGCTGAGCCAACCGTAATGCCAACATTTGTATAACTGTCCCCGAGAAACCGAG
>CM065702.1:30397845-30400345 GCA_017654935.2 Phymorhynchus buccinoides
GCAGATAGATGACCGGGGACGGTGACTATCGATGTGCTAAACCGGAAGCGAATCGATGCAGAAACGCGCGCGATATACGCCGCTTCACCTTTTCACAAATAACTCTGCCGTTTTTTTAGCCGAATCGCTTCAAATTTGCTGTCAGGCTTGCTGTGGCAGGGGCAAAGCCTGGCAGCAAATTTGAAGAGAATCGGGAGAGCGCGTCACTCTCAGAGCAGCGCCAACGGGAAACGGGGCCTTATAACTCCGCCGTTTCTTAACCGAATCGCTTCAAATTTGCTGTACTCAGCGTTACCAGTACTTGGCGTTACCGTTACTAGGCGTTACCGTTACTAGGGAGAGCGCATCACTCACAGCAGCGCCAACGGGAAACGGGGCCTTATAACTCTGCCTTTTCTTAGCCGAATCGCTTCAAATTTGCTGTACGCAGCGTTACCAGTACTTGGCGTTACTGTTACTAGGCGTTACCGTTACTAGGGAGAGCGTGTCACTCTCAGAGCAGCGCCAACAGGAAACGGGGCCTTATAACTCTGCCGTTTCTTAACCGAATCGCTTCAAATTTGCTGTGCGCAGCGTTACCAGTACTTGGCGTTACCGTTACTAGGCGTTGCCGTTACTAGGCTTTACCGGTACTCGGCGTTGCGCTAGTAATAATAATAATGATAATGTTAATAATAATAATAATAAAGAAAACTTCTACAGCGCATATTCCTGACTAGCTGCTTATAGCGCTTTACAACAATATTATCTTTAACCAACGCAAGCACCCACATTCACGCGCACACAAGCACACACACTGACAAAACACAAACATACGATGTACATATAGGGCATACCCCAAAATCATTTTGTGAGTTGTGTTCGCCGTCGCCTTGCAGGCTTGAGGGAAACCGCTCTGGAATGAAAGTTGAGCGCACATCATTATCTGTGTGAGTGTGTGTGTCCGCGTGTGTATGTACGTGAGTGCGCGCGCGCGTGTATGTGTGTAATTCTGTGTCCGTTTGTCTGACCGTCTTTGGGTGTTTGTGTAATTTTGATTTCCCATTCTTTATGCTATATGTTAAATATTATTATATGTGGTGTTATATGTGTATATTAGAGGTACGCGTGAACGCATCAAGACACTCAAAAGCGAATTTCTTTCTTCGAAAAAGCGAAAATGTTGTAAGGGAGAACAAATATTATTATATGTGGTGTTATAGGTGTATATTAGGCCTACGCGTGAACGCATCAAGACACTCAAAAGCGATTTGTTTTTCTCGAAAAAGCGAAAATGTTGTAAGGGAGAACAAAATGGCGGAAAGAGGGGTGCTGTCTGCTTTTTCCATTTGCAAACATCTATTCATTTTATTTCATTCTTTCCATAATTCACATTACTTAACTGGGGAAATTCCACAGCGCCTCCTAAAACTTATAGAATTATCAGAGCGTAACCAGAAAAAACACACCCGGAAACAAAGGAAGTTCAGTTTAACGTCGCGTATCGGCTTTCGCCATGTACGACGGGCTGAACAAACCAACCAGGGTATAAACAAAAAATTATGTTCCTGAATCACTGTCTTAGTCAAAAGGCCGAGAAGCGATCAGGAAGTTTTTTTTAAGGTTGATAACAAAGAAACAAAGAACTAGAGCTACCCTCTTATACCTATGAGGCTTTGTACTGAAAATTCTCTGCCCCTGTCTCGTGCAATGAGATGCGAACGCCCTTGCTTGTCAGGAACTAATAGTATTGTATATAGCCAGAACAAATTATCTGCCCGGCCCCTGACTCGTCACTAGGTGGCTTGGTCAAGTCAGTCCGAAACGTATTGCCCTTTCGTGTCGATAAGACGTATAGTAGTATAAAGACCCCATTAGTTTTGTTGTTGCAAGTTAAGATATGCCCCCCCCCCCCCTACATTTCTCGGTTAATTGTATTTGTCCGTTTTTGCCTTTCTTAACATACATAAAGCTATATTTTAGGAACATTTTTAGCTAATAACCTCTTTGGAATACTAACCCTATCCCTAACCCTATCCCTAACACTAACCCTACCCCCCACCCTATAAGACGGGAAAACGCAACGAACCACAACTGTGACAAATCGCGGTGTACTGCAGTACATAGTGGGGGGTAGGGTTAGGTTTAGGGTTAGGGCTAGGGTTAGTATTCCACGGAAAAACGCAACGAACCACAACTGTGACAAATCGCGGTGTACTGCAGTACATAGTGGGGGGTAGGGTTAGGTTTAGGGTTAGGGTTAGGGTTAGTATTCCAAAAAAGAGAATTAGCTGAAAATGTTCCTAAAATACAGCTTTATGTATGGTAAGAAAGGCAAAAACGGAAAAATACAATTAACCGAGAAATGCAGCAGGGGGGGGGGGGGGGGGGGGGGCTCATCTTTACCTTTACCGCAAGTTTTGTTGTTCTTTCCACACTTTCGCAGTGGCTGAACAGGGTACAATTTACCCATATATACCTTTCTTTTACTGTTAGTTTGCTCATTTCTGGTTGAGTGTGA
>CM065702.1:30402845-30440996 GCA_017654935.2 Phymorhynchus buccinoides
GGAGAGAGAGAGAGGGAGGAGAGAGAGAGAGAGAGAGGAGAGAGAGAGAGGGAGAAAGAAATAGGGGGTGAGAGAGAGGGAGAGAGAGAGAGGGGGAGAGACAGAGAGAGAGAGACAGGGAGAAAGAGAGGGGGGAGACAGGGAGAGAGAGAGAGGGAGAGAGAGAGACAGAGAGAGAGAGGGAGACAGAGAGAGGGGAGGGGGAGAGAGAGCAGGAGACACAGAGAGAGAGAGACAGAGGTAGAGAGCCAGAGACGCACAGAGTGTGAGTGAAATCTCCTAGTGTACATTCTGGCATGGGTACTTTCAAAATCGCATTCGGTCCTGTCTAGTGATTTCTCCTGTCTGGTTCTGTGTGTTTACCTTATGAGTTGTAAAATCCACCAAGTACTTTCCAGAACTTCATTTATTCCCCTTCAACCATTCGCGGACAGTCCTGTAATCGATTTTTGAAGTAATGTCTAGACGACTTGGTAAAGGAAAAGAGAGAAAGAATGAGAATGTTTGGAGAGAGTAAGATGGCGCACGCGCGCGCGTACACACACGCACACACGCACGCACACACACACACACATGCATACGTACACACACACACACACACGCACGCACGCGCGCTCACATACTCACACACTCTCTCTCTCTTTCTCTCTCTCACACACGTACGCACGCACGCATACACACACACGCACGCGCGCACGCGCACACACACACACACACACGCGCGCGCACACTAATTTTCACGAAGTGCTCTCCCCTAGTTTTTGTTCTCTTCAAAAAATCGTCTTTTGAGTGACTTGATTGATAATCGGAGCGTGCGGATGTGTTGCTGGCAGAACGGGCCCACCTTCTCCCTCTGGAGTTCAGCGTGTTCCGCAGCATGAAGAAGTACGATCCCTGGAGGGGCATCCTCAAGAACCTCTACTCCCGCCACTTCAACGAGATCTTCACCAGAGCCACGTGAGTTCCTTCCCTTTTGTTTTTGTTTGTGGTACAAGCCACACACCTATAACTCACTTTGTCGGTCTGTCTGTCGGTCGGTCCAAAATTGTCGCGTCCAAAATTGTTGCACGCCACAAACGATTGCGAATCCGCGCTTGTTTTGTGTTGGTCAGTTTGTCTTATCACTGATTACTCTACTGTTTTGGAGCAGTATTCTACTCAAATTTGGACCTCTACTACTCTTCAAAATTGAAAACAATGCTCTAATTCGCGATAGTGGCGGTGCCATAGCCGATGAGGTTTAACCGAGGCTTGGTCACCGCTACACCTATCTGTATTAATAAAAAATCGGGACTTTACTGGTTTCGTACTGCCTCAGGGCATTGCCTCCAGTATTGTTCCCACCATATTTGTATTTACAAATGTCCCATATGTGTCTGATTCAGACCAAGAGGACGTAAAACTCCATTTTCGTCGTCGACAATGCTCTAATTACTCGTTTTCGGTGAACATTGTTTGATGGTTTAATGAAGAGGACTACTCATTTCACACCAAAACTACTCATTACAGCTGTCCAGAGTACTCAAGACTTATGTAGGGGGTAAACAGGTCCGAGTTTGTCTTATCACGTGACTTATTAGCAGACCAGACCTGTTTACTCTAACTCTTTTAGAGTAGTATTCTACTCCATGTGGACCTCTAGATACTACTCTTCAAAATTGATGATAGTGCTCTTTCATTCTTGATTGCTACTCGTTTTCAGTGAACATTGTGTGATGGTTTTAATGAATAGGACTACACATTTCGCACAAAAACGACTCATTTCAGCCATCCAGAGTACTCGAATCTTGTGTAAGGGGTAACCAGGTCTGTATTAGTATCTTCGAGAATGTCTTCCCTTACTTGGTACTTACTCGGTACTTGGTACTTGGTACTTTATAGTCATTGAGGCGTCTCTGTGAAAAATCGGGTTGCTCCCACCGGGAGAGCGCGTCGCAGCCAGAGGCGCGGCACCCTTTTTTTTGTTAGTTTAATTTGCGTGCGATTTTTGTGTGACTGAGGATTGTGTGTGTTTGTGTGTGTGTGTGTGTGTACGTACGTGCGCGCGCGCGCGTGTGTATGTGAGGGGGCGCGCGCATGTGTTCATTGGTGTATGTTTGTGTGAACGCGTGGCCGTGAGCATGCGAGCTGATATAGTTTGTCTATACTCAAAGATGAAGTGGTTGTTATTTTGTTTGTTATTTTTGCGTGTCCGTGATGAAAGTAAGTGATTAGATGGTAAAAAAAATCGATCAGCATCGTGAGATTGTCATCACGATGTTGAGAATGACGATGATAAAGACGAATGACGACGGCGATGATGAGGATGACAACGATGACAGTGACGACGACGACGATGATGAGGAGGAAGAGGAGGATGACAACGATGACAGTGACGACGACGACGACGACGATGATGATGATGATGAGGATGACAACGATGACAGTGACGACGACGACGATGATGAGGAGGAAGAGGAGGATGACAACGATGACAGTGACGACGACGACGATGATGATGATGATGATGATGATGAGGATGACAACGATGACAGTGACGACGACGATGATGATGATGATGATGACAGTGACGACGACGACGATGATGAGAATGATGATGACAAATGTAACAACGGTGATGAGGATGAGGATAACAAATATAACAATAACAATGACGACGACGATGATGATGGTGACACATATGACTACGATGATGATGATGATGATGATGATGATGACAGTGACGACGACGACGACGATGATGAGAATGATGATGACAAATGCAACAACGGTGATGAGGATGAGGATAGCAATGACGACGACGACGACGACGATGATGGTGACACATATGACTACGATGATGATGATGATGATGATGATGATGATTTGTATCTGTGCGCTGCAGGTACTGCGGTCACTTCAAGGTGCAGGCCACCAGCCCTCACTGTGAGAGCTCCGACTGGGCCGGGACCCTGAAGGAGAACAGCACCGTGTGTGTGGAGTGCCAGCCCGTGGCCATGAACAAACAGGTACACGCTTTAAAGACCCCCCACGTCACGTGGCACATTCCCTCTTATGCTTGAAAGATTCATTAAAGACCCACAGAGCCGGCTGGATTAAGTCCCTTGGTTTTTTCTGGGTCGATGTGGTCCGCATTTAGACTTACCTCGTATACGATCGAGGCTGCTCTTTAAAGTGATGCCTCGTTTTCGTGACTGTCCTCGTATACGATCGAGGCTGCTCTTTAAAGTGATGCCTCGTTTTCGTGACTGTCCTCGTATACGATCGAGGCTGCTCTTTAAAGTGATGCCTCGTTTTCGTGACTGTCCTCGTATACGATCGAGGTTGCTCTTTAAAGTGATGCCTCGTTTTCAATGTGTATGGGAGCAACACGTGGTAAAAATAAGATTTTTGTACCAGCTATAAGAAGGAAAACACGTGAAATACGTGATTTTGACAGCCGGCTCTGTAGGTCTTTAAGATTCCTTACCAGCTATAAGAGGGAAAACACGTGAAAACCAAAAAACACCTGAAAGGCAGGGGTCCAGGGACCCATGGCCCCAGTGGGGTACAGGGGCAGAGCCCCGTTGGACGATTCAGGGGTGGGGGGCAAGTTAAGAGAGAGATAACGAGATAGACAGTTAGAGACAGTTTGAGTCTCGTAAGCCTTGTAAAATTATTACGTTGCCTTTGTAAACGTCCAAGATAAAAACAACCAAGTTCAAAACGCCACAAATCACTTGTGGTCATTTTTTTAATTTTATTGTGGATGAATTTTAAAAACCTGAAGTTCAGTTTCTGGTCAAATTAAAAATACTGAAATCAGTGTAAAAATTAAAGAGTAGTACCCATGCTTTAAAGGATATCCACAAGGGGGCACGCTGTATTCGGATACAAAACCGCTCTGAAAAACGCCACAGCATGGTTTTAGGGTTAATTCCCATGAGCGTATCCGAAATTGCCTGAGCCTTTTCCGCCCAACTTTTGTACTTCATTGGGTAAGAGATAGGGTTAGAATCAGTTTAGGGCTATTTTCGTCCAAATCAAAGATTTATTATTATTTAAGAAAATATACAGCCGCTCGAAGCGTTACCGTATATGCGAGCTTGGTGGTTGAATGGTCGCCATTTTAACGGGAATTTCCCATTCAACATTGAATGGCGACGCTGAATTTAGAGGGTTTACGTTCGATTTCCCTTGCTGATTGTTTTAGTGTTTCAAACTTTCTGTGGCATGAATGTAACCCTAGACTGATTCTAACCCTGTCCCTGACCCAATGAAGTACAAAAGTTGGGCAAAAAAAGGCTCAGGCAATTTCGGATCCGCTCGTGGGAATAGGGCATTTGCCACGTGAGGACGACCTTGAAATTCACTGAGTTGAATTTAGAGAGTTGAATTAGAGAGGTCAGCATAACTCCGCCAGAACGAGTGCGGGCAGATTAGTAATCTAGTATAGAGAACGAACACTCGTGGCAAATGCCCTATTAACCGGTTGTAGAATGTTGATAAGCACAGACTGCAAACTCTATCCCTATTAGTATTACCTACTATACCTTTTGTGTCTCAACAAAAAAAAAAGGCAGATCAGGTCTGAGATCTACCAGCCGGAATCACCCCAACCATTGATTGTGTCTCACCCAAGACAAGTCATTTCTTCCAGATCATGCATCCTAGGTGTGTCGTCAAGCAAAGTGATCTTGAGGAGTTCTTTGGATGACGTCATTGCTTCATAGTTCTGGCGAAACATGATTTCACGGAGAGCAGGCGACTGTTCTAGTAATGACTCCACAGTGCATTTTTTTGCAAATTGTGACTTATCGGCTCAATGTAGTTTGAAGAATGTGACACAAAAGGTAGGTAACAGCGATAGAGTTTGCAGACTGAGCCTATCTATATTGTAAAACAGTGTTGAGACGTTTTTCAAACCGTTTTGGTATGAGAATGGTGTGTGTGAGCCCCCTTTAAATTTTACTGATGAGACCCAGCACCACGAAAGGGACATTAAGTATTTCCGACAATGACTGCCAGATAGCAGAGGCGGCAGCTGCTATTCCAGCGCGCTGGGCTACAATTTGTTTATAGTGGAGAAGCCTTGCCCAGGATACATCCCCACTCTCTGGGTCAAAGGGATTTGAGGATGACATTTGGTGTTGGGGAAGCCAAGGTCCCCAGAGGCCAACCGATCCCATTGGCTGCAGCACTAGAGCCTGGTGCAAATCCCCCCTAGTTAGTCTTAGTCTTCCACGAACGACTAAGCTGTACCACGATATTCCAATACTGCAGAATATCATCGACAGTACAGCTCTCGTTTACTATTGGCCTCTTCTACGGGCTAACGTCAACCAGTGATGAAAGCCATATGAGTAAAAGGCCATGGCCCTATTGGGGTCTGCAACGAACATCTTTTGCAAGAGTGAATGCCCTTGGTGGGTGGGGGTTCAGTACTGACCAAACAAGGGCATAACTCTCACCAATAACCCTATTTGAGGCCACTAAATGGCTGCCTTTCGCAAGAGTGAATGCCCTTGTCAGCACTGACCAACAAGGGCTTCACTCTCACTGTCAAGGGCGTTAATAACCCTAGTTGCAGAGGCCAATAGTGAGTAAACAAGCGGTTCGGGAGATATCCTTGGGACAGACAGAACAAGAAAAGCAAAAAACACACACACAAAAACGCGACAAAATTAGACTCCTTTGCCGATCGTAGCTCGGCAAAGGACAGTGATGCATTATTTATTACCTGCTGTTCCCCAGGTGGGCATGCGGTGCCTGGGCCACGGGGTGTTCCATCTTTTCCTTGACCTTAATCTGTCCCTGTAGTAAACGACGTACTCTTACCTGCTGTTCCCCAGGTGGGCATGCGGTGCCTGGGCCACGGGGTGTTCCATCTTTTCCTTGACCTTAATCTGTCCCTGTAGTAAACGACGTACTCTGACCTGCTGTCCCCCAGGTGGGCATGCGGTGCCTGGGTCACGGGGTGTTCCATCTTTTCCTTGACCTTAATCTGTCCCTGTAGTAAACGACGTACTCTTACCTGCTGTCCCCCAGGTGGGCATGCGGTGCCTGGGTCACGGGGTGTTCCATCTTTTCCTTGACCTTAATCTGTCCCTGTAGTAAACGACGTACTCTGACCTGCTGTCCCCCAGGTGGGCATGCGGTGCCTGGGCCACGGGGTGTTCCATCTTTTCCTTGACCTTAATCTGTCCCTGTAGTAAACGACGTACTCTTACCTGCTGTTCCCCAGGTGGGCATGCGGTGCCTGGGTCACGGGGTGTTCCATCTTTTCCTTGACCTTAATCTGTCCCTGTAGTAAACGACGTACTCTTACCTGCTGTCCCCCAGGTGGGCATGCGGTGCCTGGGTCACGGGGTGTTCCATCTTTTCCTTGACCTTAATCTGTCCCTGTAGTAAACGACGTACTCTTACCTGCTGTTCCCCAGGTGGGCATGCGGTGCCTGGGTCACGGGGTGTTCCATCTTTTCCTTGACCTTAATCTGTCCCTGTAGTAAACGACGTACTCTTACCTGCTGTCCCCCAGGTGGGCATGCGGTGCCTGGGCCACGGGGTGTTCCATCTTTTCCTTGACCTTAATCTGTCCCTGTAGTAAACGACGTACTCTTACCTGCTGTCCCCCAGGTGGGCATGCGATGCCTGGGCCACGGGGTGTTCCATCTTTTCCTTGACCTTAATCTGTCCCTGTAGTAAACGACGTACTCTTACCTGCTGTCCCCCAGGTGGGCATGCGGTGTCTGGGTCACGGGGTGTTCCATCTTTTCCTTGACCTTAATCTGTCCCTGTAGTAAACGACGTACTCTTACCTGCTGTCCCCCAGGTGGGCATGCGGTGCCTGGGTCACGGGGTGTTCCATCTTTTCCTTGACCTTAATCTGTCCCTGTAGTAAACGACGTACTCTTACCTGCTGTTCCCCAGGTGGGCATGCGGTGCCTGGGCCACGGGGTGTTCCATCTTTTCCTTGACCTTAATCTGTCCCTGTAGTAAACGACGTACTCTTACCTGCTGTCCCCCAGGTGGGCATGCGGTGCCTGGGCCACGGGGTGTTCCATCTTTTCCTTGACCTTAATCTGTCCCTGTAGTAAACGACGTACTCTTACCTGCTGTCCCCCAGGTGGGCATGCGGTGCCTGGGCCACGGGGTGTTCCATCTTTTCCTTGACCTTAATCTGTCCCTGTAGTAAACGACGTACTCTTACCTGCTGTCCCCCAGGTGGGCATGCGGTGTCTGGGCCACGGGGTGTTCCATCTTTTCCTTGACCTTAATCTGTCCCTGTAGTAAACGACGTACTCTGACCTGCTGTCCCCCAGGTGGGCATGCGGTGCCTGGGCCACGGGGTGTTCCAGCACCAGACGGCCTGGAAGGCGGTGGACGTGCACCGCTGCCACGGGGAGTGGACCCTGGTGGAGGGCCACAAGCCCTGCACCTGCGAGCCAGAGATCCAGCCCAGCTTCATCTTCATCTAACCCCCAGTCATTCGATGACCCTGAGGGAATAGCAAGGGGGGGGGTCTTTTAGATAATAATATATCAGTGTCTTCGGCCCCTTTACTGAACGAACGGTGCTCACAGCTGAGAGGGTTTTGGTTCTTTTCAACCGGCAAAATGGACTTTTGTGTCGAGTGAAGTGAAGACTGGGGGGGGGGGGGGGGGGGTGTTGTTGTTGTTGATTGAATGGGAGAATGTAAAGGTGTGGTATCTTAGGCCCGATGTTTGTACGACAGCGTTTATTTTTTTGATTCGTGGTAAACTTGCAGTTGGTTATTGAATTGAAACAGTTGGGGGAAAAAAAGTTGATTAGAACTTTTTTTTCCCTGCTGGATCATGAAATAGAAACGTTCTGTTTAAGGTTAAGCGTGAAAGGTATGTCAATGGTACATCGTTTGTTAGATATTTTTGTTAGTGTTTAAAGTGGCTTTTTGTAAGTAAAAGGGGTGTTGGAGATTTCTAACGTTTTCTTCAGACAACTTTGTCAAGCGTTGCTTTTGTCGGATTTAGATGGATTGCCTGGAAAGTTTGGCTTAGCGTAGATAGCGTTTTGATAGATGTGGAAAGTGGATGCACTTTCAGAGGTTAGAACCATGATGCTGGACCTAAATGGAAACGAATCTTGGTACGTAACTTGCATGTTTGATTTTATCATTATTTTGCATTATTCACGTTGGGTGATAACTTGACAGGTTTGTCGTGAGTTGCGCATTTAGAATAAACGGATTGCAAACGTGGTGAATATCAGACTAACACCGATGAATAATCATGAACTTGGGACAATTATTAGTCCTGAAAAAGAAATGAATACAATCAGTGTGTCATCATTGTTGTATCTCCTCTCCCCCCGTGTGTGATTGTGAAAGAACAGGCATGAAAGAATTCTGCGTTTCGCGGAAAATCCTCGGCATTTTTTCATAACTTCCGCGGGAAAAAAAAAAATTCAGCGTAAAGGACCGATCTTGCCATATTCTTATATCCACAAGTCTCTATTTGGCGATTCTGAAACTGGTTAACCGGAAGTCGCTTTAGCTCACTCGCTTCATTTGTGCGAAGGAAGGCGAAACGAGTAGCTCCCGCTCAACAAAAGTAGCGATGTTAGCTGAAAATGTGGGTGGAAGGATATTTGTGCTGACGAAATTTTCGGAATAGATTATCCGCCCTCCCCGCTGAACAAAACTTGTGACGTGAATTGTTTGAAAAAAAATTTGGGGAACGTCTCCCCCCGCCTGCTCAACAAAACTTCCGACGTAGGTGAAAATCCGGGTGGAAGGATTTCTCGGCCAAAAAATTTCTCCTCTGTTTTGATCTTCATCCACTTTCATGCCTGAAGAACCAAGTTTTGCACACCCAAGAACAACTTATTGTTGGTGCAAGAATATGAAAATAAATGTCATACACATGGTGTATCTAGCTTTAGAAGAGCCGGCTTCGGAATCTGCCGCTGTGACTCGGTAACGGAGCAAATTTTCATGTTTGCGTATGTGTTTTGCGTTAGAAGTACGTTATTTTGTGTTTTGCAAGAACAAATCATTTTTTTCAAATCGTTTATGTTGTATATTCTTTTAACAAAAACGGTTTTTATTTGGGATAGGACAAGTATGATGATCATAACTTTCTCTGTTTTGATAGCGCGCGTGTGTGTGTTTCCTTGCGTGCGGTGTGTGTGTGAGAGAGCACGTGCGGTGCATGTTTCGTAACGATCGAAGGGGGTGGGGTGGTTGCGGGGTAGGGGCTGAACAACGATTTGTTCACACGCGTTTGTATTTTGTAAATAGAAATTTGCATGCCTCTTGTTTTTTGTTGTCAATGTATATATTAGTTCTACCACTGTACAGTGAGTAGCATTTAACTCGACACTGATGTGCGCGGCAGTGTTTCGTACTCAAAGTCTACTCAGAACCCCATGCTTGCATGCGCTCTCTTATTTGTGCTCCACTGTCGTATGTGTTAGGTTAACTAACTTTGGCCCCTTGGTTTCTTTGATATTACTGTACCCTCTTCCTTTCCCTTCCCTGCAATGCGAAACGGAGAGTTTTGAATACGCAAGCTTCCTCTTGATTTAAATGATTTGTATTGACCAAAACGCACATCACGCACGTATCAAGCAAGCGTAACGGCAACAACAAGCTTAAGGCTTAGACTGTGCCAACGTACTGTATATACATGAAGTTCTGAATGGCGGCTAGCAAGTACAAGACTAAACAGGCTGATTTAAACATTATCTGAGGAAGCAATAACGATAGGTAACATTTCAAATACTTCGTGAAATATACATCAGGAAACCAATAGAGAAAAGGAAAAAAGATAAATCCAAGTATACACAAAGCACAGAAAATAAATAATAAAATGTATAAAATCAAATGAAAAAAGAAAACAAAATCAAATTCAGAATATGAAGATGATGGGGAATACAAAAGATGTGAGGCGAATAATAATAATAATAATAATAATAATAATAGTACATTTATATAGCGCTTTACCTCAGATGAGCCCAAAGCGCGTTACAATCAATTATTCATCAACAGACAACAAAAACAACATTCAAGAGTGACACCAACCAGCAACAGCGCATATACAAAGCAACTCTCTCTCTCTCTCACACACACACGCACACGCACACGCACACGCACACACACACACACACACAAACACACACAATTATTGACGCCAACTCGTTCATACCCCATTCGGTAAGCCACAGCAACCGAGCCGCATGGACTGACCACATACACCAACACACATACACAAACACCCTCACACACAACGTACGCACGCAGACAGACAGACAGACACACACACACATGCGTGCACAATCAACCCACAAAAACCAAAATACACACAAGCACACATGTATGCACACATTCATGCTCTCTCACACACACACACACACACACACACACACACACACACACACACACACACACACACCACACACACACACACCACACACGAATCAATCGCTATTTACAGTGGTTACAAAGCATATATCAACAGAAAGAAGATCCTCTACTGATACACTTTAAATACCACCTGTACCTGTAATATGTATATTATAAACTTGTATAATACAGTCATGCATTTTCAGTAAACTTACTCTTCAGATTTTGTTGTTTACTCCCGTGTTTAATGACAGCAAACCTACTGATTCTTTTTGCTTTTTTTGTAATTCTATTTTTTAGATTAAGGCAAAATGTTTGAATTTTTTTTATTTGGGAGAATGTAAATGTGTGTGGGTTTTTTTTCTCTTCTCTCTCCTCTCGATAAATGTCCATAAATGATAATATAGAAGCAACGGACGAACTTGACTACTGTTCAGCCTGATCGATTTATTGGGTATTATCCCATTTCATTTCGCCTGTAGAAGAAAACGTTTGGGTTGAGACCATAACAGCTCCGATACTCTGGTTTTGGGGGGCACTTTTTTGCTACATTAATTTCGTTTCTTTTCTTCCCCCTTTATCCCGTTTTTAAAGACAATTCGATTGGTTAATTACATCTTCAGCCATTTTCCGGCTTTATTATAGTATAGTATAGTATAGTATAGTATAGTATAGTAGTATAGTATAGTATAGGGACTGGCTTCATCAGCCTACGCCTCGCGGCCTATCAAGCGTCCCCTTCATACTTTTCATAAATATGGGTTGCGCCTGCGCACTCATAATTTCCTTTCAAATTTATTCATCATAATCATAAAACAATTTACTAAAATTTGGACAACTGTCTAGAAGGTGTTTTAAATATGTTAGTAGGGGAAGACGGGGTAAAAAGCCCATGGGGAGCAGGTAAGAAGCCCATGCCAATTATCTCATGAAATGAAGCAAATTTCAGTCACATTTTGCCCATGGGACGAGTGTTAATGTTTAGCATTCGTCTCATGGGCAAATGTGACTGAAATTTCTTTATTTCATGAGATAATTGGCGTGGGCTTCTTACCCGCCCATGGGCTCTTTACCCCGTCTTACCCTATTATACCCACTTTATACCGGTCAGTTTCGTCGTGGCAAGTCTTGCTAGCTTTTATCCGCAGTAGTAGTATAGGGGTCTACTACACCAGAAGAGTTTCAGTTTCTCATTGGGTTTTTTCCCTCATGGCATCGCACACCCATAATAAAGATAATACAAATTGCCATAAAACGGTTCCTGCCTTCTGGTTCATCCAATTTCGATACACGGGAGGTCATCCAAATCACCATGATGGCAGCAGCAGCAGCATTGAAAAGCCAGGTAATCGAACCTTCCTTCCCACGCCACGCCATGCCTTGAAGCCGCTAACAAGTTAGCCTACTATTGGCCACTGCAAAGAACACCTTTTGCAACAAGAGTGAATGCACCTTGGTGTGAGGGGGGGGGGGGGGGGGGGGGGGGGGGACCACGCCTTGAAGCCGCTAACAAGTTAGCCTACTATTGGCCACTGCAAGGAACACCTTTTGCAACAAGAGTGAATGCACCTTGGTGGGTGTTGGGGGGGGGGGGGGGGGGAGATGGTTGAGCACTGACCAAACAAGTGCATAACTCTCGCCAATAACGGTGAGTCGGAGTGAGTGAGGTTGAGCCGATATGGCTTGGAGTCAAAACGGACTATCTTTAGATAGTCCATTGACGTATTGGATTTATTACAAAAACTAATAACTTGTATCGAACAATGACTGCAGAAATATAAAAAGGGTTTTTTTGCTTTTTAGATTTCAGCAGTCTTGTTTTTTTTATACAAGTTCTAAGTTTTCGTAATAAATTCAATTATAATTATTATGTCAATGGACTATCTAAATATAGTCCGTTTTGACTCCAAGCCATCGCGTGACTACCCTGGCTGCCATTTGCAAGAGCGAATACAGTTTTTGGATGCTGATCAACAAGGGCTTAACTGTTGCCGTCAATGGCGTTAATAATCCTAATTGCAGTGGCCAATACTACTGCTGCTACCACCCCTGCAGTGATGGAACAGCCACGCGGAAATCAATGACGTCATACATACGTGCATACATCACGTGCCTAATTGCATTGTGGGATTACGTTCAGCTTGCCAGGCAGTGGGTGGGAACGAAAGCCCGCTAGTCTGTGCACGCGGAAGTTCCGTACGGAAACCCGTAAATAAGTAAAAAGAAAAGGAAAAAAAAATAAGCGCACGCATTTCCGCTAATTTTTTTCTTCCAATTTTCGTTTACTTATTTACGGAGTTTCCTGCGCGGAAGTTCTGCGTATGTGTGTACGCGCGCGTAGTGAATGCAATCTAAGGCAAATGTGTCGGCATGGAAGGTGAAAAGCATCAATGGATGAGTTTTGTCCACGAGTTGTTAGGAGCTTTTTCTCTGGACCAATTTAGCCAGCAGATGTATTTGCAGCCCGTACTAAAAGTCGCTGGTACGTTTTAATGAATGGTTCAAAATGTGTGCGTGTGCGTGCGTGCGTGTGTGTGTGTGCGTGTGTGTGTGTGTGTGTGCGTGTGCGTGTGCGTGCGTGCGTTCGTGCGCGAGCCTGCCACACTCGTGCATAGAGTCAATAGTCTCTGACCCGTAGTGTAAAAATTCTTGAAAACTTAGCAAAACACAGGCCAGTCAGAGAGAGAGAGAGAGAGAGATGAATAGAACTAGTTTTTCACGAGAGAGTTCATAAGCGTATCAAGCCCGATTTTGAGGGTCAGATCGAGCAATGAAAACTAAAACACCATCATAAGTAGCATCATCGCATGCAAATCACACCAATTCATCACCCAAGTACTGATAGGTTCACATCAAGGCAAGAATTGTTGTTTTTTAGAAAGTCCCATAACTGTTTAACCCCCCCAAAAAACCCAACCCAACAACAACAAAAAGAAATAAATATATATATCCTGAATAGTTGGTATTAATTAACAATGTTAATATATCCACACTTTTATAGTTGGTCGTTTTGGTGTTACCTACCTGCTTTAATTGTGTTTGGGGGATTTTTTAACGTTTATCCGATTCCCTCGTGTACGCTCAATAATTATACTTTCATGCGTTGTTCATTATACTTGCTTACTTATGTGCTATGACACTTTTTCAGTATCGTGTAACGTTTTCAAGTTTTGGACACGATTTTTTTGTTTGTGGCTCAAGCCACAAACCTATAACTCACTTTGTCGGTCGGTCGGTCTGTCTGTCGGTCGGTCGGTCCAAAATTGTCGCACATTTTGACAAAATTGTCGCACTTCAAATCGAGGCTACGCTTCAAATTGAGGCCGCTCTTTAAAATGATGTATTTTAAAAGCGTACAAAATAATAAACATACGTAATACAGACACTACAACAGACACGACGAGTATGCGGTGCTTCTTTCGGTGAGTATAAGTAGGATACATAGTTTTACATGTTTTCCAAAAGATATAAAAAGTTACGAAATGGTGCAGAGATAACATTCTGGTTTACAGATTAAAATGATTGAAAAGCCAGGGGAGGTGACTCATGATTGGAGTGGTAAAAATAGACCGCGTGCCACAAACTATTGCGATTTCGCGCTTGTTTTATTTTGGGTGACATTTTCTCCTCCTTATCACCCTTTTTTCATTACTAGTTGAGTAATTTAGACTGCACTCTTCTGAGTTAGCATCGCTGGTTCGTGGTACATACAGTATTGATGTTGTCATCGTTATGTTTGTTTGTGTTATATTCCAATAAAGGTGTTTTGTACTTTGTGGTATTTGAACGTGGTTGGAGTTGAGAGTTCTGTTGTTTTTTTTAGTTCGATGTTGCTCTGGAATGCGCGAGGGAGTATGTTTGCGCACGCGCTCGCACGCATAATGATGTATACTTCAATTCCAAAGATAACGTTTCTACTCTCTGTGTGTCTCTGTCTCTCTCTCTCTCTCTCTCTCTCTCTGTCTCTCTCTCTCTCTCCCTCTCTCTCTCTCTGTCTCTCTCCCCCCCCCCTCTCTCTCTCTCTCTCTCTCTCTCTCTCTCTCTCTCTCTCTCTCTCTCTCTCTCTCTCTCTCTCTCGATAAACACACGATTCAAAAAATAACATTTCTACTCTTTTCTCTTCCTGCGCCTCCAACACCTTTTCTTCCCTTTCTCTTCTTCTTCTTCTTTGTTCATCCTAGATATAGGGAACTTAATTTAGTTTTGTAATCCCCAAATACATTCCACCATTCAGCTCATGAAAACAACGAGTCACTGATGAACTGCGTGAACAATCATAGGTGAAGACGGGGTAAAAAGCCCTTGGGCGGGTAAGAAGCCCTTGCCAATTATCTCTTGAAATAAAAGAAGATTTCAGTCCAATTTGCGCATGACACGAATGCTAAACATTAACACTCGTCTCATGGGCAAAATGTGACTCACATTTGCTTCACAGTTTCATGAGACAGTTGGCATGGGCTTCTTACCCGCCCATGGGCTTTTTATCCCGTCTTCCCCTATCTGTTCTCACCATTCCGAATTATATAATAATAACTAACATTTATAGAGCGCCCTTTCTCTCTTGAGCTCACGGCGCTTCACAATTATTTGAATTAATACATAGATCATAAGCTACTACAATAGTGACTATCAAAAACATGCACATAGCCACAACACGCACGCGCGCACACATGCACACACGCGCGCACGCGCACACCCACCCACACACAATGTGGGGAACATAGTTTTAAGGCAGGAAACAGGACAAGGAAGAAATCAGAGGTATTGCCGGAAGAGGTGAGTTTTAAGAGCGGTTTTGAAAGACTGGAAAGATTTAGCAGAACGAAGTTCATATGGTAGGGTGTTCCAGACAGAAGGGGCGCTGAAAGAAAATGAACGTTCACCATATGTCTTAGTGTTTGTACGAGGAATAGAAAGGATAAGTTTGTCAGAAGAGGAACGGAGAGACCTGGACGGTGAGTACAGGTGAACGAGATCAGAGAGGTAGGCAGGACCAGATGAATGGACAGCATTGAAACAGGCAAGCAATTTTATACTTTATTCTTGCCTCGACTGGAAGCCAGTGTACGGTATTGAGGTGGGGTTTGATGTGGTCTGTACGAGGGACTTTAAGGATTAAGCGGTGGAATTTAAGGAATTAAGAAAGCGGGTAGTTTCTTGGCGGAGGTCTGCATCGGTGTCATTGCTTTCACGTTCACTTCTGTGAGATTGAAACATACCGCCCATGACGTATAGGGGAAGACGGGGTAAAAAGCGCATGGGCGGGTAAGAAGCCCACCCCAATTATCTCATGAAATGAAGCAACTTTCAGTCTCATTTTGCCCATGAGACGAGCGTTAATGTCTAGCATTCGTCTCATGGGCAAATTTGACTGAAATTTTCTTTATTTCATGAGATAATTGGGGTGGGCTTCTTACCCGCCCATGCGCTTTTTACCCCGTCTTCCCCTATAGCTTATAACCAGAAGCTGATGATGGTTTGAATGTAAACTAGATGCAATGGAAGCCTTTAAAAAAAAGAAAAAGAATACAATGTGAATTTGCAATCTATTTTGTTCTCTAGTCTCCCCTTGCCTGTGACCATCGATTCCATCACCACTCTAACTGCACCCCCTCTACATCACCCCACGCACACACATGTATGTATAGAGGGATCCGGGATAGCGTCATAATGTCACGTGATTTTGTTGGTAACGAAAGTCGGATGCCATTTTGGCTGGAGCGCCGTTTTGGTTCAGATTACAGAGGTGAGCGTCAGTGAGTTTCGACAAATCGTCACAATGGTAATAAACTGTGCAGTAGTTAAATGTTCAGGACTAAAAGCAAACATCAGAATTCCATGCGTTCCATCTTAGCAACCCGAATAATCCAGCCATCATGGCCGACAGAGGTGACATTCTCATTTGCATACATGAACCCGGATCCCTCTATATGCCAGTCAGTCGTTTCCGACCATGGCTGCTAATAGCAGTCAGGCAGTTGCTATTCATGTGGGCTGGGATTATTTACCTGGGGGAAAGTTATTGCATACAGTGGTATTGCCTTGCCTAGAAAAATGCAGATTCTCAGGGCTCCCAGGGACTCCCATTTGGGGGGTCTATTAAGTACTAAAATTCTAAAAGACCCTCTAAAAGAATGTGCAGGGTGTCCCAGGGATGCATTAGAAACATTCATTTTAGCATTCGCAATGCCACTGGGACCCTCTATCCCGACTCTAGGACCCTCTATGCTGTACGTGAAGGAGTCCATGGGACCACTTGTTTTACGGGACGACAGGCCATGCTACTCTCAAATAGTGTGACCAAAAAAATCAATTATAATCGATGATACTTGTTCAAAACAAATCAGTCATTATCACTATCACCCACCTAATAAAGCAAAGCATACTAAATTCTACCAATTGTGTAAAACTTTAACCCTTTCACCGCCAGCCACATTTCAGCAAAAAAAAAATGTCCATTCAATTTACTTGGGTAGAGAACAATATCCATCTGCAGCATTGGGGATTCTTCTGTGACATATATACAATAAGGTCTATCCTTACTTCCCAAAACGAAGACAATAGGGTCTTTGGATAATAGACCCCAAGCCGATGCCCTTTAGTGGCATTGGTGTCAAATCACTGTGGTGCTAAAATGCGACTTTGGCGGCGAAAGGGTTAAAACTTGTGCATCAGTCAGTCCTGTCTGACTTAGCCATGACTTCCGGATACAAAGGAGGCAATTACTATTCTGGAGGACAGGGCGTGGTGTTAAACGTATAGAAGTCTTGCCCAAAATATCCCCACTCTCCTGGACAAAGAGATTTTAGACAGCTGGTGCTGGGGAAGGTCCCCAAAGGCCTAATAGTCCATTTGTGCCGCAGTACTAGTAAGAGCCAGTGCAAATGCCTCCGAGCTTGGGATTCAATAGCATTCACAAAATATTAACAATTTACCATGATGTGCCATTTGAAGATTTTGAAATAAATGTGACATAGAACATGGATCAAAGGTAAACATAACTCTCAGAACAGCGAATAAACCAGTGAAACCGGGCTGAACCATGCAGGCCCTCAGCTCTAGGTATTATGTATTAGGTACTTTATAGTCACAGAGGCGTCTCTGTGAAATTCGGGTTGCTCCCACCTGGAGAGCGCGTCACAGCCAGAGGCGCGCCACCCAATTTTATAATGATTAATTTTGTTTTGCATGCAATTCTTGTGAGCGCTTTCAATTTCAATCACAGGAATTCACATTAGCAATTTAACTGAAGTTTGGATTTTGTGTGTGCTGTCTGTACTTTTTCATCTTCAAGTGTGTTGAGTACGCCCCATAAGCTTTAGCTTGTTGTACTCTTGCGCTGAGTTATTATATTTGTATCTGCATGAAATTGTGTAAATAAAGTAGTTGTTTAACCCTTTCACCGCCAGCCATATTTCAGCAAACAAAATTCAATTCAATTTACCTGGGTAGAGAGCAAAAACCAGCCTGCAGTATTGAGGATTCTTCTGTTACATATATAAAATAACGTCTACCATTACTTCCCAAAACTAAGACCAAAGGGTTTTTAGATAATACACCCCAATTTGATGCCTTTTAGTGGCATTGGTGTTAAATCATTGTGGTGCCAAAATGCGACTTTGGCGGTGAAAGGGTTAAACAAAGTGTGTGGAAGTGGTGGGATGGTGTAGAACGTAAGGGGAGGGGCGACAGAAGCAGAATTGGGGTGCAACTGATTTTGTTTATTTACAAAAGTCACAGGGGGCATGTGGGGAAGGGGGGCAATATCAATATACGACCCTCTCCGGGAGCAATCTGACAGCTGACAACGTAAGGGGGGGGGGAGGGGGGGGGGGGGGGCAGTATTTGATAGGTCTCGTACCTGTACATTTTAAGAACGGCCATAATTTCAGTATCAGAATGTTAAAGAAATCGATGTAAATGATTGTATTAAAGAATGGAGCCTTTGAATCTCTCTCTCTCTCTCTCTCTCTCTCTCTCTCTCTCTCTCTCTCTCTCTCCCCTTCGTTTTGAGGGGAGCTGTACTGCCCTCCCCCCTCCTATGTGCCAGGAGAAGAGGGGCAGTCGCCCCCCTCCCCGTGTTTCTATACCACTGACTACCTACAACTTTTGAGGAGATTTTCTGCAGAGGTTTTCAGGATATTGTGAAGCCAGAAACAAAGCAACTGCTAATGTTAAGAATAGCCCCCCCCCCCCCCCCCCCCCCCCCCCTCCTAGGCTTCCATTCATTTCAGACGGTTTCAGTTAGGGTTAGGGTTAGTAATAGGGTTTGGGATAGGGTTAGGGATAGGTTTAGGGTCAGTTACGTGTCAATCTCATAACATACCATCAATGTTTATTATTTTGTGTGGATTAGACGGTTTCAGGTTAGGGTTAGGAATAGGGTTTGGGATAGGGTTAGGGATAGGTTTAGGGTCAGTTTAGTGTCAAATACACAAAACAATAAAAGTTGATGATTAAGCTGACCCTAAACCTATCCCTAACCCTATCCCAAACCCTATTCCTAACCCTAACCCTAACCTGAAACCGTCTGAAACGAACGGAAGGGGCAGAGGAGGGGGGGGGGGGGGGGGGGGGGGGGCTATTCTTAACATTTGCCAAAGCAACAGCAAAGAAGCTAAAAACAATCGCAATTCCTCACCATTCTAGAATGAAGTACAGGGCTAATAAAGCACATTGAAAACAATGCAACTATGTCCCTATAATACAAGCTATTTAGGTTTTTAATTCTCTCTCTCTCTCTCTCTCTCTCTCTCTCTCTCTCTCTCTCTCTCTCTCTCTCTCCTTTTTCGCGCTTGCTGGTTTTTTTGAATTGTTTTTTGTTTTGGGGGGGGGGGGGGGGAGGGGGGGGGGGGGGGGGGGGGGGGGGGGGGGGGGGGGGGGGGGGGGGGGGGGGGGGGGGGGGGCAGGGAGACATGTCTAGCCCCCCCCCCTCCTCTGAGCCAGAGGGGGGGGGGAGGGCAGCCCCCCCCCCCCTGCCCCTGTTTCAACACCACTTGGACAGACATGACAGATACAGATAGAGGAATAGACAGACGTAACCAGAAACAAAACACGTGTGTTTAGAAAATCCATCACCATTATTTGAAAGTGTCAAAAGAAACATGTCTGGTTGAGTAAATTCTAAATCTAAAAACGACTTTAGAATCTTATATATAAATGCATTTCAAAGGTACCCCGACTTACACGAAATAATCACATTTTTGCAAAGTTCCGTCAAAGCAACACTGACCCCCCCCCCCCCCCCCCCCCCCCAAAAAAAAAAAAAGAAGAAAAAAAAGAAAAAAAGAAAAAAAGAGATCAATTTGTCATTCGATACATTCCAATACAAAACAGTTCTTAGTCCTATTTCCACATACCGATGTATGTCGGTGCACAGTTTTTAATAAACGTCAGTGAAAATGAATGAAAACATTATACGGAATGTATGTGTAAAAGAAAATGTATATGAAAATGAATATGGTCAGAAATATAATAATAATAATAATAATAAAAGAGTCTGTAAAAAAAAAGTACATCAAAAAAGTTGGAACTGCACTCGAGAAACGTCAGTATTAAAGACCCACCACGTCACGTGTCAAAATCATGGTTTTCACGTGTTTTCCCTCTTATAGCTGGTAAGCAATCTTAACAAATCTTCCAAGCATAAGAGGGAATGTAACATGTGACGTGGGGGGTCTTTAAGTGGTAGTGTATAGAATTGTCAATAGGATCAGTACACCGAAGGAGGAGAGATGGGTGAATAAAGTGGTACGGGATTTGTGTGGTGAAAGGAAGAATGAAGAACCAATAACAGATATTAATGGGGGGGGGGGGGGGGGGGGGGGGGGGGGGGGAACCGCCAATGAGATCGGGAAGCTAGAAGTCTTGTCCTGTGATGAGAGATTTACTGTACGTTTTCTCCTTTTCTTCAGCCTTCTCGGTCTCCACAGCGAAGAGCGTGGGCCTGGTCATTCTCCTGGCTTGTTCTCTCCCTTTGTCCATGTTTCTTTCTGGACTGATGATGCGGGTTTCTTCAGTTGCTTCTCTCCCTCTGCTTCCTTCAACAGTTGTAGCCCCTTCTTCCGCCTCGTCCCTTTGCCCCGTCTTCTGAGCACCCGCAGTGGCGTCTTCTCTAACTTCTTCCTTCCTTTTCACTTCCTCTGTTGTATCGATAGTGTCTCTTTCTCCTAAAATCCCACCAGCCACTTTTCCTTCTTCAACTTCCGCCATGTTTTTCACTTCCGGCGACAGCGTCGTCACCGTCGTGGCTTCGGATTCGGATTCGCGTTCCGAAGGGACTAAGTGCTCCAGCTCTAAGGAAGCGGGCGGGTAAGGATGTGGTGACAGAGCAGCCTGATTTTCTGTGCACTCGTCCGATTCTCGTATTTCTGACTCGCGCCGATAGGCATCTCTCTCGGCCGGGGTTTTCTTCACCTTGGCTCGCGCCTTTAGCGCGTCGTAACTGCTGTCCGTGCACTCGTCATCCGCGAAGCCGTAGGTGTCCTGGCTGCTCTCTCTGGAATCCACGATGTTGCTGAGGAGGCTGCTTTTCCTCGACTGTTTCACATTGCTGTCTGATCCGGCAGCTTTTTGCAATTCCTTGATCTTACTGCCTTCAAGGTCGGCCCCCGTCGGCGTTTCTTCCTGCTTTGGTTCTGGCGCTGTCTCCAGACCTTGCGGTTTTCTGGGTTGGTCTCTCACATCTTGTTCTGAGTGCATTGTGACTGAGGACGGTGATATCACTTCTATCTTTATGTCCAGAAAACTTTCCAGGTGGAATTCTGCGGGTTCCGGCGATGGTATGTGCTGATCAGAGGATCCTTCGGATTGCACCTCCGAGGCTGTGCCCGTGTCTAGTACAATATCAACCGGTGAAATTTTGTCCTCCATGGTTGTTTCTGCCTGTGCTGCCCCTGATTCCTCGGCTTTCTCCGTGTCTGCCTGTGTGTCTGTAGGCACTTCTGCCTGTGTCTCTGCAGGCACTTCTTCGTCTATGGGCACTCCCCCTTCCGCTTCTTTAGACGCTTCTGCTTCTGTGGACCCTTCTGCCTCTGCTTGTGTTGGCTCTTCTGTTGATTGCTCCTCCTGTACTGCCGAGGACACTTCGTTCATGGTCACTGCAGGTGCTTCCTCTTTCTCTTCCTTTTCTGCCTCCACTTGCGCATTCGTGAGCAACTCTACCCGTTCCTCTGAAGGCACTTTCGCTTTTGCTTCGTCAGCCATGGACACGTCGGTCTCTTGCTCCTCTGCGGGCACTTCTGACCGTTCTTCTCCGGACACTTCCGGTCCATGCACTTCTGTTGGGAGTTCCGCCTGCTTTACCATGAGGGGTAATTGTTGCGGGGCTTCTTCTGCCATCGACGCTTCTACTACTGTCCTTTCTGTGGGTAGTTTTTCTGCCTCCACTTCTGTCTGTGGTTCTGTAGGCACTTGTGTCTGTAGTTCTGTAGGCACTTCTGTCTGTGGTTCTGTAGGCATTTCTGTCTGTACATCTGTAGGCATTTCTGCCTGTACTTCTGTAGGCACTTCTATCTGTGGTTCTGTAGGCACTTCTATCTGTGGTTCTGTAGGCACTTCTGTCTGTACATATGTAGGCATTTCTGCCTGTACTTCTGTAGGCACTTCTATCTGTGGTTCTGTAGGCACTTCTATCTGTGGTTCTGTAGGCACTTCTGTCTGTACATAAGTAGGCATTTCTGCCTGTACTTCTGTAGGCACTTCTATCTGTGGTTCTGTAGGCACTTCTGTCTGTACATATGTAGGCCTTTCTGCCTGTACTTCTGTAGGCACTTCTATCTGTTGTTCTGTAGGCACTTCTGCCTGTACTTCTGCAGGCAATTCAGCCCATAATTCTGCAGGCAGTTCTGCCTGTACTTCCGCAAGCATTTGCACCTCTGCTTCTGTCAGTGCTTCTCCAGGCATTTCTTTCTCTGCGTTCGTCAGCAGCTCTTCCACTGAGTCATTTGCCGTTTCTCTTTCCGCGCGCCCTTCTGTGGGCATTTCTTCCACCAGTGCTTCAGTGGGCGCGCCTTCTATTGTAGATCCTGCCATAATTTCTTCCACTGGTGCCCCTGCCTTGAGCATTTCTTCCACCTCGACCTGTGTCTCTCTGGGCATTTCTTCCACCAATGTCTCAGTTGGCATTCCTTCCACTGGTGTCTCTGTCGGCAAGTCTGCCATCTGTGCCTCTCTGGGCATTTCTTCCACTGGCGCCTCAGTCAGTAAGTCTGCCATCTGTGCCTCTCTGGGCATTTCTTCCACTGGTGCCTCAGTTGGTAAGTCTGCCATCTGTGCCTCTCTGGGTATTTCTTCCACCAACGCCTCAATTGGCATTCCTTCCACTGGTGCCTCTGTCGGTAAGTCTGCCATCTGTGCCTCTCTGGGCATTTCTTCCACCAGTGCCTCAGTTGGCATTTCTTCCACTGGTGTCTCAGTCAGTAATTCTGCCATCTGTGCCTCTCTGGGCATTTCTTCTACCGGCGCCTCGGTTGTCATTCCTTCCATTTGTGCTTCTCGTAATAATCTTTCCTGAAAATCAGAGTAGGAGTGGATGGACACCACCATATGTAGAGGCTCTGTCTCCAGCTCCTGATTCGCGTCATCTGCGGGTAAAATGTCATTCTCGCTGTCACGCACAACGGTGTGTGTCAGAGTTGGCATCCATAATTCTGCCATCTGTCCCTCTCTGGGCATTTCTTCCACAGGTGCTTCAGTTAGCATTCCTTCCATTTGTGCTTCTCGGAACAGTTTTTCCTGAAAATCATAGTAGGAGTGGATGGACACCACCATATGTAGAGGCTCTGTCTCCAGCTCCTGATTCGCGTCATCTGTGGGTAAAATGTCACTCTCGCTGTCACGCACAACGCTGTGTGTCAGAGTTGGCATCCATAATTCTGCCATCTGTCCCTCTCTGGGCATTTCTTCCACAGGCGCCTCAGTCTGTAATTCTGCCATCTGAGCCTCTTTGGGCATTTCTTCCACAGGCGCCTCAGTCTGTAATTCTGCCATCTGTGCCTCTCTGGGCATTTCTTCCACAGGCGCCTCAGTCGGTAATTCTGCCATCTGTGCCTCTATGGGCATTTCTTCCACAGGCGCCTCAGTCGGTAATTCTGCCATCTGTGCCTCTATGGGCATTTCTTCCACAGGCGCCTCAGTCGGTAATTCTGCCATCTGTGCCTCTATGGGCATTTCTTCCACAGGCGCCTCAGTCGGTAATTCTGCCATCTGTGCCTCTATAGGCATTTCTTCCACAGGCGCCTCAGTCGGTAATTCTGCCATCTGTGCCTCTATAGGCATTTCTTCCACAGGCGCCTCAGTCGGTAATTCTGCCATCTGTGCCTCTATGGGCATTTCTTCCACAGGCGCCTCAGTCTGTAATTCTGCCATCTGTGCCTCTATGGGCATTTCTTCCACAGGCGCCTCAGTCGGTAATTCTGCCATCTGTGCCTCTATGGGCATTTCTTCCACAGGCGCCTCAGTCGGTAATTCTGCCATCTGTGCCTCTATGGGCATTTCTTCCACAGGCGCCTCAGTTGGTAATTCTGCCATCTGTGCCTCTATAGGCATTTCTTCCACAGGCGCCTCAGTCGGTAATTCTGCCATCTGTGCCTCTCTTGGGATTTCTTCCACAGGCGCCTCAGTCTGTAATTCTGCCATCTGTGCCTCCATGGGCATTACTTCCACCTGTGTTTCTATCTGTGCTCCAGCCTGCATTTCTTCCATCTGTGTCTCTCTGGGTATTTCGTCCACTGGCGCCTCGTGTAGCACTTCTTCTTCCGGTATTTCAGAACGATTTTCGTGTGCCTTTGTCAGAATCGTTTCCGTCTGTGTATCAGAAAGCACGTAGTCAGTGGGCCCTTCCACAAGCAGGTTTTCTACTTCTGTGACCTCATTTTCTGTCTGAAAGTCTGCAGCTTTCTCTTCCGCCTCTGCTGTGTAAGGCGCTCTTTCCATAGTCTGCACGTCTGTAGGAGAGTCGTAGGCATGAATCTCTGCGGATATGTCTATCATCTGCATGTCTGTGGATGTTTCTCCAATCTCTTCCACTGCACGCGCCTCGTTGGCAATGAAATCTACAGACTTCTTTGCCTGATTATCACTCGGTGTCGTGTCTACTATTTCAAAGGGCCTGAATTTACCCTCTGCCTCATCTGTCTGATTTTCTGCTAAGTGTTTCATGTCTGGTACTTCTTTTCCGAAGGTTTCTTTCAGCAATTCTATGGGAAATTCATGTTGTTTCGGATTGATGTCCATGAAGACGTATCCTACATTACTTTCCCCTGCTCCATAGGGTTCCTCTTTTTCCCTGTAAGCTTCCGCCTTTGAATCTGGTTCTGCTTTGGAAACAGGCTGGCTGTCAAAGGAGGTGCTTGTCTGCAAGGACATATCTGATGTCTTGGGACGGAGACTCTCCAAAGACGGTCCTGTCTGTACTTCTGTTCCCATGGTGAGAAGGGAAATTCCGGTCTGGATCTCGATGGAAATAACTTCTACGTAATCTCCATCATCGCTGTCTTCCGTAGAGCTTTTCCTTTCTGTCAGCACTGCTCTAGTGTCAGGCTCTGCCTGGTCCTGATCTGACTGTGGCTCTGTTGATGGTATTTCTTTAGGTGTCGTCACTGTATCAGCTGGCATTTGCTCCTCTCTTGCCTGGACTTCTGTGGGGCCTTCTTCTGCCTGTTCCAAGGGCATTTCTGCTCTCTCTGCCATGGGCTCTCCTTCAACATACTGCTGGGCTTTCTCTTCTGTGGGGCCTTCTTCAAAGGAGGTGCCTGTTCCAAGGGCATTTCTGCTCTCTCTGCCATGGGCTCTCCTTCAACATACTGCTGGGCTTTCTCTTCTGTGAGGCCTTCTTCTGCCTGTTCCAAGGGCATTTCTGCTCTCTCTGCCATGGGCTCTCCTTCAACATACTGCTGGGCATTCTCTTCTGTGGGGCCTTCTTCTGCCTGTTCCAAGGGCATTTCTGCTCTCTCTGCCATGGGCTCTCCTTCAACATACTGCTGGGCTTTCTCTTCTGTGGGGCCTTCTTCTGCCTGTTCCAAGGGCATTTCTGCTCTCTCTGCCATGGGCTCTCCTTCAACATACTGCTGGGCTTTCTCTTCTGTGGGGCCTTCTTCTGCCTGTTCCAAGGGCATTTCTGCTCTCTCTGCCATGGGCTCTCCTTCAACATACTGCTGGGCTTTCTCTTCTGTGGGGCCTTCTTCTGCCTGTTCCAAGGGCATTTCTGCTCTCTCTGCCATGGGCTCTCCTTCAACATACTGCTGGGCTTTCTCTTCTGTGGGGCCTTCTTCTGCCTGTTCCAAGGGCATTTCTGCTCTCTCTGCCATGGGCTCTCCTTCAACACACTCCTGAGCTTTCTCTTCTGTGGGAGCTTTTTCTGATTCAGTGGGTGGTTTATCTTCCTGTTCGTCTGTGGTTCTCTTCTCTTCTTTCTTTTCTGATGGCGCTTCTTCTGCATTCTCTTCTGGGTGCACTTCCTTAACTTCCTCCATAAGCCCGCTTGCCTGATCGTCCATGGGTGGTGCATCCGTCTGTGTTTCTTTTGTTGCCCCTTCCACGAGTTCAAATACCTCTTCTTCCTCTGTTGGAAATTCTTCCTTCGCTTCGGTTGACACTTCGTTTGCTGTTTGCGTTTGGGCGACTTCAGTCACTTCTTTAACTGGCAGTTCTTCTGCAGACCAACTATCGTTACAAATGTCTTGCTCTTTGCAGTGTTCCAGACCTGGAGCCCATGCTTCCATTTCAGCGCAGTCATCGGCTATCATTTTCGTGAAAGATTCCTCTTCGCCTTTAAAAATCCCTTCAGGCAATATTTCCATTTGCTCTGAGTCACAGGGCAACATGGCATCTTCATATGGCATCTTCTGCTTTTGAGTTGCATCAGTTTCTTCTTTAACCGACACTTCTTCTGCTGCTCCTCCAATAGCTTTATCTTTATCCACCTGTGATTCCTGGAACAGTTTCTCTCGAGATTCAGCATATGTTTCAATGGCTAGCGCTGTTTCTGGTTGTTGTTCTGCTTGCTTCTTCAACTCTTTAAGCAGATCATCTGCGGACCAGCTATCATTGCAGAGGTCCTGTTCTTTACAGTGTTCTGGAGCTGCCATCCCTTCCATTTCGGCACACTCGTCTGCCATCATGGTCATGAAAGATTCCTTTTCTTGTTGTAAAATTAAAACTAGGTCACTAACAGTGTGTTCTAGTTCATAAGGCAATTCAACCCCTTTCTCTGGTAACTGCCCCTTTTGAACAGCATCAGGCTCTTCTTTTTCTGGAGGTTTTTCGGTTGATTCTGTGATAACTTGACTTTCCATTTGTGCTTCGTGGACTAGTCTCTCCTGAAAATCAGAGTACGAGTGGATGGAAACCACCATATGTGTAGGTTCTGTCTTCAACTCCTGACTCGTGTCATCTGCGGGTAAGATGTCACTGTCACTGTCATGCACAACGCTGTGTGTCGGATTTGGTGTCCACCCTTCCATTTCAGCACACTCATCTGCTATCAACTTCGTGAAAGATACCTTCTCACGTTCTAAAACAACTTCAATACTCTCTTCTTCAGGAGGCATCTCAGGAAACGTTTGCTCTCCGAACGTTTCTTTGAATCCTTCATCAATCTGCACAACAGGTGGCGATTCCTTGAAGGGCTCCTCATCTGGCACTGGCTGCTTTGGAGCGATGTCATCGTTTTCTTCTTCTCTACATGGCTGCTCTTCGACCAGTTCTTTGGCAATTTCTACTTCCATTTGAGATTCAGGTGACACTTTCTCCTGAAAGTCGGTGTCTATATGAATTGCAGGCACCTGTTGTACGTATCCATCCACCTCTTTCTTCAGCTTTTCATAAATGCTCTCATCGGACCATTCATTACTGCTTGTCACCACTGCTTGCTGCTCAGACTTCTCCTTAGCGAGTATCTCGCTGCTTTTGGAGATGATTGCGGCAACATATTCTGCTTGCTGCTCAGACATCTCCTTAGCGAGTATCTCGCTGCTTTTGGAGATGATTGCGGCAACATATTCTGCTTGCTGCTCAGACTTCTCCTTAGCGAGTATCTCGCTGCTTTTGGAGATGATTGCGGCAACATATTCTGCTTGCTGCTCAGACATCTCCTTAGCGAGTATCTCGCTGCTTTTGGAGATGATTGCGTCAACGTATTCTGCTCGCTGTTCAGACATCTCCAGGGCGATTTTCACGCTGCTGTTAGAGACGATTGCATTAGCGAATCTTGGAACCGATTCACTAACAATTACTACGCTGCTTTTCTGAATAATTTCGCTAACGTAATCTGGAACGGATTTTCTTCTCATTTCGCTCCCATCCCTCCCTCCCCTTTCCTCTATATATATGTCGTCTTTGTCCTCGCTTTTTCTTTCCCATTCTTTCTGCCATGCCTGCTTTCCTGCCGAATCATCGTCGAATATTTTCACTCCTTTTTTCTTTTTCATTACTTTGGATCTTTCCTCTGCCGATTTATCGTCAAATTGGGATGTTTCCTCTGCCGTCATTTTTCACTCCTTTCTTCTCTTCAGTTCCTTCGGATGTTTCCTCTGCCACATCGTCAAATTGTTCCTTCGGATGTTTCCTCTGCTCAAATATTTTCACTCCTTTCTCCTTCAGTTCCTTCGGATGTTTCCTCTGCCAATTCCGTCAAATATTTTCACTCCTTTCTTCTCTTCAGTTCCTTCGGATGTTTCCTCTGCCAATTTATCGTCAAATATTTTCACTCCTTTCTTCTCTTCAGTTCCTTCGGATGTTTCCTCTGCCAATTCATCGTCAAATATTTTCACTCCTTTCTTCTCTTCAGTTCCTTCGGATGTTTCCTCTGCCGATTTATCGTCGAACAGTTTGACTCCTTTCTCCTCTTCAATTCCTTTGGATGTTTCCTCTGCCGATTTATCGTCGAACAGTTTGACTCCTTTCTCCTCTGTCATTCCTTCGGATATTTTCTTTTCTTCTGCTCTCACGTCCGGTTCGGTTGGAAACTCGGACACGAATGGGGATTGTACTTCAGAGGAAAGTTCCGGTTCGCTCTGAAATTCCGTTTCGGTCGGAAACTCCACAATGTACTGTTCCGTAGGCTCGAACGACTTTTCTTCCGTGAAAGAGGTTCTGTCTTCCCGTACAGCTTTTTCCTCCAATGGAAACCTTCTGTCTTCCTCTTCTCTCTCTTTTTCCGTTGGAAGCCATGTTTCTTCCTCTGTTCTCTCTTTCTCCATTGGAAACGTCTTGTCCTCGTATTCTCTCTCTTCTTCCATTGTACAACCTCCGTCTTCTTGCTCTGCTCTCTCCTCCAGTCTTTCTCCTTCTGCTTCCTCCATCGCCTCTGGCTCTTCAAACCTTCATTCGCGCATACCAAAGCAAGACACACACACCACTCGCGCGCGTACACACACACACACACACACACACACACACACACACACACACACACACACACACGTACACAGAGAGAGAGAGAGAGAGAGAGAGAGAGAGAGAGAGAGAGAGAGAGAGAGAGAGAACGAACGAACGAACGAACGAACGAACCATTTTAATGAATAGGCCGTTGCCCGTGTCATAAGGGACCAGAGGGGAAGGGGCGCAAGAAAAATAAATCAAAACAATAATCTTTAACTAATACATTAAACTTTCAAGAGAGAGAGAGAGAGAGAGAGAGAGAGAGAGAGAGAGAGAGAGAGAGAGAGAGAGAGAGAGAGAGAGAGAGAGAGTTTATGGATGGTTGTTAGTTAATCACTTACATATACAGCCATAATTTTGGGCACACACGCACACGCGCACACACACACACACACACACACATTTCTTGTCTAATATCACTTTTAGTGAAAAGACGTTAAACCAAACAACAACAGCAACAACAGAGAGAGAGAGAGAGAGAGAGAGAGAGAGAGAGAGAGAGAGAGAGAGAGAGAGAGAGAGAGAGAGAGAGAGAGAGAGAGAGAGAGAGAGAGAGAGAGAGAGAGAGAGAGAGAGAGAGAGAGAGAGAGAGAGAGAGAGAACGAAACGAAACGAATTTTTATTTATACAGGGTAATGAGATAAAGCATTGCTTTTTTTACACTCAGCCCTGTGACCAAACAAGAAAAGTAACAGACCAACAAATAAGTAATGCAAAAAACATTATAAAGTAACATAAGCATCAAAGCAATCCTTCAAACCATCATCAAGAGTAACAATATTATACCAAATAGCAATGTAAGAGGGAGAGAGAGAGAGAGAGAGAGAGAGAGAGAGAGAGAGAGAGAGAGAGAGAGAGAGAGAGAGAGAGAGAGAGAGAGAGAGAGAGACTCAAAGACTCAAAACTTTTAATTGCAAAGGCCCCTATCTGCAAGGAGGTCAAAGAACAAAACATAGAATCACACACACACACACGCGCGCGCACGCACACACACACGCACACGCACGCACACACACACACACACACACACGCGCGCGCACACACATTTTGCATTTGCAAAGAAAACATGTGCATCAAAAGGATACAGGGAAAAGGATACATACATAGGCATGCGTTTTACATTTAACCGGCGATTGAGCTATTTGATATACACAACAGTTCTCTTTTCTTCATGGCAAAGAATATAAACATTGCAACTGAACGGGTTACTTCCCTTTGATCCTTTTGAAGAAAAAGCGAAAGTGATGGTCTGTGATCAATTTGGGAAAAAACGTTGAGAGAGAGAGAGAGAGAGAGAGAGAGAGAGAGAGAGAGAGAGAGAGAGAGAGAGAGAGAGAGAAAAAGCCTACTGACCCGGGTTCAGGGGTGGTGCCTTCCAAGGACTCATCCGCCAGGAAGCTCCAGTCCCGAGCAGCCTGGTCCTGGGAGGGTACCTCGATGGCCTCCGCCACTGGGTCTGTCTGGCAGCACACGTCTCGTGGGCGACGCCACAGGCTGTGGCTGCTTCTTGGCACCTTCGTGGGTGATGGGGCCGGGGTGGGGCAAATGTTTATTAACCCATTCACCGCCAATGTCGCATTTATGCATCACAATGGTTTAACACCCATGTCACTAAAAGGCATCAAACCAGGGTCTGTTATCCAAAGACCCTGTCTTCTTAACTTTGTGAGGTCAGGATAGACCTAATGGTATACATGTCACAGAGGAATTCCCAATATTGCAGATAAAACTTTTCTCTACCCGGCTAAGTTTAATGGTATTTTTTGGGCTGAAAAATGTCTGGCGGTGAATGGGTTTTAAAGACGCGCCACGCCTTTGTGTGAAAGTCAGCATTTTCACGCGTTCTCCCTCTCTCGCTGGTAAGAAATCTTATTAAAGAACACCCCCCCCCCCCCCCCCCGTCACGTGTCACATTCCCTCTTATGCTTGGAAGATTCCTTATGATTTCTTACCAGCTATAAGAGGGAAAACACGTGAAAACCATGATTTGGACACGTGCCGTGGTGGGTCTTTAAAAACCCTTTCATCGCCACTGTCGCCTCTTGGCACCACAATGATTTAACACCCATGTCACTAAAAATGCATCAATTGAGGGTCTGGTATCCAGTGACCTTATATTCTTCATTTCGGGAGGTAAGGATAGGCCCTATTTTATACACGCCGCAGAGGAATCCCCAATATTGCAGACAAAGTCTTTTCTCTACCCGGGTAAATTTGGCCGAGGAATGGCTAGCGTTGAAAGTGAAGGAATCTTCCGAGCAAGAGAGGGAACACACGCATCGGCGTAAGTAGTGGTTCTTTAAAATAAGAACGGGAAAATTGCGGAAAATATTGACCCTGGTACTGTGGTAGGAAAAAATGAGACGAAGGTCAATAGTCTGTCTCCAGAGAGAGAGAGAAGAAAAAGAAACGTTCCATAGATTTACCCTTCTAACGTACATAAGTTGAAAAAGTGATCGGCGACAAAATGTGACTTGTAGTACGTCACATTTTGTCGCCGCCGTCAAAATGTGATCGGCGACAAAATGCGTCACAACAACCCTGGGACGGTATTCATGTCGAGATAGCATGAGACTTAGCATGATGCTAACTTAGAAGCTCTTCCAAAAGTCCTATTAAATCCTATAGGACATTGGAAGAGCTTCTAAGTTAGCATCATGCTAAGTCTCATGCTATCTCGACATGAATACCGTCCCAGGTCATGACTTGAGAGAATACGCTACTGGTCCAGTTTTGTAAAGTGTTATTGTCGAGCCGAAGAGGGCGAGACTATTAGCACGCAGTTAACTTCCATCATATGGACAAGTCTTTGACGTCACTTCTGGTCATGGGGACATGACATGTACATGGTAGGCCTAGTACTCTAGTACATGGGAATATTTGTCTCCCTTTGCTTTTTGCTAGGTGAAACTTATCTCCCCTTTCTTGTTATATTATAGCACACGTTTCTACAGAAAACCAAACTGTAGGAGTCTAACCCGGGTCCACTTTCTACGCGAGATTATTCACCTTGGTTTCGTTGTTCTGGGGGGGGGGGTGGGGGTGGGGGTGGGGGGTTACTACGGTAAGGGCGGTAATTACTGATATAAAAAAAAGAGCAAGGAGAGAAACGGTTTGATTAAGAAAGAAGAGTTGGTGGGCACAGAAGGGGAGAATGAGAGACAGAGAGGTGGAAGAGAGAGAGAGAGAGGAGGGGATTGAGAGAGAGAGAGAGAGAGAGAGAGAGAGAGAGAGAGAGAGAGAGAGAGAGAGAGAGAGAGCGGGAAAAGAGGGAGGAAGAGGCGAGCGGAAGAGATATAAAGGCAACACAGAAAGTGTGGGAGGTTTAAAGAAAGGAACAGCGACATGCGACAGGAAGAAGAGGCAAATTGAGAACAGGAGGAGGGGTTACGGGAAGATAAAATGAAATAATTGAACTAAAAACATCAAAACGCTACACTCACACAAGCACATGAAGGTGAAATAAACAATAAACACGGTGATTAAAACCAAATTTTCGTCTTTAAAAAGACTTTGACTAGGTGAATACAATACACTAAACTTAACAATGACGGCAGTGAAAGAGAGAATAGGGTTTTTAAAAAAAAAGACTACCAGAACCAGTCGCCGTGGTGGTGGTGTTGTGGACTAATGGCTGGATCGAGGTCTTGGGTTCGAATCCCGTCAGAGACGAGTTTATTTTCCGGTCCTGAACCGACTACTATTCAATTCAGAGTGAGGCTCAATGGGAAGACTTGAAACCACAGAGTCAAGCTTAATCCACTTAAATGGACGCGATTCGGAGAGAATTGTTGCTCTAATTTCCTGACCGACACTGCAGGTATTTGTATCATATCTCAGCCCCCTGGTTGACCCCAGGACACCATTATGAAAGGAAGCGTAGAGTAAAGCTTACAACCCTGATTGTCATTAAGCATCAGACCAATAAGGAGCTCCGTAGCATCTTCTTTTATCATAGCCATCCTTGTCATCACTGATCAGTCGCCCCATAAAAAGAAAGGTATGCAATTCTATGGCCTCGCATGCCCTGCGCTTTCATGGTGACCTGTTTCGATTACCAATTCAGTATTAATATACCCTTGGTGCGTTCGGGTCAAAGTCATGGGGATCAGTAGGCGTATGTTCATGAGAGCCGTCGTTGGACTCTGCCATGATAATGTTGTCATCTGGACCACCAGAAAAACAAACCCTCAGTCGTCAATTAATGGAGTACGTATTTCTTTTAAATTTGCTAAAGGTCTTGGTACACGTTAACCTTATTCATGGGATATTTCTATTTCCCCATGGCGACACAGTGAGCTGTAAGTCATATTAAGAGTGGCCTAACACTGTGTTGTCATGGGGGGAAAGAAATATCCCGTAAACAACGCTTACGTGTAGGTACCGAGATTTTAAGAAATCCTTTGACAAATGAGACTCTCTAAGCTGCTTCTTCGCGACGCGCAAGGGCGAGGGGTTTTATGTAGGTGGCACACGCACGTGATTCAGTACAACGCGTAACTCTTCTTCTTCTTCTTCTTCGATCGCTCAGACAGTTTCCTGTCAATTATGAGCGCAGATGCGTCATGCTGCCGTTATGCGCCTAACTAAAGAAATAGTTAGGCCCAGCAAGTCCGACTTCGGCTGGAGGAAATCTGTTTGAAAGTTTCTTGAAAAAAAGGCAGGAGAATGGACCAGTTAGGCAGAAAAATAGTAGATGACAGTCGTAAGCAAAGGGAAAAGGCAGAGTCAAAGAGTGATAGATTAGAGGAAGTTACAAGCACAGAACTTCCAGAAGGTGGGGGAACTATTTATACAAAAGACCCCCCCCCCCCCGGTATCCCCCACGGGGAGAACGCGTAACTAAAGGGCAGATATACTTTTCATACATATTAAGCCTTCATACTGACGTCTCTGACCAGTCACAAGGTCGTACAGCACCACCAACCTTGAGCACGGCGGGATCTATCCAGAGGTGGGGCGGAGGGGGCCTGGCCTGGACGGAGCACCAGGAGCACACGGAGCTGAGGGTGGTCCTGGACCCCTCTGCCCCTGGAGTACCCCCCCTACTGCGGCTGTCCCTGTCCACGTCCCCGCTGATCATCACGTGCACGGGCCGCGCGTGCAGAGCCTGAAGCGAAGGCCACAAGAAACACGAAGCTTTGAGTGAAATTCTGCTTAACGCCCTCCGGCCTGGAACAGACACGTATGGGACATTAGTGGACATAAAGATGGTGGGAACGATCCTGGAGGCAATGCCCGGAGGCAGTGCAACACCACTAAAGTCCCGAAGTTTTAACAATACAGATGTGTATAACATAACGAGCTTTTCCTGGAACCTCCTTTATAACACCCTCCCCCCGTTATAAGACCCCCACCTACTTCTCTGAGACATCGCCCTTCTTTGTAACTATTAAAATGACCTACCTTATACAACTCCCTCCCATTTAAGACCTCATTTTGAATGATTTATTTTTTTGAAAGGTCTTAATAGGAAGGTTCCGCTGTATTAGCAAGACATCAGACGCGTGTGAATCTCGAGACTCTGTTGCTAATTGGTCCTATTCAGCACCGAAATGTAGTTAGAAGTGGCGATGAGAATGGAGAGTACCGTGTGTGACTTTGTACTTTGTGAAGGGGATCACCAACCACGTCCTTCTGAGAGACCACTAAGTCTTAGCAACAAGTCTCCAGTTCCTTACGCGTGTGGCCTCTCCAGCCATTGTAAAGCGCGCTTTTATTATTGGTGGTTGACATTATAGCCTGAAGCCGCGGTGCCGAACATTACAACAATTTACAAAGGTTGTCTTACAATCATGGCAAATCATAGTAGCCTGCTACACTGCATAACGATTCGGGTCTGAATGCGATGCGATTGTGACGATCGTGAGTCACGATTCGCGGCGTGAAATTCCTGTTTTGGGTCTAACGGAGTATGTAAATAATAGTGAGCGAAAACAGCAGAATTTGTTTTTTTAAACGGAAGTATTTCACGTGAATCATGACTCACGTGGCCGGCCCAGTCGGGTCGCATCCCCATACGATTTTACGCGTGTGTGGCGCCGGCTTTAGTCTTCAAGTGGTGAAAGACTATGACTCTCGGTCAAACCCCGATGCATTTGCACTGGCAGTTAGTGCTGTAACAAAAAGTGACTTAAAAAAAAAAATTAACAAAAAAATGCTTTTGACTGACAAATAGTTTATAGCCCACACGTGATCAATCTGAACGCGCATGCGCAACACTATCATTTCGCAAGACAGGAAGGAAACATGGCAAGAGAAATCCCGGGTTATAGAAAGGCATGCCAGAAGGTATAGGCAGGCTACTATCATTCTTCTCGGGTGAAAGCCGGAAGGTACTACATGTATCATTCTTCTCTGGTAAAAGCCAGAAGCTACTATCATTCTTCTCCGGTGAAAGCCGGAAGCTACTATCATTCTTCTCAGGTGAAAGCCGGAAGGTACTATCATTCTTCTCCGGTGAAAGCCAGAAGGTACTATCATTCTTCTCGGGTGAAAGCCGGAAGGTACTATCATTCTTCTCTGGTAAAAGCCAGAAGGTACTATCATTCTTCTCTGGTGAAAGCCAGAAGGTACTATCATTCTTCTCAGGTGAAAGCCAGAAGGTACTATCATTCTTCTCCGGTGAAAGCCAGAAGGTACTATCATTCTTCTCGGGTGAAAGCCAGAAGGTACTATCATTCTTCTCTGGTAAAAGCCAGAAGCTACTATCATTCTTCTCCGGTGAAAGCCAGAAGGTACTATCATTCTTCTCAGGTGAAAGCCAGAAGGTACTATCATTCTTCTCAGGTGAAAGCCAGAAGGTACTATCATTCTTCTCGAAAGCCAGAAGGTACTATCATTCTTCTCAGGTGAAAGCCAGAAGGTACTATCATTCTTCTCTGGTAAAAGCCAGAAGGTACTATCATTCTTCTCAGGTGAAAGCCAGAAGGTACTATCATTCTTCTCTGGTGAAAGCCAGAAGGTACTATCATTCTTCTCAGGTGAAAGCCAGAAGGTACTATCATTCTTCTCTGGTCCAGAAGGTACTATCATTCTTCTCAGGTGAAAGCCAGAAGGTACTATCATTCTTCTCAGGTGAAAGCCAGAAGGTACTATCATTCTTCTCGGGTGAAAGCCAGAAGGTACTATCATTCTTCTCAGGTGAAAGCCAGAAGGTACTATCATTCTTCTCTGGTAACAGCCAGAAGGTACTATCATTCTTCTCAGGTGAAAGCCAGAAGGTACTATCATTCTTCTCGGGTGAAAGCCGGAAGGTACTATCATTCTTCTCAGGTGAAAGCCAGAAGGTACTATCATTCTTCTCAGGTGAAAGCCAGAAGCTACTATCATTCTTCTCGGGTGAAAGTCGGAAGGTACTATCATTCTTCTCAGGTGAAAGTCAGAAGGTACTATCATTCTTCTCGGGTAAAATCCAGAAGGTACTAGAATTCTTCTCAGGTGAAAGCCGGAAGGTACTATCATTCTTCTCCTGTGAAAGCCGGAAGGTACTATCATTCTTCTCCTGTGAAAGCCGGAAGGTAGGCTTACTATCAGCGTTTTTAACACCCTTTCCCCGCCAACCATTTTTCAGCACACAAAAAAACCCATTTAAACTTAAACTGTGTAAAAAACAAAAAACTGCAATATTTGGGAATGCCTCTGTAACATGCATAAGATGGGGCCTATCAAAATGAAGAAAATACGGTCTTTGGATAACAGGCCCTGATTTGATGCCTTTTAGTAACATAGCTGTTAATAAACCATTGTGGTGCATAAATGCGACATTGGTTTAAACAAAGTTTATTAACATAATACATTGCAGTGTACACAAATTATTTTATGAGCACAACAAGCTATAAGCTTATAAGCGCACTCAAAAGTGTTTCAGTTACGAACAAAAGGCTGCATCATGAAATTACTTAAATAGCTATGAGAAAAATACAATTGGAATAAGAAAAATAACTAAGCAAAGATATCAATACATCATGCACCAATTTATAACTAGACAAACAAACAATAGAAGTAAAAAAGAAAAAGAAAAAACAAGAAAAAAGGAAAGAAGAAAAAACAACAAAACCACAAAACAACAACAACAACAAACAAAGAAAAACTAAGAATGGGGGTGGTGTTACAAAATACCATATACTAAGTACACTATAAACCAACAATCAAAGAGGCCAAGTTTATATCAGTACATCTCAACAGGGCACACAAAGTCTTGTGCTATGCTATTAAATAATGATTGTTTATGTATTTTTTTTCAAATTGCCACTAAAACATTAATCGTTATTAAAACGTTTCGAAGCGCTTATGAAATTACATACTGCTAACATCATTGATTTATTTTCACTTACATTTTTGTCCCTGCTTCCAAACAGAAGAGTAGAAACATTAGTTTGAACATCTTGTGGTAACAGTCCAATCGTTTGAGCTCTAGGTTCAATGTACAAAGGGCATTCTAAAAGAAAATGATACACACTTTCCACTGCAGAACCACAAGTACAAGATGAATCATCAGAAAGGTGTCGCTTAACAAGGTCGTGCTTAAGATCGCTCATCTCTAACCGAAGCTTGCAAACAACTATTTCCATGAATCTTGTTGGTAAATAATAATAAACAGGAATTTCACTGTCCGTTCGTTTTAGAAAACGTTTAAAGCGACTTAAGGAATCCCATTGTTTTACTTCATCTGGTAAATCGTTCCACAGAGCTGTTGTTGATGGAAAAAATGACGATTGATAAAGTGCAGTTCTGCAGTAAGGAATCTGTCTCTCTAAAGGATTTCGGTGATGGTATGGATTAACATTAGACACTAGCTGAGGTAAACGATTAGTAAGGTAAAGTGGAACAGTTCCGTTTACGATTTTAAAGTACATGATTAGTTTGTGTCGACGACGGCGTTCTTTTAATGAAATAAAACCAGATTCAGAATAAAGTTTTTGGTGACTTGTACCACGCACTGTTCCAGTTATTGTTCTGAGGGCATCTAAATGAAGATCTTCTAAGTCTTGTGCTAATTTATCTGTACAATTGTCCCATATAATATCTGAAAAATCAAGGTGAGGCATAATAAATGACTTATGCATTGTTTCAAGAGATCTACGACTGAGTCGGTACTTGAAGGACCGAAGACAAGCAACTAAAACTCTACATTTCGATATAACTGCTCTAATGTGATAGTCCCATTTACAAGTATTCTGGATAATTACGCCAAGATGTTTATGTTTATCAGTTTCTTGTAAAATGGTTTCTTCAAATGTAAGTGGAAGTACATGGGGTACAGTTTGGTTGGATATTGTCATAAGTTCTGTTTTCGATTGATTAAACTTAACTTTCCATTTTTTAGCCCATTCAGAAATTTTATGAAGATCAGAATTCAGAATATCTGTTCGAAGTTGAGTATTTTCTAGCCCTAAGTACATGCTCGT
>CM065702.1:30441496-30443996 GCA_017654935.2 Phymorhynchus buccinoides
TGGTGCTAGAATAAGAGGTAATCTTATTATTGGCACTGAAACATTAATTTACATCAGTTGAGTGTCCTGAACAGGCTCCACTGAACTCCACCGAAGTGACTCAGCAGCAGTGCAGTGCCTCCTCGGTTGGTTGCCTCCTGACGGCCTAACATAGGGATTCGCTCCCTTTGGACTGCGGGTCTCGGATTCTGCGACCTGAACAAGCCGGGGTGTGGCTGCGAATTGGGACTCGGAATGAGAGGCGTGGGAGTAACGCCACTGAACAGCCCAGAAGATGGGACAGCAAACAAATAAAAAAAATTGTTTACATCAGTTGTTTTGCAGCAAATAGTGTCATGTTCTGAACATTATTTTGACTTTCCCCTCTCTTTTTTTCTTCTCTTTCTTTCTCCGCAAGGACACACTCCCACCAAGGAACTAAGAAAATGATACAATGGAACCTCCCTTATTTTGATTAAGAACTTCCCTATAAGGACCCCCTCCCACTAAAGACCTACTTCTCTGAGACATTGCCCTTCTTTGTAACGATTAAAATTACCTCCCTGTTACAACTCCCTCCCACCTAAAACCTTATTTCGGATGTTTCTTTCCAGGTCTTAATATGGAGGTTCCACTGTATACATTTTGATTTTATTATTTTATTTTTTTTGCTGTCCCATCTTCTCGGCCGTACAGTGGCGTTGCTCCAACGCCGCTCATTCCGAATCCCAACTCGCAGCCACACCCCGGCCCGTTCAGGTCGCAGAATCCGAGACCAGCAGTCAAAGGGGAGTGAATCTATGTTAGGCCGTCAGGTGGCAACCAACCAAGGAGACACTGCACTGCTGCTGAGTCACTTCGGTGGAGTTCAGTGGAGCCTGTTCAGGACACCACCTACAAAGCCCCCTACTGACGACACTATTCTCTTAGTCGCGGAGCCAGCGTGAGCGAGGTCCTCCTCCGAGGGCGCCACCACGACCGTCCACCGACAGCTCCCCAGAACACACTGATCCCCATGACTTTGACCCGAACACACCAAGGGCATAGACTGGATAGGAAGCCGAAACTGAGGTCACCATGAGAGCAGGGCATGCAAAGCCACATTTCGATTTCTGGATGGGAAAATTATTAGCATTTGACTTTTCCCTTTTTTTTTCTTTCTCCACAATGATGTATCCCCACCAAAGAACTAAAATGAAAACATGACTTATTTAGCATTCTGGCTGGGAAATAATAGCAGAAAGAAAGGGGTCAGCAAGGAACCCCCCCCCCCCACCCCCCCCCCCCCCCCCCCCCCCCCCCCACCCCCCCCAAAAAAAGAGTGCCGGCCAGTACGCCGTACCAACCTGTATCATGTAGAGCTGGGCAATGCGGTACTCCTCCACACTAAGGGGCAGTGGGATGCGGTACTCCTTGATCAGCATCTCCGCGGCCTACAGTCACACAGCCCCACTGGGCTCTGACAAACCTCCTCCCGCTACGCTACACCACACCACACCCCCCACCCCACCCCACCCGCACAATTTCTCCCCTCTTCACACACCACCCCCCCACCCCCACCCACCCCGACCACCTCGGGTCAGGCCTTTAGCCCAAGTTGGTCCGCTCGCTTCATCGGCCCTCGCTGGCAGGCGTCTGTCTGTCTCTTTCTGTTTCTGTCTCTGTCTGGATACGTCGCAGACGCCACTTCTGACGATAAATCGCAGCGGAACTTGCAGGGCGCATGAACCTAATAGAAAACATAGAAGGAGAAAGACCTACTGCTTACCCTGGGTTAAGACCATTAAACACCCCCCCAGTTCAGCCGGAAAGGGCCCAGGCCCCACTTCCAGAAGCAAGCAACAAAAAAAAAAAAAATGTCCTAGTCCTAGGCTAGTGGTCAGTAGTTGCCGGCTCAAATGGTGATCTGGTTAGCGTCTGTCCTCTCTCTCTTTCACAAATACAAGAAACTGCGCAGGTTTGACGGATGGTTTTGCAATAGCCCGAGGCTATAAATGACATTCATTTCACTGCCTTTTTAAAAGCAACACGGTGAGGCTCGGCTCCCCGTCATTGCACTACATTGGGGGTAGTGGGGGGTGGGTGAAGGGGGGGGGGGGCTGGATGGAAATCGTAGACAGTCTGATTCTTTTTAACAGGTCTTTCACCTCGCCGCAATAAAACTCGCAATAATGTTTGTGAACCGGTTGCCTATAACCCACGGCTAACAGTTTCCCTGTTGGTGTTGTTTTTAATCGTCGCTAAACATGATCTCACCCCCCTGCCTTTCAGTAACTGTCTGTGCACGGTTGAACAACAAGCTGTTGGTAGCCTTTCACTTTCAGATGCACAGTTTTGTAGTTGTTTTTTTGTTTTTTTGAAAAAGAAGAAAAAAAAGACACACAGCAATACGGAATTCAAAAAAACGAAACTTAAAGGCAAAGCACCGTTTGTGTGTGTTTCTGGTATAATCTGTGGTATTTGTGGTATATTCTAGTCACAGAGACTTATCTCTGAGAAATTATGTTGCTAAAAACGCAAC
>CM065702.1:30456496-30458996 GCA_017654935.2 Phymorhynchus buccinoides
GAGACACCGAGAGAGAAACAGACAGAGAGAGAGAGAGAGAGAGAACAGAGAGAGAAGAGAGAGAGAAGAGAGAGAGAAAGAGAGAGACAGAGAGACAGACACAGACAGACCCAGAGAGAGACAGACAGACACAGACAGACAGCAACACACAAGACATCCAAGAAAGCACAAGAAAAGTCTGAAACTAAGCTCTTTCACTCAGAAAATGTTTTTTAAAAAAACTAAAAAAAAGTCAGCAGAAAGAGAGATGGAGGTAGCAGACCAGTATAGACAGACAGCAACGATCATTTGTCAAGCGGGAAGGACAAGGGTGAAGGCAGAAAGCGTCTTCAAAGTCAAAAAGTCTAGCCAAACTTTTAGTGTGGGCAGCGGAAGCCAACCATATTGAACAGGGCGGTCTATATATATATATATATATATATATATATATATATATAGTTTGCTTTGATAAAACTTTTATGTGTCCAATGTCTGTATTTGTGAACCTCAGAAACAAAACCAGTTAACGTTAACATTGAGTAATGTTCCGTGTTCAAAAAACCAAACAAAGCCAAAAACTAATTATATTAATTGTGCTGATTTACTTTTTCTCCCAATGGGGGAGGGACAGTGCCTTATGCAAAGACAGCTGTTTCGACCTAAGAGAAGGTCTCATCAGTTTGCATGATCGGCCTGCAATTTGACTGTCCAGTGGATGCCAACCTGAGCAAAAAAGACATTCTACAAGAGAATGGTGTCTTCCTTGCATCAAATCGAAAATCCATAATAAAAGCAAACCAGCACAAAGTTAAACCAGAAATAGTAAAAAATCTTATGAAAATCTTATGTAAAATGAACAAAATAATAATGTTCTGAAATTTTATTTTCAAAACCTAATAGACATGACTAGAGAGGGCCAACTACTGCAATTTGACTGTCCAGTGGATGCCAACCTGTCTAGGAAGACACCATTCTCTTGTAGAATGTCTTTTTTGCTCAGGTTGGCCATCCACTGGACAGTCAAATTGCAGGCCGATCATGCAAACTGATGAGACCTTCTTCTTCTCTTAGGTCGAAACAGCTGTCTTTGCATAAGGCACTGTCCCTCCCCCATGGGAGAAAAAGTAAATCAGCACAATTTATATAATTGGTTTTTTTGGCTTTGTTTGGTTTTTTTGAACACGGAACATTTACTCAAAGTTAAACGTTTAACTGGTTTTTGTTTTCTGAGGTTCACAAATACAGACATTGGACACATAAAAGTTTTATCAAAGCAAACTATTCTGCATCTTAAATGCATTAACTTTTAGTCCTTCAGAGTAGGGGTATGGAGCTCAGCTATTTAATGAGATTTTTTTCTTTCATACTATATATATATATATATATATATATATATATATATATATATATATATCAGCTACGCCCCGCAGTTGCTACGCCCTGCGCTCGCTTCGCTTTGCGGCAGCTTTCCCCCGGCACAGGTCTTTAGAATAGCAGTTGCCAGGATAGCACTTCAACATGTCTCCCACTGTAGTCCGTGTTTACGGAGCCCCTTCGGCCTTGGCTCTTACTCTCACTGTGCTATTGGCCCCTTCAAAAATGTCTTCCACTGCATTCCCCTGTTAATGCTGATCACGAATATAATATGGTTGTAGTGGTCTAACGCCAACGGCTTTGAAATTATGAGCATTTGTTTTCAGAGCCCCCTCAGCTCTCATTCTCACTGTGCTATTGGCCCCTTGAAAATGTGTTCCACTGCATTCCCCTGTTAATGCTGATCACAACAGTTTCAAGGTCAAGTGTAAAGGTCAAGGTCAAATGGCTTTTAACTATCTCCAACTGCATTCCTTAGATCATGATGATCAAAAATATATATGGTTTCGTGGGTGTAAGCCCAATGGTGTCCAAACTACAGCCACAGGTAAAAAAGAGAACTTCAAAAGTGAAGGTCGAGGTCATTAGGATAATTAATACTTTGCACCACACATGACCTTGAGGCAGTCTACCAATCTGCCAACTTTGAAGCCTGTAGCTGAAACAAGGTGAAAAATATGGCAAAAACACAAAGTTGACACTGCCAAGGTCTATGTCCTTGACCTTGACTTTCACCGGTACCCAATATTCCAAATCATCATTAGTCAATCCACCCCTGTGCCACGTTTGAACATTGTAAGTCCAACTAAATGAAATCTATGGCCTCATGAAGACATTTTGGGTTTCAAGGTCACACTTCAAGGTCACGATCAGCACGTTTATAGTTTTTATGGAACCATTCCTACACTGTGATACACCACCACACAAAATTTAAAGCAATTCTGTTTACTGGTTCATGAGATACAGCTCGGAAATGAAATATATAGCACAAAGAAGGACATTTCGATTTTGTGAGTCTTCCTTGGCGGAGGCTTGTACTGGCGGTTCAGAACTCAGGATCTGAATAGGTTGTGATATGCTGATCAAGAATATATATGTTATAGGGGTCTATGGCCAACGGTTTGGGCACAATCGCCAGGACAGACGG